>JARHVA010001692.1:1460000-1815000 GCA_037957365.1 Torreya grandis
TATTAACAAAAAAAACTACCTCATTTATAGATGAAATAGACAAAGTGAAAGAAATAAGTTTTACTACTCAAATGACCAAGGCAAACTATTCAAAACTATTAATCTACACATCTTAACCATATAAATACTAAATGTGTTTTGATTATATCATTCTTATGTTTAATAAACTATTTTAATCAACATACCCCCATTCTTATTTTTGAATAGGAACCCACTATATTTTGACAGGTTTAGTCCTATATTGGAAGTCATCTTTCATAAGATCTTTATATGTTTCACCTAACTTCATTACTCAGTAAATGAAAATGGACATGTTTTTCTTACGCATATAAACCTATAAATACTCTTAAAAAAATTTGCACATATATAGGTTTTCAAAACATGCACAATATGTAAAGTCTTCAAATTCGTAGGAATTGATCTTCAAAAATTTTGTTCAGAAGTTAATCTTCGGCATAATTTAATCCTTCACACCTATATAAACCTTTGGAAAAATAGTTTTTTAAAAATTGTGTTTGTAGGTTTTGTTTGCATGTTTTATTTGGAAATTTTATTCATAGGTTGGGTCCTTGTAACTTTATCCACCATGTATAATAGTCTTTGGCATTTATGTTCATTTCAAGTTTGCTCTTTGCCAAAATTGTTCGACATTTACTCTTCAGAGAAAATGTTTAGAATTTGTTCTTTAGTGTTTACTCTTTAGAATTTGGTCTTCGGTGAAAGTTCTTGATGAAAATGTTTGGCAAAGCTAATCAAAGAAATATTTTGGAATATTGTCTTCAAAAATTTTGTTTTAAAAGGTCTCAATTGGAATTTGGTCTTCAATAAAAGAGTGAATTTTTTCAAATCTTTTGATTCAAAACTTGGCCTTTAGAAAAGATAACCCTCATAGCCTTTACAAAAGATGTCTACCATAGGTCTTCAAAACTTTTGTTTAAAACTTGTTCTTCAAAAGAATTTGGGTTAACTCTACTTTAACACAACATCTCATTTCTAACTAATTAAATCCTACATGGCATAGCTAAATTAAATAAAAAAAAAGTGATAGGATAACACTTGGAAAAATATAATGACATTGAATTATTATAAACATTTATAATGTCTACATAGCATAGCCATCAAAATGAAGTGGCAAAGTTTGAATTAAAAAAGTGAAAAAAGTTTAGAGACATTGGGCATTAATGGAACATGAACTAAAATTAAATTCAAAAAATTTATATCAATGAATTGAAAATAATCATCATGCTCATGATCACAAATGACTCTAAGATACCTTCCATCCTTGAGAATAAGCCCTAGATATCTGCATTTGAATTGTGAAATGCATATAAAAGAGCCGAGTCACTAAATCTAAGAACCAAAACTTTATTATCTCAGTGAATTATCTATGGCTTCTTCATCTAAGACATTTATAGGATCCTTTCCACCATCTATATTCTTAATCAAGGACTCAATCGAATATAAATAAACCATTTTAGATTCAATAGTATTCAATGATGAATATCCCAACTACTCAACATTATGGGATTTATTTCACTAGGTAGAGACACATGCTTGTGAGGATAAATTGACACCAATATAGAGGCAATTGACTATGGATTTACTCACTCTCAAGTGAAAATGATTAAATTTCATAGTGGCTAAGCTTGAGGTTATGCCATGCATAGACCTATTGTGATAAATTTTCTTTGGAGGAAAGGTGATTGAGGCAATTTTATTACATCACCTAGAGAACAAAACCATCATCACATGCATTTAAAAAAATGCATTCCAAAGGCATTTATCCCTACCTATTAAAGATGCAACATATGATTTTCACAGAGTGGTTACATGGAAAAAGAACAATTCAATTGACAAAACATTGGGTAAATGGATCATTCCTAGAGAGACTGTCATCCTCAAAGAGAAGCAACCATTACCTGTAACTAAGTTCTGGATGAGATTCCACATTGGGATGGTCCTCGTAAGTAAGTTATATGGTCACCCTAACGTTGAATTCCTTCAACTAAAATTTCTGGATAGTTTTTAATGATGTCTCCAAGGTGGCCAAGGATGTTTATGAGGTGTCATGTGTGTTAGAATGATAATGACAAATTGTGCTTCAATGTGATTTAGTATTATTTCATGGTTCTTCAATTTTAGACTTAGTTAGGTAGTTGATGGATGTTTTTGATCGTGTAGTCACATTTTAGAGACCATATGGGGTGTTATGAGTGCTTGGAGTGTTTGTGAAAGTGAAAGGAATTCATCAGAGTAGTCATATGAATGTCTAAGTTCTCATAGTCAACTTGGTAGATAAAGCTAAGAAAGTAAATTAATGGCATCAGAATGTTCATGTGTGGTAGTGTTAAAATAAAATGGTCACATGGTGGTGTTCAAGTTTGAGCCTAGTTTCTATGGTACAAGTTTCAACTCATGAAGTTGTGTGTATCAAAAGATATAAAGGTGAAAATTTGGTCTCCTAGGAAGATTTCACTAGTTTCCATACTTAGCCAAATTTGAAATATCTAGTGACCATTATACAGGGCTACCAAGTGTTGAAACATTACTTTATCAAATCAAGGATCAATGGTGAATGTAGGGATACCAAGTGTTGAAACCTCATTCGATCAGATCAAAGATCTAATGATGAGCATTCAATCCTGTAGATGGAGATATAATGGAGAGTATGAAGTCAATAGGTCAAAGGATTATAAGATTTCACGTGATGGTGACATGTGTCATAAACATGGTAAATTGGTAGTAGATCAATGGCCTACATTTGATCGTATGTTTATTAGATTAACTATACATGTTTGGTCATATATATAAAAGATCAATGACATGCATTTAACCAGTTTGAATCAAGTAAATAAGTCAATAATCTTAGATTGCACATGGGGCTGATAAGTGGGATAAGATCATTAACTAAATGAAGAATGACATCAAGGTACATAGAAGGCATGCGGGGCTACCAAGTATCACAATATTAGAAGCCCAAATCAAATATCAATGGCCAAAATTGAAAGTCAAGGCCATGAGACTCCTGACGATATCGATGGAGTGAATTTGATTAAAATTCCAAGGGTCTTGAGATGAAGACACGTTTCTGAAGATTTTTACTAAAAATGATCATTGAAATTTGAATTTTCAAATTTAAAAAGGAAAACTGGTACTCATTATTTTGTTTATATATTTTAATGGGAGATGAATTTGAAGGTGGTATAAAAATCAAAGTTGTAAAGGAATCCAAGGATATCTAAAGAATTTGATTATAAGTTTTGACTTTCTATACAATTGTAGTTATTGAGATCCAAATTTGACTATGGGTTTGACCATCTTTTGCAAGTGACCCAAGAAGGATGTTTGTGTTTGTATTGATAGTGTTCTAATATTTCAAGGTGAATTATCAATTGGAGAGTGTTTTAGACTCAATTATGACCATATATATGTATTTTGGAGGTTTTACTAATCCATATTCAGTATTAAAAAATGCTTATAAGTTGACTACTTATTCATTCATGATGTTCTTGTGTACAAGGCTAATGGTTGAAGAGGTTTTGCATATGTAGAGGAGTGTAGTGATGGATGTAATAAATTGAAGGTGTCTTAGGGGTCATGTGGAGTGGACCTAAGTTTTTGGAAGTGGTATTGTATTCCTAATTTTCTCAATGAAGTGCTAAGTGGGTGAATGGGTCTGTATGAGACCTGTAAAGGCTACTAAGGCCTATTTGAAATGTGTAGCTACTTAAGGGTGACCCATGGATGCTATGGTTGACCTATGAGGTTGGTATTTAAATATGTCTTAAGTGTGATATAAGCCTTAAGGGTTAATTCATGTCTAATGGTTGACCAAGAAGATGATATTCATGAAGGCTATATAAAGAATGAAATCAAAGGTGATGGTTTCTAGAGTTGAGAGGTGAAGGATAGAGAAGTGTGAGTGTTCCTAGTGGATGTATTGAAGAGTATAGAAGGTTTAGGATCATTAGAATGACCTATAGGTCATAATTATGATGTATTAATAGTGTTTATGTAGGTTTGAAGAGTTGATAAGCTAAGAATAGAGAGTGTGTAGAGTAAACAAAGAAAAGGTGAAGATTATGTGAGCTTGGTGGATGGATTAAGGATCAAAAGAGTATAAGGTATGTGTATATGACCATTTGGTTATGTCATTGATGTTGTGATAGAATTTTTACATGTTTTCTTATGTCATATGTGTGAATAAGTGTAGAGTGATCTAAAATGTATTTTTTAGATGTACTGAGAGTGTGTAAAGGATAAAGAGAGTGTGTATGGCTAAAGAGAGATGATATTCATTATATATACATCATATTGATATAAAATCAAATATTAGAAGATGTTCATTTCATAGGTTTTATTTTGGGTGCTCAACATCTAGGTTAAGAGGTGTTTGTCCATCTTTAGGTGCTAGTGCTCCTTGTGGAGTGGGTGCTTCACTAAAGTCTCATGTTTATAATCAACTTATCAGACACTTAGTCTATGTGTTTTTAGGAATGAGAGTGGATTTTATTCCCTAAGAGGGATTTCCACATAGATCTTTTGTTATGTGTGTGATCTTGCTTATCTTTCTTATTCATTTATATAAATGATGGGAATGATTCATGAATGCTTGTGTTATTTGGTTAAGGGTTTGAAAGGATTGGAATTGAAGTTTGGATTATATTACATGAATGATTCACTCCCCATCTCAGTGATTTTACCTCTAACACAAATGTGTTCCACTATTGGAATTACTAATGACCTCATAGCTAACATTTTCTCTGGGATAGGTATTTAGAGCTAAATTACAAGAGTAGGTTCTATGAAAGGATAAGAGGCAAACATGAGGCCAATTTTATATGATGTCATACCTATTAGATGCTATGATGGGCATAATATACAATAGGTAAATTTGGAGGCCAAATCAAAATTTTGTTAAGAATTATATATGTGACTCATACTCTTTCATGCATATATATATGCCTACACTAGAAACATAACCCAAATTGCATAAGACATATACCCTCAAGTTTAGAGGGATAATCATGAGTTTCCACTATCTAAAATATCTAAGATCATAGCTAACACATTGATGCCTAGAAGGGACTACTAGTTATACCCCAATTACATTGTGATCATGGTTGTTGGCCATAATCTTACACCCTTGCATCTCCATAAACATGTACTATAAAAATTAAATGAGTAGGAAGTAGTGTACTAACTATAGTGGGGAATTGACATAGATTTGAATAAGAAAAATAAGATGTGTTATGTCAAAAATAAACACTTTAAGGAGGTTGGAAAATTTAGAGAATACTACTCATTAGCCACCCTGCCCATAAAGACTAGGACCCTCATGGCATAGTTTAGAAGCATATTAAAGGCCTTGGTATTCCATACCAACATGAGCCTTATGACCATGACTTACTTATTTTGAATGATAAGAGTGATGCCCAAGTCTTATAAAGGGAAAAAATGGATGGATTGGGTGAGGAATCTTTGAAAATCATCTAATTTTGATTGAAGATGCACATAACAGAATTCCACCATCAGGGGTTACATCTTGATTTTCTCACTAAACTAAATTTGCTTATTGATTTAATAGTTTTGGGAATATTGGAGTCTTATTCCTAATTTATTTAAGGGTTTATAATAATATATCAATAAATAATATTGTAATAATTATAGTACTAATTTGTATAATTTATTTGACTTACGTAGCTTTCTAAAAATAGTAATGAAAGAAGAGAAATGCAACTTAGTGTAAAACTAGACTGAGATGACTAAGATAAAGGCTAAAACTAGTTGTGCAGGACTGAGATAATATCATGAACCACGATCTAACTTTCATTTAGTGAACAGATAAGAACACCAAAAATAAGACACTTTGAGGTCTGGTATTATAGTCTAGGTCTTGTTTCTATTATCCAAACTAATAATAGAGATATGATTTTTTTGGGTTTTATCCATTGTGTTTGTGTGAGTTTGTTTTTGAAATTTTTGATCTTGAATGTTCATAGAGATCTTTATAGATATGATTTAATCATGAACTCTAGACATTCATTATGCTTGAATAAAACTTAAGAAATAAGGGGGGGGGGTTAGTGTGTGTAAGATGAACTAAATGTGTATCCACACTTATTATGTGGGCACGTTGCCTACATACCAATACTCTGAAGAGGGATCAAGCCATCTGTAGTTCTCTCACTTAATTTTTTTATGTAATAGTGTTATATAGATGTAGAAATGCTAAACTAAGAATGCTTGAGGTGGCTAAAGATTGGTGTGAGGGTTTGAATATGTTGGTAGCTATATTGGATGGCTATATGTAAAGAATAGGGAAATTTGTCTTAGTGGTCTTGCTGGTATTCTTGATTGATTTTGTAATATTTTCCAACCACTTATAAGTGAACTTTGAATGGAATTTTATAAATATCTGTTGGTCATGGGTTAAATGTATTCACACTAGGCCGACATGATGAAGAAAAAGAATCAAAAGGAAATGGTCATTTGGGATTGAAGTGTGATTGAATAGGAGTGCCAAAAATGGGACACCCTAGATTCTGATGTTATAGTCCAACGCTACTGCTCTTGTCCCATAGGCTTGAGACCTGGGGGGTGGAATTAGCATAGGAAATGCAACCTAGTTGAGCTATAATCAGGTCTCATAAGTCTATGGATGACTGGTTATAAGAAAAAATGTGTTTAGAAGGGTCATGAGAGCATGTAAGAGGGTCCTACAGATTGGGTGTCACAAACCACACTCAAGCTACCAATTCAGACATTTTATATGACTACACTTATTAAATAGACATTATGGGGTTAATGTTGTTTAATTACTATTGTAACAAACTATTTTCATTTATGATGATGTATGTACAAACACAATGATTATTTTGTGTGACTCATTTTATTTAGTTAGATGTACATGAGTTTTATATGCACGTGGATTGTGTATTTAGTATTAATGTACTTTAGTATCATTTGTATTGATAATTATGATTACGGGTTAACTACCATTTATATTTGTGAGGTGGATGTAGGAGAAAGTATACTCTCCAAACATATGTGGAGGGAGAGTATCATCAAGGAGGATGTTGTAGATGAAAATGTTGGAGGTTTAGAGATTCGATATTGAATCCAACACACACCACATAGAATAATAAATGCATGATTGCTTTAATTTCATGGTGTTTGATTAATTCATTCTTGGATGTGTTGATATGGTTTAGATCAATGTTTTGATGCTAATCAATCTTATTATAGTTTTTATTATTATATCATTTTTGCCATTATATAGTATGATAGTGGTATATTTTTTTTTATTATACTCTTGTTGACTGTATGACTCTTTCAAGCATGTACCTACAAGCATCCAACAAAAAGCATCATTGGAAAATCTATATACAAGGCAAAGAATTAAATTGCATTTTGATATTATAAAAAAATGATTTTATTAATCTATACCTAACCTAGACCTAAGGTGTTACCTAGGATGACTTAGTTACTAAATACCTAATGATTACCTAGGTATGTGGTGTTGATTATTTAAATGTTTTGTTTAATGTTTAATGTTTAATTTAGAATGGGATTTTGAGCTATTATAAAAACATAATTATTATGTTTAATTGACATATTATTATATCAAAACTAATTATAGAATCATCATTTAGTTTTTGTTTCCTTTATCATTCAAACCATGAAAACTTGGCATGGTGAGGGTTTGACTAGGAGTTGGAAGGAAATGGTGGAGAAATTGTTTTGTGTGGCAGTTGATCTGGGAGATATGGTAAGCATATTAGGAATTTCTAGTTTGATGGTGAGTATTTCTTAGAGAAAGTCTATAAGAGAATGGGCCTTCATAATATTAGGTATTTTTTAAATGCATGCAAGAGATGGCATAAATAATAAAATATGTTGGAGTTTTGGGATTTTAGACAGTCAACCATGGCTGATAGTGAAGAGAAAAGAAAGGAACTAGTAGATGAAAAAAAGATTACTTTAGGGAAATAAAAAGGTAGGGTTTTGTTCTTAGTTTACTCTAAAAATTTGTATTCATGTTATACTATTAGATGAAGAGATTGTTTTGGGGTTTATTTGAATGATTGTTTAGTGTTTTTAAACCCTAGAAAGGTTTAGGGATTTAATCCTGTGGGAGAAGGATTTTCCCCACATAATTGAATCCATGATTTGATTGTGTATAATAGACATACAAATGGTTAGGGTAAACAAAACCATTGTGTGTTTAGTTTATTAAAATGGATGGGTATGTCTTGTTTATTATATACATAGATGAATGATATATTATCTTATTATTAATTGACTATGTGTGTCAATATAAATATGCCTAAGACAACTGAGTGCCACTTTGCATGGTTTATTAGTATGGTTGTGTGTTTTGTTTATATTGACTATGTATATATATTTTGAAAATGGATGAGTTTTTGAAATGGCCCGAGACATTATTAATTATGGATTAAAAATAGAGTTTTAATGTCTTTTTATTAACTATTTTTGTTATACAAACTGAAAGTACTATGTGGTTTTTGTTTTTTGATAGTATGACGATTGTTTATAATGGCTATGTATACAAGTTATAGTCGATAGTATCAAAATGATTATTAATTGATTATGTCTAAACAAATACACACACACACATACATACATACATATATGAGTTGATTTTGGTGTAATTTTGTATGGTTAGTTGAATGATATTATTTGACTTAACTAATTTATGTATTAATTATGTATACATTGTTAATATATTATTGTGACATCTGTGTATAATCATTTGTATGTCGACTATGTATACATTATTATGTATCAACTATGTATTAATTCATGTGAGTTAGTTTTGGTGTAATGTTGTATAGATAATTGAGGGATATTATTCGACTTAACTGTGTATACAGGTCATAGTTATTTGTGAATAAATTATTATTACATTTGGACTATGTATAAATACATATAAGTCAACTTTGTATTAATACTTTATATCGATTGAGTATAACCATTAAGAGGTCAACAATTTATAAAAGATTATATCAACTGAGAGTGAATTTTTGTGAGTGGATTGTATGACTATTTATGGATTATGAGTTGATTTAATAGTATGGGATGAATTAATATCAATTTGGATTAGTTTATGTATCGAATAGGTTTTTTTGGTATTCTAAGATATATTCTTAAATGGAATTATTGTTAAGATATTATGTTGAGAAAAATAAATCTTTGTTCAATGGATTGACATTGTTGTATGATATTTACTATAAGTCATACGTCTTGGGCATATATAAATAAACTTATGTAGAAATAAAAATTATATGTTGGTTTGTTTCCTTATATTAATTGGCTATGTGAAATATGAAGAGATGAATGATTTCAATAGATTGATGTACTATATGGTACACAAAAATATTTATATTTTATGCATTTAATAAGGGTTTTAAATGTTGTGTGGTGTTAATGTGATTTATACTTTGTTTAAATATGAATTTATATTATTAATAGGGTATTTAGAATATGAACATATATACATACGTATATATGTAATTATGGATTATAAATAAAGATGAATATATATTCTCTATGAATAATTTATAAACACACACACACACACAGATATATATATATATATATATATATATATATATATATATATGAGTTAACACTTAGAATTTATATGTATATATCAGGACATTAATAATTTAGTGGCTAAGAGTTTTAATTGTATATAAATATAGGCGGACATACCTATTACACATATGTATGTAGATAAATTGGTATGTAATTGATGTTTATTTATGGTGAATATATTTGTTCATATGTAAACTAGGATTTAGTCATTAATTTATAAAACATTTTTCTATTATAAATTATGAGGAAATTGATTAATAAATGATTAGAATAATAAATGCTGTATTTATTATTATTGATTTGCTTATGATTTGTAGAAAACTTTTAGAATATTATTATTTTATTTATAGCACTTTTGAAAACATAATGTTTACTTGGAATTGGTAAATTATTAGATATTTTAATAGTTGTTATAAAATAATTAAATTGTAATACTACCTTATTGTAAAATGGACTTTGGTTGAATTGAAACTTAGGAAATATTTAAGTGATAATAAGTTATGATTTACTATGAGATTATTTTAATATTTCTTGTATTTAATTACTATGGTATTAAATACTACTCTATATTAGAAATCCATGGAATTCTTGTATATGGATTATTTAGTAATCTAGTGTTAATGACACTAATGATTATTATCATGAGACATATTCTGATGTATATATTTAGAGTCATTAATACTTATATTAAATTAAATATGATTGAGTGTGTCTATGATTATGATTAATCTAATAGATCATTAAACTATATGAAAACTATGACCAAAATAATGTTTATAGTTAAATTTATCATTTCACCTATTTGATTATATGCATGTATGCACGATGTCATGTTAGAATGGAATTATTTATGATATGTTGCATGTAGTTAGAATCTTACAACACAAAATTTCTAGTTGACTTATCGATACCTTCACCATTATCATTTTCTCATCCATGAAGGGAGGGCCATTCCCTAGTTAGGCATTGTATAGAGGATCTATGGTCTGTGGTTGGTGTAAAACAAACACTCTGATGATGCTCTTCCTCTCCTCCAATATTTAGTCGATGGAGACTTTTACTTATGATTTTAATTTATATACTTATATGAGTTTATGAACACTCGTTGGTTCTATGGAAAATTTATTTATTTATATACAATTTGATGTAAAAACATTGTACTATTGTACTTGATGAATATCAAATTGGATACTCTCATTGTATAATAATATTGTATTAACTTTTAATAGTTGGTTGAGTTAGTATTTAATAGTTATACATTTTTTGATGGATTAAATTTGTAATTTTGTTGAATTTGACTAGTTGATCATTATCTAAATGAATCATAACTATTTTATTATTAAATATGAATTTAGTTAAAAATAACTTAACTAATCTTATTTGGTGATAATTTTATTTGATTATTAAAATAACTTTTTTTTAAAAAATTACCATTTCTCAAGTTAAACCTAGTGAGGTTCTAACATCAAGTGGATGGGCTATCATAGATTTTTGATCAATAAGATCCCCCAATAATCAATGTAATATGGGGGACCTTTTCAAACATTACCCATGGAAATGAATATTGTAAATCAAAAGCCCATGGTAATAGTAGATCAAAACAATACAAGTTCCTTTAGGAGAGTTGAAGATGAGACAATTGTATTGACTCTTTAGAATTAGAAGGCCATGCTCATATTTATGCTAACTCAACTAAACAAGTAACTACAAGTGTGGAAGCCTTAACTTCCCATACTCAGGTGTTATCCCCCACAACAAAAATTGTGACTATTTTCTATAAGATAAAACCAAGAGCCCATGGACTTCCTATAAGTCCAAATATTAAAGCATCATTTATAGAAGGACCATCAAGGTAGGAGAAAAAATTTGTGGGAGGTGATTCCAATAATGAAGAGGAGTTACAGAGTGTCAAAGTATTAGGCCTATAAGAAACTAAAGGAAAGGCACAACTCCAAGGAAACCAATCAGGTGAGGGTGTAATCCCAAGTGGAAGATGTTTTCTCTAGTCCTACTGTGTCCACATTCTCAATAATTTCTACTATCTCAAATGTGTCCCCAATATCTATTGTTCTAAATTCTACTATGGTTACCTCCATTGTTACCTCAACTACCCCTAAGACTAAAAAAGTATCATCTAAGAAAGATAGGGGAGAATTTCTAAGTTCACAACTACTATAACACATAAAAGAAGGTAGGGAAGAAAAAACATTTATATACAGTCCACCCATTGCTTTAATATGGTGTTGTGATCGGTCTATGATTATTTTTCCTTCCCTTCTAGGCCCATTACATGTAGATGCCTTGAAACAATATTCAAGGGATTTATTGGTTGAGACTACAACCCAAGACACTAAACCAATTGACTCAACTCAATAGTTAATCCCACAATGGGTAGAAAATTTGGAATATCAAGCCTCTTAAATGTCAAACCTCACCATCACTGAATTGCACATAGAAATCTCAATTTTTGACAAATCCACAAGGAGTATCCAGAGAGTGAAGAAGAGAAATATTGAAGATAATGATAGAAGGGGAATTATTCTAGAAGAAAGATAAGATGTTTTTACTATTTCAAAGAGGAAAAATAGGAGACTAGGGTAGTCTACCTATAATGAGGATTTTAGATCCTATATTGAAACAGAAAAGGATTTTTTTCTTGAGTTTCATGAAGGGACAAAACAAGCAAGGAGAGAGATATAAAAATATTTAGAGTAGGTCAGGTAATAATAATAAATTATCCATACTACCATGTAAAATGAAATAGATGTACACAATACAAATTTAAGGCTATATAATATTTAATATGCCTTTGCTTCAATAAGGGCTAAAATAGACCCTCAAATCATTAAAACAAAAAAATATGTAATTCTGTAAAGGAATATGAGAATAAACTAATTTTACTTGTTCTATACATAATGAATAAGGTATATATCCATCTAAATCTAATGACACCATTAGAGGCTTCAAGTACACTCAACTTGGTTATCATTTAAACACAAGAAGTGAGGGAATGGGTGATAGATATAGAATAAATAATTCTTAAATATAAATATCATGAGAGTTCTGTTTTACAAATTATATAGGAGTAATCCTTCATAGGAAAGGGACTCTACAGATAAACTAGTAAGTAGAGCTGATTTTGACTAGCTTATCCAACAATCCTTAATCGACTTCAAATAAAATATTTAAGGATTAGAATTAGAGGAGATTGAGGATAAATTTAATTTTACATGAAAGAAGGTCATAGAATTGGAGATCTTTTGGATCAACTTCAAGAGCACTAAAGTCAAGCATATACATCTAATGGAGCAGACAAGTAGGGTACCTAGACCCCCACTTTTGAATATGGACACCATAAGATATCATCATGATGTTGAATTTAAGTATTATTAGGAATTAGAGGATAGTAATAAATCTAAGACTCCAACTACCAATTCAACTCTAGCTACCAGCTCAGTGCTACCAACCAATTAAGTACCTTCTATGATGACAAGCGTAGCCATATAGTCACTGAGTGTAAATAAGCCTTAGTTTTTGAAGGTTAATTTTGTATGTAATCTTACATATATGATTAACAAATGTATTCATAGTTTACTTACACTTGATGTATACATGTAATAATTAGCCTATGTAATTTGTAAGCATGCACACATTTCATGACATCATATAGGAAAATGTATTTTGACACATTTGTAATTAATTATAATTATACATGTATTTTTGGAATTAAAATTAGAATTGAGGCTCTAATTAATAAATGTAACTTTTATTTTTTCATTAACTTGGTTGATGAGGCAACCCCTCCCTAAGTCTACTTATACATGTAAATCCCTCATTTCAAAGGGTTAAAAATTTATCAATACAAGAGGAAATAATTTTGATTTTCATGCAACTATGTGGATGTATTTTCCTTCCATTTGTATGTAATTAAGGTTTTATTTCCTTTGGTTTTTTTAATTCAATAATTTGAAGTGTATAATAACTATGGAGAATTCCTTTATTTGTAATTAATATCTGTTGATTCTATAAATACAAAAACTATTAAATAGTTAGCAAGTATTATTGATTTCAAGCAATTGATTGACTGTCTTAATATTCTAAGTGTGCAAGAGTGATTCCCTTTGATATAGTCTTGTAGGTGTGAACCATATCTGCCCTAGATAACTTTTTGGTTTGAGTTGTAATCTCTTGAATAAGGATGTTGTTGACACCTAAAACTCTTGCTCTTTTTAAACAATCTTCCTATGGGAATATTTACAGATGTGGGATGAATTCATGGTATGCAAATCAACCTCTAGGATTTTAGAAGCTGACCCTTCAAACTAATTGGGTATGAAAAGGGGGAAGAAATAAATGCAAATATATTGAAATAACTTAACTAAGGTGATGTGCTGAGATTTTAATGTATCTAACTACTATTACATAAAATAGCTTAATCCCTTTCGAACATCACAAAATATTAAAGGAACAAATGCATGGATTAATTTCCAAAATATAAATAAGAATCAATACTATAGAATCAGAGAAAGAGATAATAGACAATAGTAAATGTCCACTCAGTTTGACATAGAACACCACATCCTCTTCATTGTTGGGTGAAAAACACCATACAAAAGGTTGAAGGTACAATATACATTAAATCCTTCCCATGAGGGGAACTTGCTAAGGTCTTATAATGAAAAACAAAACTACTGCTAATTCTATTCAAGAACTAACTACTAAAATGGTTGTTTTCATAGTAAACAATAATCTAAAATTTCCATCCATTTATAAAAGAAAAGAGCTTTGCTTATATATGCACAATGGCCTCTCAAGTGAGTGACACCTAGAACCAAGAAATCACACTCATGAGTGCAGTTAGTCTTCAAAAATCCTATATATGGTGCAACTATAACACCTTATGATGCCCATGAATCTTAGAATAAGCATAGTGGTGATATGCGTCTACCTCTAGAACTATCTCTGAAATGCTTGTTAGGAAAGGGGGCCCACTTCTCTCATTCAATGACACTATTTAAAGGTAAGATAGGAAAAACTTTACCTTAGACAAGTGTCATGATGCCACATGGAATATTTTATTCCTTTCCATTGTAACCACATAGTGGGTTCCATTTATAACTTTATCAACCAATCACACAATCTAGATCCCTAATAAAAGAAACATTTTATCTCAAGGATCATCATAAATCCATGTGGGGAGATTTGCTTACTTTTCATTATAACTATGTAGTGGTCCCCACCCATTATTTTGTTATCCAATGGCACTACTTGGAGCTCTAACAAAAATAAGCCTTCTTTGGATTAGTACTGGGATACCACATGGTGAGTTAGTGCTAATTTTGGGGAAGTTGAGCATTCTTTTTCATAAAATGAGCATAGGGATGTCACGTGGTAATAAGAAAAGGAATCTAGGACCTAGCCAAAAATGAAGAAGGGGAACTTAAGATTGAAGAGGCCAAAACATGACTACCAAACTCACTGAGTATGTCTGTGACAAAATCTAATTGCTCTAAAACTTCAAAATATGGATTATGATCCACATATGTGAAATGGCTACTCTAAAATGAGCAACCTTCAATTGAGATACTTAATTTTCCTATACCATTTCATCCAAAATTGCCAAACTTTGGTTGTCTGTAAGTGTGTAATAACTATAAGAAGTAAGCATTAGTTATAGAAACACTTGTCCACAAAGAAACCAACCCTAGAAGTAGTCCCTTAAAACCATAAATATTGCCTTTTTTCTCTACCCTACCCTATTTTTGAATTTTTTTGATTGAGAACTACCAACTTTATAATAAAATCCATGCATCCAACATAATTAGGTTTTAATTTCTGTATTAGTATTCATTTAAATATGCAAACACTTGATTAATAACCTGCATGCTCAACCCACTATTTGACAACCAGGTTGTTTAACCCATACATGAAAATCATGATTTGGAGTGAATTTTACCTCCATTGATATCCTAGAACATTAGATTCTACCTCATTAAATCTGGGGATTTTCACAAGACCCACATCAATAGGAAAAACCTATTTCTAGAAAGAGGTCCACTTGTGTACCTTCTATAGGGAGAGGTTATCCCCTACATTTGAGTTGCAATGGAGGCACCAAAGAGAATTACTAACTCTATATATAAAGACACTCTTTTAATTTCACCTTTTTCATTACATTAAAGGCCTAGATATGTATTAGCTATTCTTATAATTATTCAAGCTAGGATACCTTCTCTAGTAAGAAACATTTAGTCCATTAATCATCCTATGGACTAACCACCTTGGTTAGTTAGATATGTTATTGTCATCCCAAGGGATGTTTTTAATCTACCAAAGAACCTAGATTAGTATCTACCTTCTTTCTTCCCCTTAGGAGGAATAACTATAGAGGACCATATCAAGCCTTTCAAGGCTTATTTAAGGTTAATGAATGTTATTGATAAATATGTTACATATAGGCTTTTCCCATTTACATTGTAGGACACTGCCTATTATTAGTAAATCAATCTTCAAGATAAATCAATTACTTCTTAGCGAACATCTCAAATCACTTTTCTTGCCCAATTTAAACAAGTTACCATCCCTAACCTAGTGTATCAACATTTCACCACTATGAAGAGGGAGCCCAATGAGCTAATTAAGGATTTCAATATAATATTTTAGAATATGTACACTTGGTTGAGTCCATCATATAAAACAGATGAGATTTTATAATTATAAATGTATAAAAATCCATTTATCCAATAACTATAGTGTTCTTACAAATAGCCACTACTACCAACACTCTAGCATTAGCATACGAAGAAGCTATCAATATTGATAGCCAACTAAATCCTTAAGAATCATGCACTTCCAATATCAATGTTGGTTTCCTAGATATGAATCAAGTGTGTCATGTGAATTAAAATGTTCTTGCATTCAAATATAATTATTTGTATATACTACCTCCTTTGATGTAACATACACCAAATCAAAATTATGGTCGTATGAACAATCATGTAAACACAAATGGCCATCAATAGAACTAGCACTCAATTCCATCTAATGCTACAGTTGCACAAGGTGTTGATTCTACCAAAGTAAAATTGGATTCTATACAAAGAATGATCTATAATTTGAGTAATGAGTTTTTGATCATGCATAAGAATATGGGTTCCAAAGATACAACAAAACTTTCAATCGATCTATAAATAATACATAATAGCAACAACCCAACAAGTTTCTAGAAATCAATATAGTGGAAATGAATCTGCCCAATTAATGTAGAGTTCATAATACATCACAACATAGTGAACTTGAATGTGTATAATTATTTTAAACATTTGATATTTTCCAAATGGAGATGGTAAGGTAGGATTTGATGAATAACCCACCACAATTCCACTCTAAATTTGTTTCCTTAAACACTACCATGGTATTTGAAATGCATGAGTCTCCTTTCCTAAGTAAGGATTATATTAAATCTAAAGATAAATCTAATGAGATGCATGCCTTTTAATAATGTCAAAAGGGAAATTATAATATGAGGAATAAACAACCTGTCACAACATTTACTTCTCCAAACAATACCACTATTCAACCAAATCCAAGGGATGATAACAATCTGTCTCCCCTAAAAGTGAATGAATAGACCCAAAATAAGGAGGAACATATCAAAGGAGGATAAAACATTGTTGAATATATGAAAAATATTAAATATAACATTACTCTTCATGAATTAGATCAGATCATTGAACAAAATGACCTCTTGTGGAAGTCCATTATAGGAAAGTCTACTACAGAGAAGACAAAGGATACTCATATAAATGTTATATACAAGAGTAAGTTAGAAGTTGCTCCTTTATTATTGATTATCAAATAATTTTTAAAGAACATTCATAATTTTTTAGTTGATTCTAGAATTTTAGATATTATGATGCCAACATCCATTTGCTAAAATATTAGATTGACTCCAAGCCCATCAAAGAGGGCAGTTTCATAGCTAGACAAGATAGTGGTTCCCATAGTTGGAGAACTAAATGATGTACGCATTTAAGTAGAATTCAATGTATGTGTAAAAATTACTATTGATAAACTTGTGGTAGACATCCTAGAAGGATACAAACTCCTCCTTAGTAGAGAGTGGTCTAAGACATTGAATGGATATGTAACAACAAACATTTTTCATATTTTTTTTTCATGGATAGGTATTACAAACTAGATTAAAATTAATCAGGAACTAAAAATGAAACACCTTATTATAGAATAAAAAACTAATATTGAAGAGGTAAGCTAAAAATATCATAACCTAGGGATTTATACCTTTACCACAAAGTATGAAGTGTAGGAACTAGAAGTACACCAACCTTACTAGCTACAGATGCTCCATTTTAATGGTGGAAGGTCTAAGCATGGATCAAGATATAGTGTTGAATTGGTCAATTCAAAAGGTAATAAATACCTAGAAGCATAAATATTATATTTCCCTTGCACCAATAATAGAGTAGAGTATGAGGCACTAAATTTGGGATTATAGTATACTCTTAAAAATAATGTCAAATAGTTGTTAATATATGTAGATTCAAAACTGGTAATCAATCTGGTCAAGAACAAATACTAATGAAAGTTATCATACCTAAAGAGGTAAAAATATAGAGCTTGGGATTTTATTGAGTCTTTTTAGGTCTTAAATATAATGGTTATTCCTAGATAAAAAAATCAAGATACTAATTTATTGGCTGCTTCAACTACCAATTTAGCATCACTATAAGAGTCCAAGGTACAGTTTTTTTCCATTGAGATAATACCTTATTCATCTATTCCTAAAACATGGAGAATTTCCAAGTCTTTGATGATGACCAATATATCATTCAATTCTTGACTAATTCAAGACAATTTGAGTCTCAAATCATTGATGACAAGGAAATTAATTACCTATGCTAAGAGGAATTGAGAGAAGAATGAGTCATTTAGTTAAAAGAAAATAGGCTTATTTTAGGAGTGGTTTCTTTGGAAAGGGAATTTTATTTTTATCCCCAATCATAACAACAAAGATAACCAAAATTAAATGAATATGAGTTTAAGAAGGAGAATTTAAATGCTGAGTATGATCCATGCTATGTTAACATTAGCCTTAGTTTCACTCTAGAAGAAAGACAAAGGGTGAAGGATTTACTAATCCAGTATAAGGACATGATTTCATGGACATATGAATACTTGAAGGTTTTTAATCCATTACCCATACAATCCCATTTAATCCATACTACAAACGGTTTAGGAAAAGACAGAGGCCAATAAATCCTATTTTGGAGCATCTTAATCTAAAAGAAGTGGAAAATTTGTTAAATGCAAAATAATTGTCCTTATCAAACATTCTAATTGGGTGGCCAACTTAGTTCTATTTATAAATAAGAATGGGGAAATTATACTATGTGTTTATTTCAAAAATTTGAATAAAGATTATAAGAAAAATAACTATCCTTTACTTTCCTTAGATGAGGTGATCTAGATAGTAAGTGGTTTAAGAATGATGTCCTACTTGGATAGATTTTTAAGATATAACCAAGTGTTAGTTTAATCATAAGAAGTGCCTCAAATTTTAATTTTAGTAGTGTAGTCTAAAAATAGTAAGTTTTTAAAAATAGTAATTTCTTGAATTTTGTATTGTTTTAATTCATGAAAGTCAAAACATTTCATCTCCCTCAAGATTGGTGACCTTCCACATCCTCCTCCTACCTTCAAAAATAGGTATAAATATATATGTATCCCAAAAATTAAAATAGACATCTCTTCCTAGAGATAGGCATATGTTGTAGCTACAATTTTGAGCAATAAAACATCAATTCTTAGAGATAACATTATTATTTGTGTGTTCTTGAAATATTCTTCAACCAAGAATTTCAAGTTTTAGATCAATTGGGCAAGCTAGGTGACAAGTTTTATGTTAGACCAAATGACCAAGTCAAATAAGAATAAATCAAGTAATTGAAAAGCCAAGGCTCTAAATATTGAAAAACTCAAACAAGTAAACTTCAAGTAAGAAAAGACAATCTCACTAAATAAAATTAAGGATACATGTAAACCAAGATGGTAAAAAGAGGATTCAAAAAGAAAAATGGTATAAAAACATTAATGAGTGAGTAGTAACAATCCACATATCAATCATCAATGGAAAAAGGGGATGCATACAAGGGAAAAAAACATGGTTGGGTGAACAATAAAAATTCACATCTCAAGAAACAATGGAAAAATTGTATGAACTCAAGTGTCCATAACAAAAAAAACAACAAAATCAAGATAAATGGGAAAAGGAAAGAAAAGTAGTTTTAGCAAATATATAGAACACAATGAAAATGATCCATAGTTTCTCAAACATGTTATTTTGCGTCTAAATATAGATAAAAATGAAACAAAGTAATGTTAGCATGTTTTTAAGAAATGAATAAAAAAGAATTTAAGGAAGAGGGAAAACATATTTGGAATTATAATTTGTCCATCAAGGGGGAAATGAAATGGGGTAGAGGGGAGAATGAAGGAAAAACCAAGGTAGAGGAACTCTTTATGGAAGTCAAGACACTCAAATTTGGTTTGTCAAAATAAGAGGACTATCAACCTTAAGGACTCTGAAGAACTCTTAGCTACACAAGTCTTAGTTCAACAAATGAAGTATATAGATCATCCCATGAAGTCTATATACATGAAAAGTAAAATGGACCTACCTCCCCACAATGTGTTCTCCACTCTTTAGGACCCCTTACAGAGTCATTAGTCTACTACAAAGATTGGGTACTTGCATGAGAAAGTAGGTAACACTATAGATTTTTTTGAAATCCTCTATTCCAATCTATTGGCTTACCACACCCCAAAGGACTTCGGATCTATGTGAAGCTGACTGTGGAATTTGAGCTTTAATTGGAGATAGGAGATGTGCTTGTAATCACATCTTTTGGTGTGATTATATTTTTAAAATTTATATGTTGCCTTTTAGATATCATTTCCTTTTATTTTCAAATGATTGTCTTTTAAATTTTTTTTTCAAATTCCTCCTCCATACAGATTTGGAAGACCAAACATGGGTGCTAAAGATGACTTTCATTTGAAAACTTTGGGACAAGGTTGATAAGAGAGAGAAAATAAAAAAGCATGGGGTCTAAGAGTCTCATAAATCTAGGTGAAATAAAAGTGCTATCTTGACTTCAACCTTATTTTATCCAAATGTGGAGGTGAAAGAAAGGGGGAAATCAAGAGAAAAATGACACATGTAACAAATTTGAATTTATTCAAATTGGAAAAAATGTGACAAAGGGAAAAAAGGAATATAATGATAGCAAAGGTGTGATTCCTTATCATAAGACTATATAAAGTGAAGGAAAACATGCTAACATAGATTGTTTATAGATTCTATCTAGAAAAAGAAGCAAAAGCCAATGTCTAAATAACAAGGATCACAAAAAACATGAAAATAAAGGTAATTTTATGAAGAGGGATGGGTTTTATCCATGGTCTTACCAAGTAACTCACAAAAGTAAAACCCAATAGGTACCAATAAGCAAAACATGAGGGAGCCTTTATAAAGCACCTCACAAAGAAAGACCCAAAGGATGCCAAAATAGAATTGGCAAACAAAAAAAGAAAGAAAAGGAAAATAATTGAGAAATAAAAATAATGGTCATTTTATGAGGAGGGCTAGGTTTTATCCATGGTCTTACCAAACAACTCATAAAACAAAATCCCAAAAGGATGCCAAAACAACATTGGCAAGCAAAAGGAGAATGAAAAGATAAGTGATGAAGACTATGGTACATCAAAAAACCAAAAGACCAAAAGGGAGTGCTAAAGGTTTGAAAAGAAAGGAAATTAAGACTATAGTACATCAAGAAACCAAATGACCAGAAGAGAGGACTAAAGGTTTGAAAAGGAAGGAAACTATTGCATAGGGAGATACCTATGCTAAAGTAACTTGCAAAAAGATGTTAGATAGATATATAGAGAAATCATGAAAAGAAGAGAAATGATTAAGGAATTGAACATTGGTGGGATCTTTGAAAACATGGCCTTCATTGGTTTTAAGGTGATAATTACTTGGAACAAGAACATATTTAACTAAGTAAAGGCCCCACCATTTTTGGCCGTACTTACCTTGTTTATCATAAGTGTAATATAATTGAAGGACAAGATCACCAACATTAAATGTGTAATTTTTAACACATTTATTATGTTGTTTGGTGATGTGAGCCTTGTATTGGTGATTTTGGTGTAAAATAAAAAGCTGACATTCATCAAGCAGATTAAGGGCATGAAGGCAAGCCTCATGTAATTATTCATTGAGAATGATGCCATGAAGAGATATGCAAAGAGAAGTAAGCTTGACTTCAAGAGGAAAAACCGGCTCAGAACCATAGACTAGAGAGAATGGAGTTGCCCCAGTGGCAATACAAATACTAGTTTGATAGGCCTAAAGTGTCAAATAAAGATGAAGATGCCAATTCATGTAGGTTTCATGAATCATCTTTTGAATAATTTTATTGATAATTTTGTTGGTGGCCTTAGATTCACCATTACATTATGGATGATAAGGAGTGGAAAACTTGTGATTGATTTTAAATTTGATGTAAAGTTGTTAACATGTCTATTTTTGAAATTACCACCATTGTTAGAAATGATGGTGTGAGGAACACCAAAATGGAAAATAATTTGGTTGAGAATGAATTTAGATATACGAGGACCAATAACATTAGCAAGGGGCATGGCTTCAAGCCACTTGGTTAATTACTTAGTGGTAGTGATGATGAAGATGTGCCCATCTTAGGAATGAGGAAGCTTTCCAATGAGATCGAATCCCCATGTAGAAAATGGCCAACAAGATTAGATAATTTGAAGTTTAGATGGTAGTGAATGAATGAGGTCATCATGAAGATGAAAAGGGTTACACTTTTTATCATATTCAATAGCATCCTTTTCTAGAGTAGGCCAATAGTAACCCATATGTAGGCATTTGTGGGTTGTAGCATATCCATTATAGTGACCATCATAAATGCCCCCATATGCTTGCTCAAGTAGAGGAAGAACTTCATAAAACATGACACAATAGAGCAAAGTACCTTAGGTATTGTGATAATAAAGGATGTTATGTCTAAATATGTACTTAAAAGCTTGTTTGTGAAGACACATTTTTTCACAAGAATCTGAGTTAGGAGGATAAGTTTGTTATTCTAAGAATTGGATGATGTCTTGATACCATGGGAATTGTCAGATGTTGATAACCTTGATGTGGTAGATAAGTGAACCTAGAGGGTGAGTAGATGATGAATATTTGATTATTTATATGATAAATAAAGGATAAAAAAGAAATGGATGTGGATGAAAGAGAGAAGCTAAAGAGGCAAGAGAATCAATAATGGAATTTTGGTCTCTAGGAATAGGTTCAATTATAAAGGAGGCAAAACCCTTGGCAAGAGTGGTTGGAATTTGATGATAGGTAATAATATTTTTACTTTTACATTGATAGGCACCACTAAATTGATGGCAAATGAGTTGAGAATCACCCAAAGAATGAAGATGTTGTATGTCTAGATCAAGAACAGCTCTCATACCTGAGATAATAGCTTCATACTCAACCATATTATTGGTGACATAAAATGTAAAATGGAAAGATAAAGGAATTATTTTGCCAAGAGGACTAGTGAGAATTGAACTTTCCCTAGCTCCTTGAAGGCATTTAGCACCATCAAAGTGAAGGGTCCAAGTATCTTCATGCAAGTTAATATTGATTTCAAGGATCTCCTTGATAACTAATTTTGGTTTAGTAGTATCAGAGGGAGTAGAAGGTTAACTAGATTAATTGGCTTCAAGATCAATAGTAAATCTATGAAAATAATCTTTAAAATAAATTGATTAATTAAGAACTTCAATGTAAATACTATTATCATCAAAAAGGTCATCTTGAAGCAAAGAAGTGGCTGGAATGGGATCTATGACAAGTTAGTCAGCTATGACTTACCCATTAATAGCTTTTTGCATGATGATGTGAAGATCAAATTCTATAAGTAAAACCATCCACTTTCCAATTATATCTCCTAGAATAAATGCTTTAGAGAAGAAGTGACAAAGGGGGTCAGAATGAACAATGACATAGGTGGTTTGGTAAATCATGTAGTGATGAAGCTTTTTAGTTATAAAATAGATAGCGAGGCAATCACACTCAATTTGATTATAACATGTTTCATAATTGATGAGGCCTTAACTAATGTAATAGATGGCATACTCCTTACCTATATCATCTTGTTGGGCAAACATTGCTCCAACTAAAATAGGTGTGGAAGAAGTATAAAGAATCAAGGGTTGATCATTAGGAGGATCGAGTGTAGGTGGATGAAGCAATGACTCTTTCATGTTGTCAAATATTTTTTGACATGGATTCATCCATTCCAAAGTTGTACCTTTTTTGAGAAGGAAATAGATGGAGTGAATGAGATAAGCCATCTTAGGATTAAATCTTTTAATTTACCCAAGCTTGCCTAAATAGGTACGAATGTCAAGAATAGAATGAGGGATAGGCATGTTGATAATAACATTAATCTTGGCTGGATCAACATCAATGCCATGGAGAGAGACTAATAATCCTAACAATTTTTTTGATGTAACTCGACACATTTGAAAGTCTTAAGTCTAAATTTATATTTGATGAGATGATCAAAGATGATGGCAAGATCAGAAAGATGATTTGTGTGATGCTTGGACTTATCAATAAGATCATCCACATATGTTTCAACAATTTTATGGATGAGATCATGAAAGATATGAGTCATAACACACTGATAAGTAGCTCTAGCACTTTTTAGACTGAAGGTCATTTTAATGTAACAATAGGTGCCCCATTCCATCATGAAAGTAGTCTTATGTCGGTCCTCAGGAGATATATAAATATGATTATATCCTGAAAAGCCATCCATAAGAGATAACATTTCATATCCAGCCATAGAATCGACAATGACATCTATTGAAGGTAAAGTAAAGTTATCTTTAGGATAAGTAATATTAAAATTACAAAAATTAATGTAAATATGAATGACCATGATGACTTTCTTCCAAAAAATAATAATATTAGAAACCCATTTATAATAATCCACATGTTTAATAAATTTAGCATCAAGAAGTTTGATGATTTCTTTATGGCATAAGTTGGTAACTTTAGGAGGAAACTTGCATTTCTTCTAATGCACAGATTTGGAATTAGGATAGGTAATGATGTTATGGACCACTATGCTAGGGTCAATGCCAGGCATATCTTGGTAAGACCATGTGAATGCCTCTTGATACTTATTGAAAAATAAGCTGAAATTATCATGTTCAGAAGGTGAAAGTTCTTTGGAAACTATGATTGGTCAAGGACAAGATGGAGTACCATAGTTGATATAAGTTGTTTATTCAATAAGCATGGAATTAACATCTTGAAAGTGGTATGGTGCATTGGGTAAAGATGAAATTTGATTAGCTTTAGGATGAATGCTAGTGATAAATTTATTGAAGAGAGGAGTTTTATTTTTAAAATTTTCAATTTTATGATGTTGCCATGGGAGTTGTGTTTCTCAGGCATAAAGAAACTCCAAAATAGCTTCATCACTAGGCAAGGTAGGAAGAGGACCACAATATTACACATCTACTTCTAGATCTAAAATTTGATTTCCATGTTGATCATATTTAGAATGTATTTGATGGACATTGGTTGCTTTGGCATCAAGTGTGATTTTAAGAGTAGAAGAAATAGATGGAGTAGAAGAGGTTGATGGAGAGATAATGGGAGAAGAATTATATTAAATTGGAGAATCTAAAGGAGGTAAAGAAGATGAAATCACTTTCAAAGGTTTAGAAAGTGTGATTTATTCTACCACCTAAGGAGAATCAATAAGAGGAGGATTGATAGGAGGCACATAACCCTCAAGTTCTAAGTTATGACCTACAAAAATGGTATACACATCCTGATTTCAAGAATGAATTTAAGCTAAGGTCTTTGATAATGTAAGACATCCAAGCCTCTATATTGAACTTGGGCCATGATATAGTTGTCATCATATGTGGGAGAAATTGTGCATGTTTAGGATTCAGGAGGATCTTCAGATTGTGAAATCTTAATATTACTAAATATTCAAGGGGTCATGATGAGAGGATATTGAAATAGATTAGCCACTCTAAATTTATTGAAAGTAAAAGCATCTTCATGTAAATATGGGTCTTAAGCATTACATGGAGGGGGAAAATTGGTAATCTCATCCATAAGAGGAATGGTATGATATCTAGGTAAGAGGGAAGGCAGAAGCCATTCTAAAATATATGAAGGTAATTTATTAGTATTGAAAGTGTGTTATAATTCATTGGGCTCATCATCATCAAAATCCACAAGAATAACTTTTAAATTAGGATTTATATTGATGGACTCAAGCAAAAGAGCACTATTGATTTTAGGAATTGTGGGAACATGATATTATGATTTAGGATTAGGTAATTGGATACTCCACAAGTTGGGATTGAATTCATGCTTATAATGTTTCCATTGTGTATAAATTTAATGCATTGAATACCAAAAGAAGTAATGGCCCTCATTCGATAAGTCCATGGATGGCCGAGGAGTATGTTATAGGATAAAGGAAGACCAAAAACCATGAGTTTGGTTCACATGGTCTTAGGACCAATGGTTAAGGGAAGCCATATAAAATCAAGTGGATTTTTATTAGTCTTATCAAAATGATGACTTAAGAGGGTTTTTTTTAGGATGACTTTTGTTATAACCAAGTTATTGTAAAAGCCATAAAGAAGTCACACTAAAATCAGAACCTTCATCAACTATAAATTTTTGAATAAGGGTGGTATTAATGGCTATCTTGATGGAAAAAGGTGGATCATCAGTGCAAAAGAGTATTTAATCATTAATCATGTCTTATTTAAGTAATTCAATGGAAGGTTTAGAAGGACACATAGATTCAATGGTATTAATGTTTGTTGGTTGAGAAACAATAAAAGGTGGTTCTTTATCTAAAGAGGATGGGTCTTCAAATTCTTAGAGTTGTTACATAAGGAATTTATGATGATAAGGTGAAGTGTGAACCAACTCCATGAGAGTAATTTTACATGGCATAGAGTTAAGTTCTTCTAGGAAATTCCAATGATATTTAGAAGAGGAGCCATGAGGTTTAGAAGAAGTAAAATTAGACTTTGGGGGAATAGATGTGGTTGGAGGATCAGAAATAGGAAGTTGTTCCTCAAGTGTTTCTAAATAAATATTGATAGTGGTAGTGTCTTTAAGAAATTGTTCTTCCAAAGAAGATTTCTTAGGCTTGGTCACAAGATCTTTATGTATTGGATTCCTACGATAATTAACCTTAGTTGTATTGACATAGTGAGAGTTGTTAAGGTATTGATCATAATCAGTGTTAATTACACAAACATCCTTAGAAGTTGATTAGTCATGGGAAGAATATTTTTGATTATTATTAGATATAGAGGATTTAGAGGGTTGTCATTTTAAAAAATCATTAGTGTATTCTTGATGATGGTGCTTAATTATGGTTTTATGGTTAAATGAATCACTGATAATGTGTGAAATAAAACATTTAACAAGCCTTTTACAAGACCCATGAAAATGTCAAACATCAGCATGAAACCAAAAAAAGAGATTGGGATCATACCATTTAGGGGAAGAATTATGATATATGAAAGGTTTAGAAAGAGGTATAAATTGTCTCATTTGATGAAGTGAAAGAGGCACATGAGATAATGAATGAGCATAATTTTTGGTAACACCAGGTTTGGTTTGAGAAGTGTTACTAGTGATGACATTGGATGTTTGGAAATATCCTTTAACAATTTTAGAATTAGGTTTGAATTGCTTCATAAGAAAATCTTGGCATTTAGCTTGGTCAAGAGCTTCATTAAGAGTTTGAGAAGCAAAGGTTTGAACCTTGTATTGAAGAGTAGGGGTTAAATCTATGATAAAGAGTTTGAATAGGTTATCATTAGACATATTATGATTGGATTTATGAGCTAAGGATTTCCACATTTTAATAAAGTCATAAGTTGATTCATTAGGAGATTGTTTACCATCTATGAAATGGCTAAGATAGTTTTTAAGATCACTATGTTGAAAATATTTAACTAAAGGATTGACCAAATCTTCAAGTTGACAAATAGAATGTTGAGATAATTTTTTATACCATTTTAATACATCACTAGTGAAGGTTTTGACTAAGAGTTTAGTAGTGGAAAGTGTATTAGTTTGGATCCACTCTTTGTAGAGATTACCAAAGACTTTAATAAATGAGGTGGGGTCTTTAGTCCCATCATATTTAATAGTTGGTGATATGTTACCAATGTTAATAGATATAATGAAGGGAGCTAAAGGCTCATTTTGGATAGTTTGAAGCATTTTGTTATTCATTATTGGTTGAAGAATAATGTTACCTGAGGCATCTTTAAGAGGTGGAGGAATGTAATTAGGATTAGCTTGAGGATTCATGATTGGAGGTTGATTAGCCACATTGATCAAATGCTGTTGAAGTTGCATCATGTTTTTGGTATTAGTGTTTTATATAATGTTCATTTGTTGAATCACTTGGGATAATAATTGAGTTGTATCAGGTGGTAGGTTGGTGTTGGAAGGAACATTTCCCACATTGGTGTTAGAGGGGATATTATAAGAAGAGTTATTAGTGAGATTATTTAATAAATTTGAGTTAATCACTCCCACAATAGTTTAAAGATTTTGAGAAGGTTCTTGGTAGGTGCAGAAAGGATTGGATCCATCAATCTCATCTTGAGGTGTTATTTGAATGATGTTGCAATTTTTAGATGAAGAAGGAGAAGAGGTTCCCTAAGAGTGATGGTGCTTTTGGGAGGTAAAGAAAGGGATAAATTAACACCCCATATAAGATCTCAATGGATTAAGACTATCCAAAAAGATCTTGATAAAGGACCTCATTTTGATCAAAGAGAAATGAATAGGATGCAGATAAAAAAGGATGAAGAACCAAGATAAAAATCAAGGGAAGTAGAAAATAAAACTAGGTCAACTAGGTTGACCTAGTGGAAAAACTAGACCTACAGACTATGTTAAGTTGGCTAGGTTAACCTAGTACAATGAACAAAATTAGTTGAAACAGTCTGGGATAATGAAGAGTCAAGCTAGTTGACATATCAAAATAGATAGGGAAAGGGAAAGGATTTATATTAAGATGAAAAATTAAATAAGGTATGTCTATAGTTATTCTAGGAAAGTAGATACTAAATCAATTGAATTGATGCTGGCTAATTCAATTGGTACATATAAATATATTAAAATTTTGAAAGAAAAGTATAGATTAGATTGAAATAGAGAAAATAAGAACTGACCTTTGTGTTTTGGAGATGAAAATAAAATAGTTAACTAAACTTTAACCTTGGAGAGAATTGGTCCAATCTGCAAAGATGGGTCTAGTTGGTTGACCTAGTTGACTGGACTACAAATCTAGAAGTTTGGAATCTAGAACCTGTACTATGAATCCTAAATAGGAACTTGCTAAAAAGTGGCTAAAAAAGTGCTAGGTCAACATAGTCAACCTAGTATGCTAAAAAAAAGTCTTCAAAGTGTTAGAAACCTATGCTAGGTCGAGCTAGTCGATCCAATTACCTATTCCTACACATAGAGAAAAATAGATAGGTTAATATAATCAAGCCAACAAGTCAAAACATATGATAGAAAAGATGAGAAAATGAATAAAAGAAGTGAAATAAACCCTATAAGGGTTTGATTCATGTTGGGTTCACCAAATTATATGCAATCAAAATTGCATGATGCACATGAATCAATCTTGGATCGAATAAGATAGATCACACCTACACTTCTGATTCAGGCACACACTTGTTAAGAGGGAGCATTACCAATATGAGGATCTATTAGACCCTATTAGGGGATCACTTATATCATTTATCACAACACATCATGCTAAGCAATATTCCAAATCCTAAAATCTAACACAATCACACAATAACCCTAAAAGAGTCCTATGGTTTCTATATTCACTTATGATAATAAATAAGAAAGTAAACTAATCTGATAAAAAGAAAAGTAAACTAATCAGTGCTCACCAAATATTGTGGCACAAAGTAAGGGGCTAGATACAAAGAAATCAAATACACATATAAGGAACTTCAAATAAAGTAAGTATGAGTAACACTCATAATACATGGAATATGAGGAGTAATATTATTCGAGCCAACACTTATGCTATGTCTTTCTACTAAAAGAGAGGAGAGCAACGTTAGAATATACTTACCTAAATGTGAACCCATTGTGACTCAATCTCTCCTTTGGCTAATGGGGATTTGCAAGAGGTTGTTGTGGTTCATAAGGATGACTTTGTTAGGCTAAAGCATCCAAGACCTATCCACAAGACTAAGATTCTCCAAACAAGAAACCTAAGCTAAGACTCCTCAAGTAGAATGGTGGAAGAGCAAATTATAAAGAAGTGCAAGTGAATAATAACTCCTAATTACCTTTATATGTAAATGACCAAAATGACCTTATATATATATAGGAGTATCTGACCCAAAAATAACTCAGACATGTTAGTTATGCTAGGTTACTAGGTTGACCTAGCACATTATTGGGCTAATGTCTAAATTTTTTACTAGGTCAGCTAAATGGAAACTAGGCCTAAAGAGCTAAAGTGACCCCAAAATGTGCTAGGTCGACTAGGTCAACCTAGCTTATTAAATAGGTAAAAAGGGTACTAAGCAAGGGATAGAAGGATAAAAAGAGGAAAATACTAGAGGAATGTGCGAGGAAGGAGAGATAGCTTAGGTAAAGGTTTTAGGAGATGAATGGATAGGGAAAAATATGGTAATAAGGGATAACAATCCCATGAAGCACCAAAGGTCTACCAATGCCTTTCCCAGTGCACCCCTTAAGGCATGCACTTAGAGAGATTGAGTCACAATAGGTTCCTTCAAGATGTAAAGTGTTAGTAATCGATAAAAGTGTGAAAATATTATGTGTATACAACTTTAGTGTGTGTATATTTTCATCCTCACTTAAAATGAGATAATTAAAAAGAATTTTTTACATGATTTCTATTTCTTAATTTTTATTGCTACATAGTTTTGACACAATAGTACTCATAAAAGAAAATTAAACCCTCATATTAATCTTCATCTATGGAAAATTAACCTATCCTTCTACTTCTCTTGAGTCCACATGAGAAGGCAACCCTTAGTAATACACCCAGGGTGATCCTGAGTTTACCACCATATTAAATAACAATCCCATAGCTCTTAACCATTATCTCACCTCTAGATCCATAGTATCCTAGTATCTCCCCATATGTGGTTCTCTCAACATCCATATGGCATGCCCTTTGAAGAGGGTGAAGGATTTACTACTACCATGGTGAATTACCATAATAACCCCCCTCCTACTAATTCTAATACCACTACAACACAACCATTAAGTAACCTACTTATGGTTATGTCTCGTGTTTCATCACTAACCACCAACTAAATCATAATGTTACCATTACTTATCCTACAACTACCCAACTAGTTACTACTTCACTTTAGAACCTACTCATATTGGTCCTAGTGATGCTTCTACCAGTTCAAACTAGTATGCCCTTAAGCACCCAAACACAACCATTACAATAGGATCTTACAAGTATCCACCTAAACAATATGTACCCTTGACTACCTAGTATATAAAGCCTACATACGTTATCAAGTCTACGTACATCCTTTTTCAAGATCCATAGTAGATGGTGGATTCTCAACCTATTCTAACCACCTCAATTGACTATCCCTTATCTCAAGATTTTTCCACATCGTTATCTACATACCAACTCCAATATTAGAAAGTTTTTGGGGGAATCCCTCAACATAATGTTAAAATCAATATCATGAGCATCCTTATGAACAAAATGGCTAACATAGAATCTTTTACCTCTGGGCAAAAGAACATACTCACCTATGAATAGATTTATAACAAGCCCATCAACTCAACATTTCCTATCAAACCTTATCCTCCACAATGGGAAATACCTAAGTTTACCAAATTCAATAATAAGGACCCATAACAACATCTACGAGAATTTAGACATGCTTATTACCTCATAGTGCATGATGATGTGCTCCTTCTTAAGACATTCCCTATGTCATTAGCTAAACTTACCCTAGATTGGTACAACTCAATCCCCCAACATTCCCTCTTTTCATTTTGGAAGCTAGCCCAAATTTTCTTAAAACACTTTTCCATTAATATAGCAAGAAAATTCACCATTGAGAGCCTTTACACCATCTATAAATTTGATAATGAATCTATTGGTGACTTTGTAGCTAGATGGAAAATTTTAATCAACCAACTCATTTCTTTCTTTCATATCTTGAGTTAATCAAATTATTTACAAGAGTGTATTCCAAAAACATCTCATAAACACTATGGGTACAATATTTTAAAACCTTCGATGAGGCCATTTTAATGGCTTGCAAGCTTGAAATTAGAGCCTTTAAAGAAGGGAAAGTCAAACTTCAAAACAATAAATTTAAATCTGAACCCTCCAAAGGGACTACTAGTAGTAACAACAATAAAACCAAAGGGGATACCAATGTCATAGTTCTAAATTTAGAACCACCTCAAACCAAAAACCAATCCTAGCCCTCCACTTTGCAGACATATTCTCAAAAGTCATTAACACACTTTCCCCTGAGATAATATACCCCTCTAGCATAATCCTATGCATTTATTTTATATAATCTCCTAAAGGTTTCTCTCATTAAACTCCCTCCTTAGACCTCTCAATGAGTCTCGTCCTAAACCTAGTTGGTTTATGGAAAATGACTTCTATAATTTTCATCATGCAATAGGCCATGACATTATTTCAAAGGCTTATTACAAAATCTTATAAATTAGGGAGAATTATAATTAGACAATCCTAATGCACCCATGAACCAATCCATAGATATATTTAGACAACCATTCCCTAATCATGCCTCTACATCAAACTTCATACAAACTAAATTAGGATCCACATCAGAATATAAGACTTTCATAATTAACACCATCCAGATTAGCTTCTACCCAAAAAAGTTGTTGATTCCCCTATCCTTGATCTCCTCATGGGAGACACATTGGAACCATCCAAATCTAATGAAGATATCCCAAAAACTTCCTCTAATATGTTGGATCTCATTTTTTTGGATCCATTGGAAGAATCCATATCTAAGGACACTCAAGAACCAAAAAAGGAAAAACTTATTAAAGGAAAGATTCATGTTGACATTTTTAAAAATTCCATTCCTCATAATATTTTGATACTTGCATCTATTATACCTATTCCCACTAGATTATTACTCCCTGAAGAAACTATTGTGTTACCTCAAAATATCTATAGATCAATTCTTGCCATTACTAGGGAGACACTAAATTGTAGAGAAAACAAGGGGAAAATTGTAGATACTAGAAACAAAAATCTAGGATCCATAAGGAGAAAATATCTACAAAATAATCCTATTAAGATTGAATTACATAAATAAAACATCCCCACAACCCCTGAATAGATACAAAAAGGAAAATCACCATTTCCCCTATTAAGACTAGAGCATCTATATTAGGGCCCCATCCTTCAACAAAACTAAAAGCTACTATTATGGAATCTACCACTCAAACACAAGTGCCATCACAATGAAATATACCCACTGTGGTCATGCCAATCCATAATACATTAAACCCTTATTACCCACTTGATTTAAGAGTAAAGCCTTACCATCAACACAAAATACATGTTGTAAGGACTATCCAAGTAGCTAGCTCAAGAGGCTAAGGTTCGAGGCCATGTATTTATTCTCCACCAGTGCCTAAAAAGATGGAAAATATGAGTCAAGACCAATTGAAGGGATCTTATTCTAAGATATTTGATCAACTTATCCCAACCTCCTTAATCATGATACCACCTATAAAGCTTATCAACCCTCATATTCAAAAACCATTATGGTATATAGAGAATAGGTCATGTGCATACCATCAAATAGCATTGCATGACATATAAATCTATGATGCATTAAATGTCATTGTCCAAAATCTATTAGATGAAGATGATCTTCTAACATAATAACTAGATCATGCCCATCCCCTATAGTTCCATCCATCATATAAAATAACATGTCAAAGCAAGCTGTAAAGAAGGATAGAACCACTTATTAGGTTCAGTGTAACTCTCTCCCCTAGATGAGGATAACTCTAAAAAAATAAAAAATCGCCCTCTATTCTATATAGATGTAGTTCATATAGCCACATGATCCCAAACACAGGGTCATAAGACCCAAAATCATGAGAAAGCTAAAGTGACTATTGCTAAATCACTAATTCATATCAGAAATAGTATAATAACCCCTTCCTCTAAACCTAAATTATCTATTTTAGGAAAGGCACAAAATAATAATGATTTGGATCTCATACCAAATATCTATCCTAAAATAATTACACCAACTTCCAGTCAAGATGTCCTTATACCAAGTTGTCCATAACTCTCTGTAATACCATGAAGCAATGATAGAATAATTATAGGCTACATAAATATAAATGAATGGGCCATAACCATTGTCAACCTTCACTACATCACTTTAGAAACCCTTGTCCATAATATTTCATGATTCAAAGATACCACCCTTACAACCAAATGAACAGGATCTCGCCTTGTTTGTCATTGCTTAGATAGGTCAAACTTAGATTTAAAGAGTCATGATAGATAATATAACTAGTATAAACATTATTTATTCCCACAAATTTAAATAAGTGTAGCTACCTAAGATAGTGGTAGTTCAATCACCTATCGTTCTACAAGATTTTAATGATACCATTGCCCCTGCATTAAGAATGGTAGTACTTCACATTCAGGTAGGTTCTTGGATTTACCTAAATTATTTTATGTTATTAAAGGAGAATTTTAGTACAATATTGTCTTGGGACATCCTTGGATACATGCCATGTATTTTGTCCCCTAAAAATTGCATTAGTGCATTAAATTTGAACATGAGGACAAAATCCATAGTGTCCCAACTAACCCCTACCCCTTTAAAACTTGTAACCTTACCTTTTGACCCAATGAGGTCCTAATTATTTAATAGAGTTCTACCCCATCTACATCTATCAAATCATCCACTAGAATAACCATCCCCGTATCTAGACTAGGTATGGAAACCATTGATTCTACCTTATAACATCTTTTAATCAAAGATTATCAATTATTAATGCTAAATACCCTCCCTACACCACAAGAATATAGATTCCCTAATAAACAACCAACTTATTATCTGAACCTGGGGGAAATTATTCTCTTTGGTCTAGAATTCCATCATACCCATCTAATTTATGGAGGAATTGGACATCCTTCCGCATGCCCTTTAGAACAAACTTAGGCTAAACCATTTAAATCTAGATTTTCATTTCTTAATAAACCCTATTTTATAGAAACATACCTACATTGATACACCTAGAAAGGTTTCAATATGGGACATTACGAACAGGGGCTGCATGAGGTTGTATTGGGGGAGTTTAGAAAACCCCATGAAAAACATAGCCTTGGCTTCAACAAAAATCCCAAATCTTCCCTAAAGTTTACTCTTTCCCCCATTCCTAAAGAAGATAAACATCCTTTCCGTCTAACACCCCTTCCTTGACTAACAACATCGTATCCATTCTACCTAACTTTCTTTTAGTCAGTGCCATTTACATAGAACCTCTCATCTATCAATGTAATGGTGACGTCCAAACCATTCTTATAACCTACCCTGACATGATAGGGTAAGATTATCCCACCATCCTTGTTCTCTAGTGCCAGGATGATGTGTCCATCTTAACTCATTTAGGTGCTGAGAATTCTCATCTACATAAAGCCCTCCCATCAAACACCTCTAGTCTTATAAATGAGGCAACCATTGATGTTAACATAGGGTCCCTAGAGAATCTACACATCGTTAAAGTTAGTAAATCCTTAGATCCTCAAGAATATTAGGATTTCACTATGTTTCTAGGAGATCACAATAAAACATTCACTTGGTCCTATAATGATATGCCTGGTATTGATCCTACAATAGCCATCCATAATATCATTAAATTTATTGATGCTATGCCTATCAAGCAAAAGATCCAAAAAATGCATCCTCACATTACACTCTTAGTCAAAGAAGAGTTACATCACCTCCTATCTATTAATTTCATCCAACTTATCAATTACCCTTAATGGGTATCTAACATCATCCCTGTAATAAAGCCTATAGGGGGAATTAGCCTTTTTAATGACTTTTAAGACCTCAATCTTGCTTATTTAAATGATTACTTCCCTCTCCCTAATATTGATCAATTAGTAGATTTGACCACTGGCCATGAAATGTTGTCTTTAATGGATGTTTTTTTTGGATATAATTAGATCTTTATCACACTAGAAGACTAGCATAAGACCTCATTTTTTACTCCTTGGGAGAATTTCTACTATCGTGTTATGCCTTTTGGCCTAAAAAATGTAGGAGCCACCTATTAGAGATCCATGACCTATATTTTTCATGATATTATCCATAAGGTTGTGGAATATTATGTAGATTATCTCCTCAGTAAATCAAAGTTGTGAAAACATCACCTTTCTGTTATAAAGGTTATTTTTGAATGTCTAATCCAATTTCATGTCCATCTAAATTCTAGGAAATTTATTTTTGAGTATTGACAGGTAAACTCTTAGGTTTTATTATCTCCATCTTTGGGATATAAGTTAACCTCACTAAAATCAAGGACATTTTAGAAATGCCTCCTCCATCCAATCTAAAGTAGCTTCGTAGTTTTCAAAGTAAATTGCAATCTATCTGTCATTTTATCTCCCAATTATTTGATCCTTATCAACATTTCCATCACATTTTAAGGAAATATATCAATTTTAAGTGGGATTTGGCTATCAATAGGATTTCAAAGTTATTAAGAGCTACCTTCTCTCACCACTAATTCTCATTCCTCCAAAATAAGGACAACTATTCTTCTTATACATATCTACTATTGACCATGTCCTCAGAGCTATGTTAGCCCATCATGATGAGTAGCACAAAGAGAAGGCCATGTACTACATCAGTCGTATGTTTATTGAATATGAGACACATTATTATTATATTAAAGAGTTATGCCTATAACTTGTTTTTGTCACTACTAAGCTAAGACATTATCTCTTCAATCATAAAACTTACATTGTTACAAATACCAATCCCATAAAATTCATACACTCCAAACCTTATCAAAATTAGTGAATGGCCAAGGGGTTTATTATTTTGGAATAATTGAATCTATAGTTTATCCATCAAAAGTGAGTTAAAGGTCAAATTATTGTTGATCAGCTTGTTAAGGCCCCCCTTTCTGATAGTCAAGCTGGTAACTACAAATTTCTAGATGAATTTATATCCTCCACATCTCAACTATATCCAAAATATCAAATGACTCTTTTATTTAATGGTGAATACATTATAAAACCAAATAAAATAGTTCTATATGTTGAAATGCTTTGAGAATCCTTAGGACCACTTAACCCTTCTAGACCCACTAACCAACCCATCAGACTATGGGTCTAGTTAGCTAATATCTAACTAACTCACTAACTAACCCTTCACCCAACCCTTTTTAACTCACCCTGACCCCTTTACCTTCAGACACTCAACTGTTGATGGTCAACATAACTGTCGATGGTTAGGCTGACCATCGATGTTAGGTCCCCACCATTCTAACACAAACACTAGCTGTGTGCAAGATAACATGACATAATTTAATATGTTTGCCTTACCTGATGCTAATGAAATATGAAGCATAGAAATTAATATCCTAACCTCCTAAGGAACCTTCTATCCTCCATATCTCTTTACCTATAAAAGTAATGGAGTAGGAGATGAATCAGGATCACTTCAAAGATCAAACAAGCATTCTAGTACATAGTTAATCAAGATCTCAACCAACCAATATTCCTTCTAAAAATTTAGTAATTATAATAGAGATCTGAACCTCTACCAAAATTATTCTTGAGGCAAATTATCGTTACTTTTCCAAAATTGCTCTAGCCATCAAGCAACAAGTACAATTTGTATTTTAGCTTTTTTTGCTTGGTTTCTGACTTCCAAACCTGAATCAGACCCCCTGTACCCATTTTCTAACTCATAAAACCCTAACATAACCCTTATCTATCATTAACCCATTCTAAAAATCTTTTTCTAAGCACCTTCAGAACACATAGGAAACATTGATGGTCACCCTAACCATCAGTGATTAGATTGACTGTCGAAGGTTACTTCCAACCACTGATAGCTACCTAACCATTGATGGTTAGCTTAACTGTTAATGTTCACCCTGACCATTAACAATCACTATGATGAATAATAAAAAGTTATTTATAACCCCTCACCCCCAACCAAATCCCACTTTCTATGTCCCTACCTATTCTTGGACCCTTGCCTAGTTTTTTGAACCTGACCTGACCTACTTTAGCACTAGTATTGACCTGCTATTACTATATTTAGTTTATATCCTTTATCAAGAATCTATTTATTCTTGTATTTCATTTTAGTTCTTTCTATTATTTGAATCAAATATTTCATATTTATCTCTTTCAACTTAATTATTTTTAAAGAGTAGATTGACAACCTCCTAGTAACCTCACACTTCTTGGATTTATCTCATGCTAGGTAGTCCACCTTACTATCTTTCTAACAACCTCTTTTGTTAGTAATTTCTTACCTATAGGTCATCCTTCCAAGACAAAAAAGAGGTCTCCACACTCATCTAGATCACATGTGCACAACAACCAGGTTCTTCTACCACACTCTTATTATTAAGTTCCTTATCTTCGTCCTTAATTAAGAAATGAGAAAAAATTGAGAGAAATATTTTGGCACGCCTGATGGAACCTAACATAATCTATTTCCCCTTTTCTTATTTTATTCTATATTCATATGACAAAATTGAATATTTCTTTTTGGTATAAAGTAAACCTTGTATACATTGATTTTTTACATGTTTTTAGTTCATCTAGTTAACTTAAAAGTAAAGTAATCAATCGTAGTTTCACTCTAATTCTCACACACTTTAACAAATCACACAATAAATATCAAAACAATTGGCATAAGGCCCAACTAGGATTTCATCACTTAGCGATAAATCTTACCCTTTGGATATCTTACTTGGAGGTCATTACCAAGAAGAGAAATTAAACTTAGCTCTCTAGTTTAGTGTAAACTCTAAAATTTAGTATATCTTGGCTAAGCACCTGACACCCTTATCATTTTGGTGTGTGAAGTGAGGGGGTAGGCCCCAATTTCAAGCCATGTATTGAATTTCAATGTAGATTTTTTAGAGCCTTTAACACCTAAAACCAACCTTAGACTTCCTCTTTAGTACCTAATCTAAAAACCAAAGTTCTTCCCACTTTCTAAGGCATAAGCCAAAAGCAATCTAAAAGAATCATAAGTTTTGAAACATACTTTAGTGTATGTTTTTATTGGCTTGAGATCTTTTTATTTTTCTTTCTTTGTGTTTGAATTATGAGTTTTTCATCATTTCTTTTCTATTCCTCAAATGGTCTTTACCAGACAATAGCTAAGGAATCAAACACCCCAAGAACCACCTTCCTCTTCTTCTTCCTTTATGGAGTACACTTATATTGAGAGTTATCCTCATCTTTCTCCCCCTCCTACCATGCCTCAGATAGTTATCGAGGGTGATGTAAATTTCATTACCTTTCTTGATAACAACCTTGTGGCCTTCCAACATTATCTCAACACCTTATCTCACTACACCCCCAATGCTTTGATTCCACCTATGGATCCACCTTATGGGATGTCACCCCATCTTATGATTAACACTACCTCCACCCAACCTATGATCACTCAAGCATCTTCTTCCACCAATATCCCATCCACTACCTCCACCTAAACTCAATCAAACATCCCAACCAAGAACCAAGTGCCCCCTACACCAACCAACACCTCCAACATAGGGGAAACCTCACCTATTATTACCCATACTTCATCCACCATAGGTATATATTCTACCCATATTTATACCATTCCCCTTATTACTACCAACCCACCAATTTCTACCCCACTTCAAAATTTGGTGATTTTCATACCTCCTACCATTCCACCTATTAGTACAAGAGTTACCACTCAACCCCAATCCACTAACCCATTCATACCTCAAAATCAACCTGTATCAATACCTCAACAGATAACTATGGCAACCCACCAATATGTTCCTAATATACAAGGATACATAACACCTTCTACCCAATCTTTTATGCACATTAAACCTTATGTGGCATCAACCCAACCTTAAATGACAACATACCAACATGTGGCATCTTCTCAACCTTTTATCAAGTATCTATATATTGCATCCACTCAACCCCAATAAAAATTACCACACAATTATGGAGCTTTCCAACCTCAAATGAATTTGGTCAAAATGTTAATGGACAAAATGACCAACCTAGAATCACCTATCTCTAGGGATCATAACCTTTTCTCTTATGATCAAATTTGAAATGAATCTATTCACCCATACATTCCTATTCAACCTTGTCCTCCCTAGTGGGAACTACCTAATTTTTCCAAATTCCAAATCAAGGAGGACCCCCAACAATACTTAAGTGCATTTTAGCATTCTTTCTACTTGATTGCCTATGATGATGCTCTCCTCCTTTAAACTCTTTCCATGTCTTTATCTGGACCACCATTATATTTGTATAGTTATCTCACCAAGTACTCCATATTTTATTTTTCCAAACTTTCTCAAATCCTTTTAGATCACTTCTTAGTTAATATATCGAAAAAGGTCTTTATCACTGACCTTTACTCCATCAAGAAATTTGATGACGAATCAATTGTTGATTTCATAGTTAGATGGAGAGGCCTTATCATCCATCTCTCTTTCTCTTTACCCCAACTTGAGTTGATTGAAATTTTCTCTCAGGGTTGTGTCAAACACATTGCCCCTACTCTTCAAGTTCAAACTTGCAGAACCTTTGATGAGGCTTTTACCATGGCACGCAAACTAGAAATTAAATCCATTGACAAGGGAAAGTTGAAACTAAGAAATAAAAATTATAGATTCAAATTCAATGATCCATCCTCATCCAAAACCACCAACCAATCTAATCATCTTAACACCAAACCAAAGGCATCCATAAAGATGGTTGTCCTTAAAACCACTTCACTTCCAATTGTCAACCAACCCAACCTAACCAACTCCTCTAACCCCTCAAATCAACAAACCCAAAATCAAAAACAATTTATCCCAAAATAATACACTACATTAGGAGAGTCGTATGCTTTAGTTTTGGAAAATTTGCTCAAATCCAACATCAAACAACTTCTCCTTATCAAACCTCCCCAATAATTCAATGTTTCTCACCTTGTTCTTGGTTGATACAATGAGAATGACCTATGTGCTTTCCACCATGTCATTGGACATGACATTAGTAGGTGTAACACCTTAAAAACCATTATCTAAAACTTTATTGATAAGGGAAAACTTGTATTTGATAATCCCAATGCACCATTGATTTAGTCCCTTGACATCTTTCAGTAACCCTTTCCTAATCATGCCCCCTATACTAACCATGATGATAAAAAACTAGAATCATCTCATGCTTGTGAGGTCCATAAAATTAATGTTATTATTAGTGAGCCTATCATTGAGGAAACCATTACTTCAACTACCTCTTCTTCCACTCCACTCATTGAAGTGATATAATTACCCACCATTCCTTTGAACACCCAAACCAAGGAAATAACCACCTCCTCTCCTTCACTTGGGGAGATAATAAACTTACCCACCTCTCCTTTGATATAAATACCAAAGGAGGAAATAGTTTACATCACACCTTCCTCCCCCATCATGGAGCCACCCTTTCTCTCTTTGGAAACTATACCAAAAGAAGAGATCACTTTGTCTACTCCTTCCATGAAGGAAACATCCTCTCAAATATTAAAACCTTCCATCAAGGATAAGGGTAAAGAAACCATTCCCACACCTCAACCTATAGGTTTAATCTTTGAAACCAATGACCAAGGAATCAAACCAATTTACAAACCTTTTTATATATTTTTTCAAAGTCTAAAATTTTCTTCTCAACCCAATCTAGATAAAGCCACCTTTTGGCATTGCCTTGGGCTCCCATATCAAAATAAATATGAACCTTCAACCTCACTTTCATCTACCATCAAACCTATCATCACCTCAATCCATTTACCAAACACTTATCCCTCCAAAACCATGGGGGAACAATCAAATTCACCTCCATCAAAAATTACCAAAACACCTTACACCTCTCTAACCAAACCCATCAATAATCTAGGAATAATTCTTACTCCTAGTATTTCTCACCCATATTTCAAGTTGGACTTAACCCCATCTAGTCCACCAAATAAAACCTTAACCAAACCAATTAAGAAGGTGGAACCACCCAAACTCCCACCTCAAACTAGAGTCATCCTACCCCCTTATCACTTACCTTCTATCTTAGGACCCCATTCAACGATCCTAGGAGCTCATCCTTCTACAAAGAAGGTGAAATCTCCAAAAAATACCCAAACTAAACCTTATCATTTCATTATACCTTTACCCACCTCCACCAAATCATTAAACTCCCCATTATTCTTAACTAAACTATCCACCTCTACCTTCCCACATATCTCGAAACCTTCATCATCTCAATCATCCACCTCTAACTCATCCACCTTAAAACCAACCACAACCAATAAATCCCAACTAAAACCATCTACCAAAACCATTCCACCACTTAAAACATCCACGGTGATGCCTACTTCTAAGAAAACTCTCACTCCTAAAACCAAAATCCCATTACTTTCAACACTTTTGATCAAATCTTATTCAATCATTTTACAAAGGTTTTTGAAAAATTATTCCTTATGTCTACCACCTATCAAACCCTTCGACCCTTCAAGTCCTAAACCATATTGGTTCAATGACAATTTAATTTTCTCATACCGTAAGATGCCTAGAAATGGCATAGATAAATGCAAAGCTCTCCAAGAACTTATACATAACTTATGGGATGAGGATGATCTATTATAAGATGAAACTCCCTTGATCCCCTTACCAACCCAACCACCAAATGAACCCATCCAATACTTACCTACTCCTCCACTCTCATTTGAAAGTGAGGAGGAACCAAATCAACCATCTATCCAAACACTTCCCCTCATCCACACTATCCATATGGTTACTTGATCTCAAGCTCAATAAAAGGATAAGGGAAAGGCCAAAGTGTCTATTCCATGGACATACCCTTCTACCCATCAACCTTCCAACTAAACCTAAACACCTTTACCTTCACCTTCACCTTCATCAAAACTCAAAATATCCATTTTGAGTGCCTCTCTCTTCAACCCTTCTGAATCTATTTAGCGAGTGGTTCTAAAATAACTTCACTAGATACTAGTGAAGATGAGCCTTTATGAAATAATCAAAACCTCACCCCATCATCTCCAAGCACTGATAGAGCCCTTATAATCTATATAATTCCAACCCCAGATCCTTAACCTCTTGTATCCTTTGTCAAAGCCCTTCAACTTTCTACCTTCATCACCTTCCAAGATTTAGAAATACCTTTTGTTCATTCTAAAGATCTTAATATTCTCCTCTTCATCACTACATACATCAAACAAACCCAAATCAAAATGGTGATGATTTCTGGAGGATATAGTATTAATATTATCTCCTCTCATGCTTATTAGCAACTCCAACTACTAAAGAATATCATGTTAGAAACTATAGTGGTCCTCTACTCATTTAATAATACTATGGCCACAACCTTGGGGATAATCATCTTCCACATCTATTTGGTACCTCATACAATTCCAAATCTCTTTTACATTATACAAGGTGAGTTCAAATACAATGTCTTACTTGGACACCCTTGGATCCAAGCCATGAGTTGTGTCCCATCCACCTTGCATTGATGTGTCAAGTTCAAACACAAGGGTCAAATCATTACCATACAAGCTAACCCTAGTCCTTTTTCATATTGAAACTTGACATATCAACCCAATGATGTTATTTTTACTCCTCTATCCCTTCTTCTCAAATCCCCATAGAAGACCCCTTGGAACCCATGTTCCAACATTTCTAACTAGGGGAGTATCATCTTTTAGCCTTAGATGCTTTCCATACTCCTCAAGAGTATGGGAACCTCGACCATGATCCTACTTATGACCCCAATGTTGTAACCATCACTCCTTTTGGTCCTCTCAACTATAAAACTAACTTAATTTATGGGGGACTTGATCATACACTTCTTGCTTTTACAACTACCTTTTCTACCTGACCATTTACATCTAATTTATCTTATTTAGACAAACTTGTATTTTCTAAATTGTACCTTTATAGATGTACCTAGAAGGTATTTGGCCTCTAATATTATGAACATGGACCCCATGAGTCACCTTTCATCAAAACACATAAACATCATGAGCTATATGGCCTTGGGTTCATACCACTAGAAGAACCCACCGATTCACCCAAACCCATCACCACCATTGAGAAAAACATTTCATCCTCACCAACCCAAACTCCTTTGAAGTTTGAGGATTTTTAAATCATCCTTCCTAGATTTTTTTAGTAAATGCCATTAGTTGGGCTCCTTGACCTATCAAAAGGGTGGCCAAACTAAAGCCTTTCCTTTGATTCATCTTGGAATGGTATAGAATGATTCTCTTACCATCAACACCATCCAACATCAGGATAATGATTTTATTCTCACTTATCTTGGTGTAGGGTATTCTTATATACATAAATATTTTCCTCTTGAGAACCAAACCATGTTGAATGAATCTACTATCGATGTCAACTTGGGTACTCAAGATACCCCCTACATTATAAAGATTATTCAATGCTTAGATTCTTTGGAGCAACAAGATTACCCTTCCTTCGTCCATGAATAAAGAATAAAATTTACTTGGTAATATCAATATATTCCCAAAATTTACCCTTCCATATCTCTACACAAAATTATCATCCATCCTGATGCTAAACCTATCAGACAAAAGCTTTGCAAGATATACCCTCGCATCACCCTTCTAGTCAAAGAAAAGCTTTAGCATCTCTTGTCTATCAATTTAATCTAACCCATTGATTACCCCCAATGGATTTCCAATATCATTCCCATCACCAAACCCATAGGGTGACTTTGCCTCTATATTGACTTTCATGACCTCAACCTCACTTATCCAAAGGATGACTTCCCTTTGCCTAGCATTAACCAATTTATTGATCTTACAACTAACCATGAGATGTTATCTCTCATGGATGGTTTATTGAGATATAATAAAATCTTTATTTCCCCAAAGAATCAACATAATACTTCCTTCATCACCCCATGGGGAACCTTCTACTATAGGGTCATGCCATTTGGTCTAAAGAATGTTGTAGTAACCTACCAACATGTGATGACCTACATCTTCCATGATCTCATCCATAAAATCATAGAGGAATATGTAGATGATCTCCTTAGGAAATAAAAATATCACAAAGATCATATAAACATTATCAAAATTATATTTGAGTGCCTAATCCATTTTCATGTCTGACTCAACCCCAAAAAATGTGTTTTTGGGGTTCTATCTAGAAAAATTCTTGGCTTTATCATCTCTCTTTGAGGAATAAAAGTAGACCCTACCAAAGTCAAAGTGATCCTTGACATTCCACCTCTAACCCACGTTAAGCAACTCCATATCCTATAGGGGAAACTCTAATCCATTCATCACTTCATCTCTCAATTATTAGATAAATTTCAACCCTTTCACCATCTCCTCAAAAAATATACATATTTTAAGTAGACTAAAGACTTACAACAATCCATTGATTCAATCAAAGATTACCTCCTTTATCCACCCATCTCACCCCTCATAAGGATGACCAACCCTTTTACCTTTATATTTATACCACTAACCATTCCTTAGGGGCAATGCTCACTCATCATGAAGAACAAAACAAAAATCAAGATATCTACTACATAAGTTGAACACTTATAGAGTATGAGACTCAATACACCCATTATAAAATTTTTTGTCTCATATCAGTATTTATAGCCACAAAAATTCATCATTACCTCTTTAATCACAAAACTTTCATCATCACTAACACTAATCCACTGAAGTATATGCACTCTATACCATACTAAAACTAGTGTATGGATAAGTGGTTCATGTTCCTAGTTGAGTTTGAACTTGAGTTATTTGAATAGAAGTAGATTAAAATTCAAGTCATTTATGATCAATTGGATGAAGCTCCTTTTTCAAACAACCAACCTCTCCCTCTTGCATTCCCTAACAAGTCCATCATGACTCTTTCTCAGGAAGATCCCATCTATCAAATGACCATGTTCTTTGATGGCTCAAAATGCCAACATAGTGGGGGTACCAGAGTCATTCTCATTCCACTTAATGGTGAAACTCTTTCCATTTATTTCAAAATTATTTTTTATTGTACCAAAAATATGGCTGAGTATGAAGCCCTAGTAATAGGTCTCCAAACTGCTCTATCCTTGGGAGTTAAGATGATCAGTATCTTTGGGAGTTCCCAACTTATGGTCAACTAGGTCAATGGATCCTACCAATGTAAGAATGATGTCTTGAAAAAGTAAAAATAACTAGTAGATTTACTCTTATCATTATTTGACCATTACCTTATCCAGTCTATTCCATGATCCACCAATAAGTTTGCAAATACAATGTTTTCCCTTGCTTTCCAAATCCAATCTCAACCTTCTAATTCTAATCTCTTTGTCACCAATCTTCATTTTATCACATCCTCATATATCCAATATGACCTCCTTACTCTTTTTAGTGTGGAGAAATATCCATCTAACACTTGGTATGAGAAAACCTTTAACTATTTTTACGTTGACATCATTCCTCCTAACCTCTCTAGGAATGCCCAAAGAGATTTTGTTCAGAGTACCTCTCATTATACCATACTAAGGGGAAATCCTTTTACAAACATGGTTTTTATGGCCTTCTTCTCCATTATATACATATCCATGAAGCTTCTCATGCTATCAAGGAAATACATGATGAGATTTGTGGGGGACACTTTAGTGGTTTAGCTATCGCTAAACATGTCCTTTGCCTCAGCTATTATTGGCCCACCCTCAACCAAGGTTGTTGTGATTATGTAAAGAAGTGTGTTAAATGTCAATAGCATGCTAATTTACATCATGCACCAACATATGGCCTTCAATTATCTAAGGACTTTTGACCCTTATCACAATGGGGACTAGATATCATTGAGGAAATCAATCCTCATTCTTCACGGTAGCACCAATCCATCATCACCACTACCAAGTATTTCACCAAATGGGTAGAGGATATTCCCTTCATCTCAACTAAAGCTAATAATATTTTTGACTACATTAATCATCATATCATCTATCATTTTAGTGTTTCCCATAATATCATCACTGATAATAGCAAAATTTTCAAAAAAAACAAGTCCAAGGTCTTATTGATGCATTTGGCATCAAATTAAGCTTTTCCTCACCTTACTGACCATAAGAAAATGGACAAGAAAAAGCCTCTAACAAAATGTTAACCAAATTAGTTAGTACTTCAGGTTAGGATTGGAACTTGCACATCCCTTTTGTTTTATGGGCCCATCAAACCTATATGGGTGCTACCCCTTTCTTTTTAGTCTTCAGGGCAGACGTAGTTTTGCCTCTCAAAGGATAGATTCCTTCTCTTTTCATATCCTTACATGACATAATTTTTGAGATTCACTATCATTAAGAATGTCTATCATGACTTGAGATACTAGAAAAGTGTTGTCTAACTATGATTAACCATCTTTATGTCTACCAAGATTGAATCAAGCACACCTATAACAAGCACTTGAAAGAACATGAATTTAATATCATAGACCTCATCCTAAAGGAAAATCAACATGTAACCAATATGGAAAATATTAAGCGAGGCAAGTTCACTTTTAATTGGCTTGGACCCTACACCATAACCCATAAGTATGGATTAGGATCTTATCATTTGTCCTCTCTTGAAAGCAAATTGAAACCTGGGCCTCTCAATGTTTCATATTTGCATCCTTTCTTTTTTAAAATAAGGATCAAACTCACCTTTTGTCCAACTTATGTTCATCCCTTGATTTATGACATTTTTAACTTCATTTACCTATCCTTATCCCTTTAAGGACAATTGATTACAACATAGAATCATGTGATTAACTATCATAGTCTAGCCTAATCCTAAATATGGGTACCATGGCTCTACCCATGGCATGGTTCTCATAGAAACTTTTCATCTCTAATCAGATGAAATCCCATGGTCATTGTCTCTTAAAACCACCCCTATCACCTATCATTAACCTTTTGGGATAAAGTTTTTCCCTCATAAAGGTAAATATCTAAGCCTACATAGAATTGTATATGTCTAAACCTAGCATCAAAACAATTTGGAATACCTAAATATCACTAGGGCCAAACATTTCTAGCATGCAAACTACTCCCTTGAAGTACAACTACCTAAAATCTAAAAATTTCTTAAAAATATAGACTTCTCTCTTGAAGGACAACTACCAAATAAACAAAACCAAACATAGAACACTCCCTTGAAGGATGTCTAAGTCAAATTTGTCAAAAGAAATCATTTAAATCATCTCACATCTATCAATTTCATAAACCTATCAAAACAACAATAATAACAAAAGACCATATATCAAAATCAAAATAAGCTATCCCAAGAAAGCTGCAATAAACTTTCATATCTAGCATTATTAGGCTTCTCACATCGATCAGTATACACCTTGCATGAAGACATGGAATTATCTAATATGGTTCTTAGGTCACTTATAGAAGGAGAAAACTAACCCACATAAGGTTACCTTACCTATCACCCATTTACCCTTCACCTACCACCCATATCCCCTTTATACCATTTATTAATCAAGAGATTATGAGCTTACTTGACACAATGTGATCAATACACCTTTTTATCAACCAAAGCATGCTAATGTAAAGTGTTTGAAAGGCTTATGTTCCCTAAGACAATATAACTTTGGTTTTGTTTTGTCCTTACCAATGAAAAAGCATTATAGTCTTTCCTTATCCTCTCATCATTGGTTCATGTAGACATATATCTCATGATTCTTATCTCTTTTCCTCCCACATCTAATTTTTCATCTAACTTACTCTATGTGTTTTAATTAACATCATAAACATATTTAACCCCTCACATATCCATGATCATAAACCATAAACATTGAATAATAATAATCATAAACATAAACAAAATCACTACAATCATAACATAATAACCATATCTAAAACATCACATCCATAATCAAAAAAATAAACCATATCATATATCTATAACCATGAGTATCTCTTATCCGTACTCACAAATCACATCATATAACATTGTATCATAAACCACATCCGTAACTATGATCACACCATCTATAATTATAAAACATTATGAACTACATCACATGTATAATCATAAATCATAACCATGTTACATATCCATGATCATAAAAATTTATCAAAAACATCAAAAACATTTAGCAAAACATAATAATCATAAGAACAATAACCATTTACTAGAAACATCACAAATAACATCATCACCATACAATAAACATCCTAACCATAATCATAAACATTGTATCCATGAGTAAAACAAAACATTCTCATGATCACATATAACCACTCACCATAAGCATCATTCATAATCATCACATGGCTAAGCTAATGAGTCCACATCTCATAAAGAATAAAACATCAAAACATTTAAACCATGAACCATAAATCACATATATATATCATCATGAGAATCATAAACATCATATATATCATGTCATCAAAATAAATACTACATATAACAAAGTATCTCTATCTCTCAAAACATGTACATCTCATTAGATCAACATGTAGGCCAATATCAAAATCATTTACATCATTATATCATGCCCCTAGGGTACCACTACCACTATCCCCTCCTACTCTACCACTACCATTTGATGCCTACCCTCCTATAATGCCTACTTGTCCATCCACTGAAGTAGTCCACTGACCTAGAGTCACCACAGTTGCACCACCTACCAAATTAGCTTTGTACTCACCCCATTGGGGCTAATCAAGACACTATGTTAGAACTATGGCTTCATAATACATCAACTCCTCCACTTTGGCCAAATACCATTCCATAGGGATGATACATGGTGGTCTTGCTAGTGTTGCCACTACTCCTCTCTAGCTCAAGGTGTCCCTCTCCTAGGTCACCAAGCCTAGTGAAGTCTTGGACTGATCCCTCTCACCTATCAAGATGGAAAATTGACCCTATAATATCACAATCTAGCCTTGTAATGTGGCCACCTACCCATATAAATCTATAATCTATACCTATATAATGGCTAATGCTACCCCTACCTATCCATCTAGGCCACCTCTATATATCTATACCTATAGACCCCCACTAGATATATCCACATCCATAACCTACTAGCCTCCATCATCCTACCCAAAATTGGTTGTTGCATAAAGGTCTTGGTACCATAGTGCATAGACTTCAACAAAATCACCATCCTCAACCTTTAATCTAATGGGTAGCTCCTCATAATCTAGGACCACCTCTTCTAGCTATGGCTTGGGAAGTAAAAACTTATCGTCCTCCCTCCTATACCTTGATAATAGAGTTGGAATCCTCTGCACTAGGCTAAACTACCTATAAAGTCTATCAAATAGGATGAGCTCAATCTCACCCTCTCTCCTCCTATAAACCCACCTCTAACTCTATAATGATAATGTATACCAAGTGTAGTGAGCCCACCTTGAGAAGCTAACATATGGCCTTCAAACCACATCCCGTATAACCAAGGCATCTAATACATCCCTAAACTAGTTGACATCCCTTGCACCTCCTCTAGCTTCTATAAGTGCATAGTCACCCCTCGATCACATGAATCCCACCCTAAAGTCCATCTAGGCATATCCCTCTCATGGTAACCCCATCAGCCTTAAAACCTTAATATACTCATAAGCCCAACAATGAAGGACAAACCCCACATTGATCCCATATTTCTAGTGATCTTGAAACCCCCATAGCTCCCTACATATCTGAACTAACAAAATTGGTGCCCACCTAAACACTATCCTACTAAGTAACATCACCAACACTCTTAGTAATAGATAAAGAAACTACCCACTACTTGAATCTGGTAATGCAAAATAGGAGACTACCATCATCATCATCATTGTCATCAAAAACCTATCATCTTGAGCCCTTTAGTACAATTGCCTATAATTGAAGCTGATAGTATTCCAAATGGTAAGGGTCTGATCCTCTCCAAATAAGAGCTTCTTATGCTCATCCCTCTCCTCACTCTCAATATGGTACATTGACTCCCCCTAAATGGGTAGCTATGTGATCTTATGAACATCCTATAGTAGGATAGTCATCTCTCTTGTTGGTAAAAGGAAGGTGTTAGTGGCCAGATCCCATCTCTCAATGAGGGCCATGATCATGGTTGCATCTCATGACATGTGTTGATAGTGTATCATAACTTTGACATCAAAATCCTCCATATGTGTCTAATAATAATCAACCATCCCTCCATGGATCTTCATAAATATTCAAAGAACATGATCCCTCATCTAAATCTTATCTCATTTCTATAAAATTCAAGTTAGCACACACACTTAGTTTTCCATTACCATTATCTATGTTCTTTCACATCATTCATTCTACCTAAATCAACCTATTTATCAACCTAAAACCACATAAATAAACCTATTCCAATGTTACCCTTATAATGCTATAGAATTTTTAACTTACCTCTAGTTTTAACTATTTTATCAAAAACCACCTACCCTAACACACAAACATTTCAACATACCACTTCTACTTGAAAACTACCCTATCCCAACCAACCCTTAGCATTTTCAACACTATAAATATTTTAAACCCCACCCATTTTCCTATATATTTTATTAAACACCTTCACCATTCACCTAAATTTTGATGATCACTATGAATGCCAATGGTCAAGTGACCATTTGGCTTTGGTAGTCAACCATTGATGGTCAGGTATGATCATCTATGGTCATTATGTGTGACTGATGGTGGCAAGACACCTAAACCTACATTCTTAAACCCGCCTAAAACATAAAAATTCAAAAAATAAGCTACCTACCCCTACCCTCTACCCTACCCCTAACCCAATTACTCCCTCAATTTTGAGTCCTACCCATTCATTTTACCAAATCACCCCCAAAACCTAGAATTAGGGAAAACCCCTAAAAACCTACCAAAATAAATAGAAACTAACATAATTCAGCTATAAAATAACCAAAATAAACTAATCTAACAATTTAAGGCAACACCTACCTCATTTTTTGACTACTATTGAGGATGAATCCCACATCTCACTACCCGATTGTGTCCTCATCCACCCTACATCCTCGGTCCCACATTGATCAACTCAACACATTCCTCCCACCAATTAATAACCATCCAGTCAATAGTCAACCCCACCTCATCAGTAATGTCACCAAAAAATTATAAATCACCAAGAGCATGGAAGTCATAAGAGTCAAAAGCAAAAAGTAAAAATGAATTATCATTTCAACTTTTTATCTTCTATGGTTTTAGGTTTTCCCCCTAACCATCGATGGCCAGGGTGACCATTGATGGTTAAGTTTAGAATCCTTGACCATATCTTGATTCATGATATTCAAAAATAATATGCTTATAGGTTCTAATTTTTCCTTACAATATTAATTTATGGAATAATTTAAAAATTTGACTTACAAAACATCAATTTAACAAGAATAATTCAACACATTGAACACACAATTGATAATAGAGTTTGGCATGAAGACCTACATCTCCAGGTCCTATATCGATTAATGCATTAGGAAAAATTCTCAAAAAATACTTATAAACATCTCCAAATTGAAAAGTGATAAACTACAAAGTTGTTCCTTGAAAAAAAAATATAAGTCCCTTTTCATACTTTTCCCCAATTCTGCCTCTAGTGCCCTTTGTAATTCATCCAAGCTATCTAGCTCTTAGACTTTATAATTGCTACTTATCTTCTTCAAATGCATTACAAATACAAGTTCCTAGCTTTATATATCCATTCACATCCATATCCCAAGTGGTTGGGCCTTATCTTTTTGCATGGGAGGATAGGGGTTCAAAACCCTTCTTCATTGTTTTCGGTGGGTATGTTAATCTTTATCCCACATTTGGGAGGTGGGTTTTATTTTGGGTCTTGAAATACCATGTAACTCATGGTTTAAAATTCCCAAGTGTTTGGCATCTTCATGCATTTCATGGGGTTTGTCATAGCATATGGGTGGACTCGTGGCATATTTAAGTGGATGTGTGGACATTAGGTGGCATGTTGGGTTTAGAACATGGAACTTATGTGGTGACTTTGTAGAAGGAACAATTAGTTATGTGGTAGGAATGTGGAATAGGTGGCATGGAAGATGGACTTCATTGGTATGACATGGATGTCATGGGGAAGGGGTAAGTGTGAGGATAATTAATTAATTAATTAATAATGCAGTCAATTAAATTGATAGGACCTAGGTTACCCAAAGCTCTGACACAACTTGTCAGATTTAAGAGCACATATGATTACCTTTGTATAAGCAACTTAAACATGCAGAAATAACCAGAAGAACAAATAACTATCAATGAGAAATAACACATAATATGAGAGGCAACACACAATTGTATTCAACTCATTACAGAAGGAAATTACAATAAAGAGATCACACTCTTCTTCCACCTCTATGAGGCTTCCCACTCCTCAAGGGCTCCTAATAATCTTCCCTCAAGAGTAATCTTCTCTCAATATAGGTCACAACACACAGCTAACACAAGTTGTTGTTCACCTCATTATACTTCCAGTACAACCAAGTACGGTACTCCAAGTAGATCTCACCATGATCTTGCTCCTTGATGTATTGCTGTCACCTTGGATCTTGCTCCCCCGCCGATCTCCTTTTGACCCTCACATACACACACCCCTGAAGACCAACCTGATCTTACTTATCACATGTAGATCTCCACCATGATCTTGCAACACCCTGCAGACCAAAACTTGATCTTACATACATGAAGAATCCTACTTGATTCTACCATGGGAAGAACTCTCCTAGTTCTACACTTTACAATACAGCCCATGAGTCTATTATATAGATCTCATGCATACACTAATTTAGACAAGTAGCTCAAGACTCGAACTAGTATTTAACATAAAAATAACCCATTCAACTAACTGACTATTCATCAACAACAGTTTTGGAACTGCACAGGTGACCGATGTCAGTCCCTGTCTGCCTATAGGTGACCGAAATCAGCTGACTCCTGCTGATGTCGATTTCTTTCTGTTGACCCCTGCCTGACATCGGTTGTGGCCTACCAACATTAGTGATTGTGACACTCAACAACCCTCCATGTTTGCATCTGGGTGAAGTTTTTAGCTCCACACCCTAATAATCTCCCACTTGGAGATAAATAGCTGCACCTGTACCTATACCAGTACTTTGTCTAATCTATATCCTACCTTGTATCCCTCTTCAAGCTCCCACTTGAAGACAACCCACCACACACCCTATGGTGCTACACCTATGTCTGAATTTCTTCATTCTCAGCTTACCTTCTTCTACCTTGCTATAATCCCACTCAAACAACAACCCCTATGAGTAACCTGTAATCAATAAACACTTAACAGATCTGAACCACCTATTAGTCAAACTCACTCTGAGAACATCCAACCTCGCTCTGATACCATTTGATAGGACCTAGGTTCCCCAAAGCTCTGACACAACTTGTCAGATTTAAGAGCACATATTATTACCTTTGTATAAGCATCTTAAACATGCAAAAATAACCAAAAGAACAAATAACTATCAATGAGAAATAACACAGAATATGAGAGGCAACACACAATTGTATTCAACTCATTACAGAAGGAAATTACAATAAAGAGATCACACTCTTCTTCCACCTCTATGAGGCTTCCCACTCCTCAAGGGCTCCTAGTAATCTTCCCTCAAGAGTAATCTTCTCTCAATATAGGTCACAACACACAGCTAACACAATTTGTTGTTCACCTCATTATACTTCCAGTACAACCGAGTACGAACCGGTACTCCAAGTAGATCTCACCATGATCTTACTCCTTGATGTATTTTTGTCACCTTGGATCTTGCTCCCCCACCGATCTCCTTTTGACCCTCGCATACACACACCCCTGCAGACTAACCTGATCTTACTTATCACATGTAGATCTCCACCATGATCTTGCAACACCCTGCAGACCAAAACCTGATCTTACATACATGAAGAATCCTACTTGATTCTACCATGGGAAGAACTCTCCTAGTTCTACAATTTACAATATAGCCCATGAGTCTATTATATAGATCTCATGCATACAATGATTTAGACAAGTGGCTCAAGACTCGAAGTAGTCTTTAACATGTAAACAACCCGTTCAACTAACTGATTGTTCATCAACAGCAGTTCTGGAACCGCACAAGTGACTGATGTCAGTCCCTGTCTGCCTGGAGGTGATCGACATCGGCTGACTCCTACTAATGTCAGTTGCTTTCTATCGACCCCTACCTGATGTCAGTTGTAGCTTGCCAATGTCAGCGACTGTGACACTCAGCAACCCTCCATGTTTGCATCCGGGTGAAGCTTTTGGCTCCACACCCTAACATAAATGACTATTGAAAATTGGACCATGGAAATTAATTGGTGGAAAGCCACATGGTGACTTGAGGACCCACCACATGATCTAATCCACACTCACCACTTGTCATCCACTCACTAATTTTCATCCACTTACCAATTGTCAACCACTCACCACTTGTCCATGTCCAAGTGGATGTTCCATCAAAACTATTTTTTTTAATTTCCCTACTTGATCTTCGATGCAAGATATCTTGTGCATATGGGCTCCATTTTTTGAATCATGAAATACATCAAAAATATCTCAAGATGTTATTTGTGTTAGAACTATTCTCAAATCATTCTATGTTGGTTAATTTTTGTAGTTTGACCAACTTGACCAATTTTGACTAAAACTTTGATTGGTTGAACAAGGAGCATATGAGCTCTATTTTATGCACTCCACATATCATTAGAAAGGTCTCAATGGGACCTAAAAAATGGTTTAAGTTTCAACCTACTTTAGGAACTTTTTAAAATTAACCTCTGAATCAATCCTCCCCACTAAGAAGACTTTTTGTTCTCAAAAAGCTAGTATTAGACTTGGTACTCCATATGAGGATTCTTTTATGGCTCTATCTTTTGGTTTTGATGATCTCCTGAATGTTAGTTATTTTTAGGTCTTCAGATTTGAGATTGTGAAAATGTCACTTGGTGTTATAACAACCACCATTTTACAATTTCTCTCTTAGGATCTTTACCTAGCAACATAGTTTTACAAACATTACCCTTTTTGGGCCTTTAAAAACACTGTAACTATACATAATGATTACAAACATTACCCATAATTAGGTCTTATGCATTTATAAAAAATGATTATATTCAGGTCTTAAAAACATGCATACATATTTGCACATACTGAAACATATAGATTATAATATATAACCTATCTTCTAGGTTATTTCTGATGCTTCTTATGACATCTTTTTATTTTCTTATAGCATTCATGTTTATAACATACATGAGTGAAATAACACTGAAGGCACCATTTACTTGTAATGGTTACTGTCGATGTACTCATATGAGATATTATTCCTATCTTTTACAATGTTATACTAATTTTCCTTTTTGTAAAAGTTTCCTTTCTCAAAGACAAATATGGTTTACCTAAGATAATGCCACTAAACTATAGTAGAAATACATCTAATTCAACTTCATCTAGGAAGTTTTAGGTAATTACAAACCCTAGTTTACATGTTTTACTTACATATACACCATTACCATCATCTATTCTATCTAGAGAATAGGTTTGGAAATGTGGCTTAGTTTTCAAACCTAGGGTTTCTACAACATCTTCTAAGATTAAATTTCTTTGATAATTTTTATCAAAGATAACATCTATCTTATAATGCTTAGTTATTATTTTTTTAAATAAATGTTGCTTACCTTCCTAGGGTGATAATTTATGACCTGTCAGATTCTCATTGATTACCATTTCCTTCACTAATGTTAACTCAAGTTCTGATTGACAAGATTCTATCTTCTACTTGATTGAAGATGTAGCTACAACCTTTACCTTAGGTTGTTGTTGACTTTATCTATCTTTTTTAGATAACCCCATTTTAACAATTTTCCTAAACTTCCTTTTAGGAATCTCTTGTGCATAATCAAAAAATACTTTTGAGTATTTATTCTTTGCATACCTTGATGAATCATTTGAAGATTCTTCATCCATTGTAACTATTGCATCTTTAGAGAGTACTTCTTCCATCTCTTCAGAGTGTTCTAGCATGTTTCTTGAGTAATAATTCAACTTAGATTCTTGGGATATTTGTCCTTTACCTCCATATCCTAATCCTGCATGGAGTGGTCTCTTTTCCACTTGGATAGGCTAGATAATTCCTTGAAAATTAATGCTAGGGCCTCTTCCTTCAAATCCCATTTTATCTAATAGCTTAGAACCTATTCCCTTTGTGTGCTTTAAAAATGTATCAACACATGAACTTGATAAATGTTTAGGGTTAGTAAATTTAGTATCCCTAACATTGTTAATATAATTAGAAGAGTTGATTTCATTATTTTCATCTTTAGTATGTACATTAAAAGATACATTAATAATCAAAGCATTATTTACTTCTGAACTTACAACATCATTTTCATTGATAAGACTAGTAGGAGTATATGAATTAGAAGAATCACTGCTATAACCAAAATGTACCTTTATAGTCTAGCTTTTCCAAAATTGAATATCATAGGTATGATTAGTTTTTAGTTGGATTTCTTCTCCTAATGTAATGTTTCTAGCATGTCGAGATGTGAGATAATAATTACCCAAAGTGATCTCCTCAACTTCTCCTAGAACTATGGCAAGAGCTATTTGATCAAAGAATAGCTCTAATGATGCTAAAATTTAGGATGCCATAATGAGTCACATGTCCACCTACTATGCCATCAACTCCTCCAAATGTCTTGGTGTGGGGTAATGAAAGAGTCCTTAGTATAGACATTATGTGAGAATTTCAGTAATATAAATAGCTCTAGAACTCTAGTTAAAATAGATCTACATGAATTTCCCTTTAGTAATAGTAGTGTAGTTCTACTCTCGAGTTTTTTTAGAGTGTACTATAATTTTTGGCACTTCCATTGGTAACAACTATCACATTAGATATTTTGGAGTTGTTTGATGAGGTATTGCTGGTCAAATTGATTAATTGCTACTGAATATGGCTAGTATCTTGCCTCACTCCTCGTTTTATCTTTTAAACCATAATACAGCCTAACTAGGGTGTAAAATCTAGCATTGTTTGATAATATGACCCCATCAGGCACAATGTCTACAAGTTTCTAAATCTTCATGCATCCTCTTCTTCTATCGACATTCTTATTGTAATTTTACTCATAGTACATCAATGCTCTGTTGGAGCATCTCAATTTTTGACTCCTACCTTTGCTTTGCCACTTGTTGACTTTGCTCTTGATATTGTAGGTATTGCATTATCATAATGATAATGGTATTCAATAACAACTAAATTTGAGCCAGCTTTGGATCCATTGTTCTATAATAGCTAAATTTAACTAAAACAAAAAAATCACAAATTTACCCATAAACTTAGTTCTAATATCAAACTTGACGTTTCAGAGCAATGTTTACATAGAAGTTAGTCCAACACACTAACTGCTCTAATACCAACTTGATCCATAAACTTAAGCAATAATATGCTTATGGATTTTAATTTTTATTTACAATATTAATTTATGGAATAATTTAAAAATTTGACTTTCAAAACATTAATTTAACAAGAATAATTCAACACATTCAACACATAATTGATAATGAAGTTTGACATAAAGGCCTACGTCTCTGGGTCCTATATCAGCCAATGTATTAGGAAAAATGCTTGAAAAATACTTAAAAACATTTCCAAATTGAAAAGTGATCAACTGAAAAGTTGTTCCTTGAAAAAAATAATATAAGTCCCTTTTTGAACTTTTCCCCAATCCTACCTCTAGTACCCTCTACAATTCATCCAAGATCTCTAGTTCTTAGCTTTACAATGGTTGCTTAACTTCTTCAAATGAAATACAAATACAAGTTATCAAATTTATATATCTATTCACACCTATATCCCAAGTGGTTGGGCCTTATTTTTTTGCATGGGAGGATAGGGGTTTAAAACCCTTGTTCATTATGTTTGGTGGGCATGTTAATCTTTATCCCACATATGGGAGGTGGGTTTTATTTTGGGTGTTGAAATAACACGTAACTCATGGTTTATAATGCCAAGTGTTTGACATCTTCATGCATTTTTTGGGGTTTGTGATAGTATATGGGTGGACTCATGGTATATTTAAGTGGATGTGTGGACATTGGGTTTAAAATGTGTAAAGTATGTGGTGAATTTGTGGAAGGAACATTCAGTTATGTGGCAGGAATGTGGACTTCATTAGTATGACATGGATGTCATTGGGAAGGGGTAAGTGTGAAAATAATTAATTAATTAATTAATAATATAGTCAATTAAATGACTATTATAAATTGGACCATGGAAATTAATTGGTGGCAAGGCACATGGTGGCTTAAGGACCAACCACATGCTCCAATCTCCACTTTCCACTTATCATCCACTCACTAATTGTCAACCACTCACCACTTATTGACATCCAACTGGATGTTCCGTTAAACCCAATTTTTTACTTTCCTTGCTTGATCTTCGACACATGATATCTTGTGTGTACGGGCTCTATTTTGTAAACCATGAAATACACCAAAAATATCTCAAGATGTTATTCATATTAGAACTATTCTCAAAACACTCAATGTTTGTTAATTTTTGTAGTTTGACCAACTTGACCAATTTTGACTAATTTGACTAAAACTTTGACTAGTTGTACAAGGAGTATATGAACTCTATTTTCTATGTTCCACATACCATTGAAAAGGTCTCAATAGGACCTACATAATGGTGCAAGTTTCAATCTACTTTAGCACCTTTTCTAAATTGATCTCTAGATCATCGACGGTCAGAAAACCTTACTTTTTATAAACATTTTTTTGGCATCAAACACATTCATGACACCTTTTTGGAGAGTACCATACCCACAAAACCAAAACCAACCTTTAGAGATTACCATATTCAACCAACCAACCACCCAACCATGTCTACCTTTATGTTGGCCTTTTTGGCCCAAACTATCACATATTTGAATTTTCACCAACTCATTCACACCAAAACATTTGTGTTTTTTAAGGGAGAAATTCCTACCTTAGATACCTATGAAAAAATAGACCCTAGATAAATGAATTGATAGGAATAAACTGATTAGTTATGACTAATATTGTGGCCTGGTTACCCCGTCACTTATGCTTCTATAACCAACCTTATTTTTACCAATGTTGGTAACCTTAATATTTTTGTGATCTTGGATATCACACTTAGTCACATTTTTTACACATGTTTACATATCAAATACCAACCACTCTTGTCACCAACGTAATGGATCACTATAAAACCACTTATCAAACCTTGACTCGATTTTAGTTTCACCTCATCGACTCTTGGTTTGAGGGGGAACACCTTCTCCCATACTCAGGGCAACTAACCTTCAACCTACAATCCATTTTTGTTTTACATATTTATAACATAAACTACATAACAAAAAGGGGCAAAATATAGACACTAGAAAACCAAACACAATGGTTCTAGATGTCAAAATGCTTTAAGACACCTTAGGGACCACCTAATCATTTTGGACCCACTAACCAACCCATAAAACATTAGGTTTAGTTAGATACTAAGCTTAATAACTCACTAAATTACTAACTAACCCTTCACCCAACCATTTTTAACCCACCTTAACCCCTTTACCTTTGGACACTCAACTATTTATAGTCAACATGACCACCAACATTTAGGTTGACCATCAATGGTCAGGTCCCCACCATTCTAACACAAATACCAGATGTTCACAAGCTAGCATAGCATAATTTAATATTTCTACCTTACTCATTTATAATGAACTACAAAGCATCAAAATAAGTAGCCTAACCTCCTAAATAACCTTCTATCCTCCATCTCTCTTTTCCTATAAAAGGAGGGGAGTAGGAGGTAAATTGGGATCACTTTCAAATATCAAATAAGCATTCTAGCACATAGGTAATCAATCTCTCATCCAACCAATATTCCTTCCATAAATTCATCAACTATAATAGAGATCTAAACCACTACAAAAATTATTCTTGAGGAAAAGTACCATTACTCTGCTAAAATTGCTCCAACCATTACCTAAGAGGTATAATTTGTATTTTATCTTTGTTTACTTGGTTTCTAACTTCTAGGAATGAATCAAACCTCCTATACCCATTTTATAAATCCAAGACCCATAAAAAAACCCTTATCTATCATTAACCCATTTTATAACTCTTTTTCTAAATACCTTTAAAACACATAGGAATCATTGATGGTCACCCTAACCATTGATGATCACCTCCAACCATTGATGGTTACCCAACCACTGATGGTCAACTTAACCATCGATGGTCACCTTGATCATTGATGGTCACTATGGTAAATAATAACAATAATTTATTTCTAACCCCTCACCCCCAAATAAATCCCACTTTCTATGTCCCTGCTTATTCTCAAACCCTTGCCTAATTTTTTAAACCTGACCTAACCTACTTTAGCACTAGTATTAACCCACTATTACTATATTTAGTTTATTTACTTTATCAAACATCTATTTCTTCTTGTATTTCATTTTATTTCTTTCTATTATTTGATGCAAGTATTTCATGTTTATTTCTTTCAACTTAATTTTTATCAAAGAGTGGATTCACAGCTTCCTAACAAGCTCAAACTTCTTGGATCTAGCTCATGCTAGGAAGTCTACCTTACTATATTTTTAACAACCTCTTTTGTTAATACTTTGTTACCTATAGGCCATCCTTACAAGACAAAAATGATCTCTCCATACTCATTTAGATCATGTGCACACAACAACTAGGTTATTCTACCACACCCTTATTACTAAGTTTCTTACCTTCTTCCTTAATAAAAAAATGAGTAGAAATTGAGAGAAATAGATGGATCCAAATGTGAATGTGGTGGGGATCGAAAATTATCTTAATTCCTCTTGGAGGGACACCTATCCCTCTATATTTTAAACTTGATTTTGACTTCACTAACAATATGGTAGAGTATAAATCTTTAATTATAGGTATCCAAACCACCTTAGCCTTGGGTATTAAAATGCTCAATATCTATGGTGATTCCCAGCTTGTAGTTAACCAAATCAAAGGCATAAATCAATTTAAGAATGATACTTTTCAGAAGTATAATACATTATTTGATCAATTGATTTACACCTTTTATAATTTTACGATTTAAGCCACCCCTCAATTAACTAACAAAGTTGCAGATACTATGGCCTTCTTGGCCTCTTTTATCCCATCCTCGACTTAGGAGTCAAACTTGTTTTTACTTATTCATAGGATTAATCAACCCTATTTTACAAAACCTAACCTCCCATACATCCACAATGTAGAGGAGAAGCCATAAGATCTTTGGTATTCCTAGACATTTAATTATTTATCCAAGGGGATTACTCATATAAATCTATTTAGAAATGATAAGCGAGTATTTTAACATTGTATCAACCATTTTTTCATACTTGGGGGTGTCATTTATAAGTGGGGTTTTGATGGAATTCTTATTTAGTGTCTTCAAAATAATGAATCTAAACTTTATTTTTGGGATATTTATGGTAGATGTGTTTTCATTGATGTCAAGTAGCATTGGTGATGACAAAGTGGTCTAACAAGTCAAAGTGATGAAGCATGGTGATCTAATGTGCTTGGTGTAGTGTCATGCTTGTATGAAGGTTATTTGAATGAATTTATGGTGGCATGGAGCATGGTGAGGAGATTAGTGTGCTTAAAATATACATGTTGGACATGTATAGGATGCTGAGAGGTTAGGCAAATGACTTTTAAGTGGTTACAAGAGGTTTGCAAGATAGTTTGGTCATTGGCCTAGTTGGCCTAAATTGACTAATGAATTCCTTATGAAAAATCATGATGAGATTATAAGGTGTAAGTTATTGTATGATCATAATAGATGATTAAGTAAGTGTATTCAATGATGTTGACCATGTCTTAATTCTAGAGATGAAGAGGAAAGGCAAAAATTTGGTGTATGTATTCTTGGACTAGCTTGCAAGGTGGTCTAGTGGCATTTATTGAGGGGTGTTGTGATATTGTTAGAGTTTTTATGATATTTAAATGGTTTTAAAAGGTGTCATATGGTGTGTACAAGGTGTTTTACACGTTTCAAGTTAAGAAGTGAAGGTAAAATTTATAAAAGTAATTTCAAGGCTTAAGGGGATGATAGAAAGGTGTGTGATAAATATTAGGAATTTTACCAAATGGATATGTAAATTTTTAATGATATTCATCTTTATGTGTCAAAGTTATAGAATTTCAAAGTTGTCTAGTCGCTAGAGTCCTAAAGAAGAAAACAACAGTGTGAAGTAACCTTTTTGGTAAGGCTACTTTGAAGTGATTAAATATTATTTGAGATATAAAAATCATAAGGGGTTGAATTATAAGTCTCTTAGTTTAATTATTATCCATCAAGAGATGTTTAAATTATTTACAAGTGTTATTTATGACCATTAATCATAGTATACTTTTCTATGTTAAGATTGTGAGAAAGTGACCTAAGGAATTGGTCTATTAGACCAATGAAAGATGATAGAACATGAAAAAAAATTATGTTTATATATAATAATAAAATAATATAATAATGTGATTTATAAGTTTTGAAATCATCCTTTCAAGTACAAAATATGAGCTTCTATATGACTGTAATTTGGTAGTACATGACTAGTTTGAGTAATCATTTTGTTTGAGTTGGTTTGGATTATGTGAGATATGTAAAGGTGATAAATGGATTTTGAGGTGTTTTTTTATGACATATAGGACATATCCATGTGAGTTTTTTAGGTTTTTTTTGATAAAATCAATAATGTGCCTCAATTTTTCTTGGCAATATTTTCTAGGTGTTTGCAGGACATAGAGTGAGAGAGAGAATGGCTTGGATGGAGTAGTGGTTTGGAGTTATAGATGTTATATAAAATTTTGGGATTAATAAAGTGTTCATTATATATTTTTATTATGTTTTTTATCTCTTGGTTTAATCCTAAAGTGTTCATCTTTCTCAATGTGTGAGCAAGTGGTTTCAGGCATATTAGGTCTAATATGTCTATTTGGACCTAATCGTGAATTCTAGGTATATTTGATGTATGGGAGATTGTTGGGATATGAAAAATTTTGAAGTATATTTTATTGAATTATATTAATGGTTATTATTCTTTTATAATGGATATTATTCATGTAAATAGTCATATGTGGTGAATGACTTATAAGGGCTAATTGGGCCTAGTGTAGTCTAGTAATTGAATAAGTGCCATTTGAAGTATGGATGACTTATGGAGTGTTTGAGTTGGATTTATTACATGTATGATAATATTTTATAAATTTTAATACAATTGTGTGAATCATCTTGGCTGACCAAGATGGGTTAGATGAAAGAGTGGTATATATACTAGGTGTATTTGGCCTATTTGATGAGAGTGAGTGTGTGTGGACTAAAGTGAAGAAAATATCTCAATCAAGGAGAAAATATTGATCATTAAGGACCATAAAAGGTAGAAGAGGATCATTAATGTTTTTTTATTAGGTTCATGAGCTAAAAATTCATTAGACCCAATGGTCTAAAGGGTGACATAGTTGAGCAAATGAGCTAGGAGTGCCTACTTGGAGAAGAGAAGTAGATTGCAGGTGTATGAGCTTCAAAAGGTCCTTGTCAAGTGTATAATAAATCATATAAGTGGTGTATATTATATCATAGGTGGTTTAATGGGTGATTAATCACCTAGGGGGTTGTAGCCTCCTTGCTAGTTGAAGCTAGATAAAGGTCTAGTTGGAATTGGACTAAATTGAGGGGTAGATGCTCCTTGATCAGTTGGAGATGGTCTAAAGTCTCATGTTTTTATTATCATTATAGGACTATATTCCATTTATTTTTAGGATTGAGAGTTTGTTTTATTCCCCATGATTATTTCCCATATAGATGAGTTGTACTTGTGTTAATTACTCTTGATCTTGCTCATGTGTTGTTTATGTTATGCTTAAGTGTTTATTTCATTAGAATGAAATGGAATTGATTACTATATGTTGAGAAAATGAATCACCCCACCTATCAGTATCTAATTCCATAAATTGGTATCAAAGATAGACCTTTGAAGTAGGATTGACAGCCTATAGGTGATCCTAAGTATCTTGAGGTGTGATGAGGACATTATACATTTTGCTTGCAGAGATGGATAAGTTTGTGAAGACCATGGTTGATGTTTGAATTGTAGTCTACATATTGGAACTAAAATGGTTGAAGAAGGACTATACTAATGATACATCTAAGATCAAACCTATGTTGAATGATAGAGCTTATTGAAGATGGTCTCTTAATCAACTAACATGAAAGAAGAGAGATAGGTAGTGGTATCATTAGAAGCTTGGAGTATGAGACATAATTGAGGTCTATCTAAATATTATTTAAGTATGAAGGTATCAGCATGTTATCCTATTTATATATTTTTTAAGTTTACAAGATCCAATGAAGGAACTCTAAATATCACTTGAGGTCATGACCTATTTGCATTGATAAAGAAGGAAAGAGGATGCTCTATGAATGTATGATAGTTGTACAAGTTTTTGAGGGTATGGAGGTTGATATGAGAGGTCATGTGAGGTGTAAATAATTCTTATGGAACTTATGAATTCAAAATATTTCATTAGATAAGTTTTTATATGAAAAATTGACCGTTGGAATTTGACAAATTCAAATTTTTCAAAGGAAACCAATTTGCAAAAATTGGATTATAGATGCCATGGGTGAAGTCAAATCAAGATGAGGTAAGAAGCAAAGTTGAAGAGGACTCTATGTAGAATATCCTCCAAGTGGTGGTTTTTTTCATGTTTTTGTATAGGTGCAATAAATATGAATCAAAGTTAAATGTTATTGACTGTGGTGTGCTGGTAAACCTAAGAAAATAAAAAGTGGATTGGAACATGCCTAAAGCACTTAGTTTGATGTTCTAAGGATTGGATCATGTTGATATCTCATTATTGTCTTGGTCTATGCATTGAATAAGATAAGGGGGTTTGTTTTTATGCATTAAATTCATTCATGAAAGTGACTGTATATGAAGTTTTGATCCTTGAATTGAAGAGCTAGCTCAAGAGATGAAAGGTAGTGATCTTGAAGGTTTTATGGTGAATGTCCTATTTTTTTGTTGTCAAGGTAACCTCATAAGGTCATAGAGTATTATTATGACATATTGTTGATGTCATAAATAAATTTTGAGTAATTTGAGGTTAATAGTTATTCTGAGTTTCTTGTTAGGATTCTGAGTATGCTTATTACACAGATTAAAGAATGTTGTTTCAAGAGTTACCTTTGGGTTTATGCCTGATAGATGAGATGTTACTAAAAGGGATAATGATCTAAGGAAAATTGAATGATTATAAGTATGTTTTTTGATCTATGTTACATATCTGAAGATGTCATAAGTTTTGATTTTTCATAACAAGGTCTTAACTGTGAGGGTGAAGTTGATCTTTTGAGTCAATTTGAAGGGCTTTCACAAAGAGATCAATGGAATAAGAGGTTGGTTAGGACCTTAGGGTTATATATCATGAGTTTACTTGTTTTTGTATCATATGTTGAGTGTTTTTGAAGGAAATATTGTTGATGATATGACTAACAGAGAGTAGTTATATACATAGAATTATATGACTGTGTGTTTTCATGAAATACTTTGAAGATTTCTTAGCCATAATGGCTTGTGGTGTCTAAAGGATAGATTATTGATGTATTAAGGATCATATGGGATCTGTTCCCAATTGTCTTATATGTTCAAGTTAATCCAAGAATATAGTTAGAAGTAAGAATGGTTTTAAAAGGTATGTTTAGGTCTCGTGGTCCTAAAGTGTCATTTTGATCATTTTTAATGCTTGGTATGGGTGGTGATTTGAAGGAGAAGGAAGAAGTGGTTTGTATGAGGTCTTGAATAAGATTTTCATGAGTCATTCATAGGTAATTTGAGGTATTTATATGCTTATATGTGTGTTTTATGGTCTAAAGTCAGAGCTGACCAATTTTAGCAGTGATGACTGCCTAGAGTGTGCCCAATATACTCATTTGGTGTTTTCTTGGGGCTATAAGGTTGGATAAATTTGATTAAAATTGTTTTTGACATGTATAAGTAGGAGAGAAGACTTTATGATGACTAAGAGGTACTCAGGTATGATTTTGATCTTTTGGTCATGGTGCTAGTTGGGTGTGATGGCTCTATAGGTCTAGATTAGTGGTTCTTAAGTAAATCTATGAGCTTGGGTGAGTGTCAAGAAGATTTATCTACTCAATAATAACTATAAACCTTAATATGGTGTGTTACAAGTTGATTCATGTATCAAAGGTGTTTTGAAAGAATTTTTTAAAAATTTATATGCTCACTATTGACCTTGTTTTGACCCAAGGAGGAGAAAATTAAAACCAAGCTAAAGGAAGTCTGTTACCCATAGAGTGGGATCTTGAAATTTTATATAGAAGTATGGACATATATTTTCTAGGTTTGGTATCTAGCTCAGGTGTTTGTGTTGATTGTAGGTTGACCTTTGACCAACTATTGCTTTGAATGCCTAATGATTTGGGCACATTTGAAAAAGTGGTCAAAATTTGGAGGTGGAGGATAGAAGATTCAAAAGTAGTTGAATGGGCCAAATAGATATCCAAATCATCTTTTATAATGGTTTGAAGGTAATCATATTTAAATTTATTCAAGTTTTGGTCTTTTGGGAGGCCTAATTAGCTAATAGGCTTGTGAAGGAAGTATAGAGAAGCAATGTTAAAGGATCATTTTTGGCATGTCTAAAGGGGAATAGTAGTGTATTTTATATATGGAGTTTTAACTCTTGAAGTGATCATAGTAGAGAATTATGAGGTTTGTAGTGGCCAGATAGGGCTACAAGGGGTCTAAATAGGCCTAGTGAAGAAAATGAAGATTGTTGAAGAACTTTTCCAAAGGAGGATGGAATTTTTTGGTTTTATATGGGCATGTTAGCCTATTATAATTGTATTCTAGGTATGGTGGTATGATTGGATTACCTATGCTAATTTTTAGGGTACTTTGAGAATATTGGTATGTAAGCTTGTATGGTGTTTTGGTGTTCATGTTACTAATTGAGTTGATGGTAGCTTTTCTTGAAGGTCCTATAGGTATGCATGGGTTGTATAAATTGAGCGGGATCCTTAAAAGTGGATTAGGGTCTTGGGGGGAGCTATGTTACTAAGCAATTGGTGACAGGTCCAAGGATCTAAGAAGGAAGTGTGCTTCAGTGTTATTTAGGTCTCTTGGAGACTTAGAGGTCTAAGTTTAGTCTTTAGCAAAGGGAGATCTAATTTCTTTATTTCTCAAGTGGAAATGGTATGAGGGGGAACTATTTTTCTTACCTAGTGGTTAGGTCCAAGGATCTTATAGGTCTTTTAGAGCTATAACCTGAGTTGGTTCTTGAAGGGAGCTTGGTCTAAGGGAAAACACTATGGTTGCTTTGTGATCTATTGTTGATAGTTAGTGTTCTCTAAGTTTCAAAGTATGAGAGAGAAAGGTATGTGCTTTTGGTTGTGTTATTAATTTTATTAATCAAATATAGAAGAGCCTATTTGGTAGATGAGTACACTTTGTCATTTTGGTAAAGGGGGAGAAGGATTTGGTATGTTTCCATCAATGATAAAGGTGGATATTTTTGGGATATTTATTTTATATGTGTTTTCATGGATGTCAAGTAGAATTGGTGATGACAAAGTGTTCTAATAGGTAAAAGTGATGGAGCATGGTGGTCTAATGTGTTTGGTGTAGTGTGATGCTTGCATGAAGGTTGCTTGCATGAATGTATGGTGGCATGGATCAGGGTGAGGAGCTCAATGTTATTTTAATATACATGTTGGAAATGTATAGGATGCTTATAGGTTATGAAAATTACTTCTAAGTGGTTTCAAGAGGTCTGTAAGATAGTTTTACCATTGGCCTAGTTGGCTTAAATGGACTAATGAAGTACTTATGAATAGTCATGATGAGATTATAAGGTGGAAGTTATTTTATGAGAATAATATATGATTTATTAAGTGTATTAAATTATTTTTACCATGTATCTATTCTAGAGATGAGGAGGAAAGGCAAAAAATTGGTCTATGTGTTCTTGGACTAGCTTGCAAAGTGGTCTAGTGGCATCTATTGAGGGGTGTTTTGATATTTTTAGACTGTTTATGATGTTGAGATGGTTTTACAAGGTTTAATAAGGTTTATCAAAGGTGTTTTCCAATTTTCAAGTTAAGAAGTGAAGGTAAAAGTTAGAAAAGTGATTCCAAGGCTTTAGGGGATGCTAGAAAGGTGTTTGGTGAGCCTGAGAGGAAGTTTCTCATGCTTGTTGGAATGTGAAGAGTTTTCATGGGGACCTAATACTTTTGGATAAAGTTGGGAGGGTTCCTAATAATTTTTTACAATCATTATTTTATGGGTTAATGGGCATAACTTTATGAATGATCGTTAAGAAGCTAAGGAGGTTTTGTGTCAAAAACCCTAGTCTTAGACTCGATTGGAAATATCTTGATTTTTAGTGCCTATTATGATGGTGAAAGGTTATTATTATTATTATTATTATTATTATTACTATTATTATTATTATTATTTTAGGTTGTATAGGACTATTTTAGGTTTATATTAATGTATTTTTTTTCTCTTGACTATCTGTGGGCCCCATAGAAAAATGCTTCTTAATAGTATTTTTGATATCATGAGAGATTTATGAATATGATCAAGGGAGATAATGGGTGTTTGCTGAATTTTAGTAAATGTATATGGAAATTTTAAATGATATTAATATTTATTTGTTAAATTTATATAATTTCAAAGTTGCCTAGTCATTAGAGGCCTAAAGAAGAAAATAATAGTCTGAAGTAACCTTTTTAGTAAGGCTAGTTTGAAGTGATTCAAGAAAATTTGAGATCTAAATAGCATATGGGGTTGAATTATAAGTATCTTAGTTTCATTATTATCCATTAGTAAAGGTTGATAGTACCTAAAAATTCTCTTTATGACCATTAATCATGGTAGACTTTTCTATGTTCAGACTATGAGAAAGTGACCTGAGAAATTGGTCTGTTAAACCAATGGAAGATGCTAGAACATGAAAACTAGACTTTGGAGGTTGATATAAAAGACTCATATAATATAATAATTTTATTTATAAGTGTTTAAATCATCCTTTCAATTACAAAATATGAGCTTCTATATGACTGTAATTTGGTAGTACATGACCAATTTGAGTAATCAATTTGTTTGAGTTAATTTGGACCTATGTGAGCTATGTGAAGGTGAAAAATGGATTTTTAGGTGTTTTTTAATGTAATTTAGGACCTATACATGTTTTTAATTCAGTTTTTTGTTTGATAAAATCAATAATATGCCTCAGTTCTTCTTGGCAGTATATTCTGGGTGTTTGCAGGACTTGGAGCAAGAGAGAGAATGGCTTGCATGAAGTAGAGGTTTGGAGTTACAGATGTTATAGAACCATGTGGGAGTAATAAATTTTTCATTGGATATATTTATTATGTTTTTAATCTCTTGGTTTAATCCCAAAGTGTTCATCTTGCTCAATGTGTGAGCAAGTGGTTTTAGGCCTATTAGGTCTAATAGGTCTATTTGGACCTAATGGTGAATTATAAGTATATTTGATGTATGGGAGCTTCTTGGTATATGAAAAGGTTTTAATTAACTTTTATTTACCTATATTAGTGGTTCTTATTATTTTATGATGTCTATTATTCATGGAGATGGTCATATGTGGGGAATGACTTGTAAGGGCTAATTGGGCCTAGTGTAGTCTAGTAATTGAATAATTTCCATTTGAAGTATGGATGAATTATGAAGTGTTTGAATTGGCTTGATGACACATATGAGAATATATTATAAAGGTTAATATAATTGTGTGAAGCATCCTGGCTGACCAAGATAGGTTAGATGAAAGAGTGGTATATATACTAGGTGTGTTTGGCCTATTTGATGAGAGTGAGTGTGTGTGGACTAAATTGAAGAAAATATCTCAATAAAGGAGTAGATATTGGTCATTAAGGACCATAAAATTTAAAATAGTATCATTCATGTTTTTTCAACTAGGTTCATGAGCTAACAAGTCATTAGACCTAACAGTCTAAAGAGTGACTTGGTTGAGTGAATGAGCTAGGAATGTCTGCTTGGAGAAGAGAAGTATATTTCAGGTGTATGAGCTTTATAAGGTCATAATAAAGTTTATAATACATCATATTAGTGTTTTAAATTATATCATAGGTTGTTGAGTGGGTGATTAATCACCTAGGGGGTTATAGCCTCCTTGGTAGTTGGAGCTAGCTAAAGGTCTAGTTAGAGCTAGACTAAATTGAGGGGTGGATGCTCCTTGATAATTTGGAGCTGATATAAAGTCTCATATTTGTATTATACTTATAGGACTATAATCTATTTATTCTTATTCTTGATAGTGGGTTTTATTCCCATGAGGTTTTCCAACATACATGAGTTGTACTTGTGTTAATTATTCTTGATCTTGCTCATGTGTTGTTTATGTTATGCTTAGTTTTTGTTTCATTAGAATGAAATGGAATTGATTATCAAATGTTTGGAAAATGATTCACCCCCCCTCTTAGTAGCTACTTCCATCATCACTATCCAAGAAGCTCATGATGGATCATATGGAAGATACTTTAATGGCTATACTATCACTAAATGAATCTTAATTTTGGGTTATTATTGGCCCACTTTAAATCAAGATTACTATGAGTATGTTAAGTAATGCATAAAGTTTCAACAACATGCTAACTTATCACATATACATAGACAAGCCTTGCAAGTCACTCAAGACTTTTATCCCTTCTCTCAATGGGGGTTTGATCTTATAGGAAAAACCAATCCTATATCATCCCAACATCATGGGTTTATCATTACCACCAGTGAGTATTTCAATAAGTGGGTGGAGGCTAACCCCCTTATATTAATCAAAGTAGATAAAATCATTGAATTCATTACTCAACATATCATTTTTCAATTTGGCATCCCTCTTAAGATCATCACAGATAATGGAAAATATTTTAAGAATAAAAAGGTTCAAGAACTCTATGATTATTTTAACATTAATTTCAATTTTTCCCTACCTTACTATCCCCAAGCTAATGGTTAGGTTGAGTCATCCAATAAGACTCTAGTCAAAATCCTAACAAAATTCATCAATGAAATAGATAAGATCTAGCATTTGTACATTCCTTATGCCTTATGGGCTTATCATACTAGTATTTGAACCCCTATAGGTGATACCCCTTTTTCCCTAGCCTATGGTACTAAATATGTACTACTTCTCAAAGTTCAAATTCCATCCCTTCACTTCTCCCTAAAAGATATCATTTTTGAAGATGACTTTTGTTAGGAAAGACTATCCCAACTTGAAATCCTAGATAAGCATTATTTGGATGCCCTTGAACATCTATATGTATATCAGGAATGAAGTAAATGAACCTATAATAAACATTTAAAGAAACATAAATTTAACATTGGTTATCTTGTCTTAAAAGAAATTCAACATGTAACTAATATGGAAAAAGGTAAAAGGGGAAAATTTGATCCAAATTGGTTCGAACCATATATCATCACTGATAAGTATGGATATAGGTCATATCACCTAGCTTATCTTGATTTAAAATTAGAGAAAGGACCTCTTAATGCCTTGCATCTATGTTATTCTACTAATAATCAATCTTAATCACTTTAGATGGCCTAGTTTAGTTTCTAGGTTTCATATCCTTCTTACTCTTATACCTAATAATAATATCTAGAGACATGTGGTTATCCATAAACATTGACTATTATTAACCTTAAATATGAATACCCCTACTTTACTCATAGCATTATTTAATTAGATAAGCTCATCTATTATGGGATGGAACTCCAAATCATTATCTCCTAAAATCCCTTCACATCATTACATTCATTTTAAGAATAAAGATGTATTATCTTGTATATTAAAGCTTTGGGAAATTATCCTAAGATACCTAAGGCTAATCCATAAAATCAAAATAGCATTGGGATCAAAATCAAAAGTAAATCATCTATAAAATCAAAATCAAAGAAAAATAAATCTATTGTTCCCTTGAAGGACAACTATATTAAATCCATAAAATCTACAAATCTATCCAAAATATCAAAAGCACAGACTAATCCCTCAAAGTATAGCTATTTTAAAAATTATATATTAATATATAGATCACTACCTCAAAGTATGGATATCATCCATAAAGTATCCCTAGAAATATTCCTACATCAATCATCTTTCTTTAATTTTTTAGACTTCCTGCATTGATCAGTCTACATGGATTAACACACAAGGATTCTAGGTTAACCCTTAGTCTTGGGTATGTAAGATGGAAACATATTATTCTTAGAACCCATTTTTATAACATCCTAAAATTAAATCAATTAGATCCTAAACTTAGTTGACCTAAAGTTGTTAGAAATTTTATTAGTATTGATTTAAGGTTGTATATGCATCACTTTTAAATGGTTTTCCTTGGGTCATGGTACGAGCCAATAATGAGCAATAAGAATTTTGTAAATAAAACTAATTAAAAAAATTACATCCATATTAAACAAATTTCCAAATCCATCATCCATTAATCCATTAATCAATAAATCATAATCCATAAACCATTAAAATCATAATCCATAATCCATTATCCAAATTATAAATTTTAAATCCATAATCAAATAATAAAATCACCATCTATAGATCCATGAATAATCCATAATACATGTTGACCAATTTTATCTCAAGCCAAAATGGGTCAACCCCCTATAATCAAAATATTGTATAGGGGCCTTGTATAATGTCATAGGGCATGTTTGTAGTTTAATTGATGACATTTCATAGGCTATTCTAGTCTTGGTCATGGTACGGTTCAATATTTATGTTATTTGGTGTCTTAAGGGTATTTTTAGGGTCATATATGTAAGTTGCAAGTCTTCATGTTGATCAATGTAGTTAGGAAATGGAATAGGTTTACTTATGCCTCAAGGAATTAATCCCAACCTTCAAAGGTCAAGCAATAGATCAAGAACAAGCATTGCGAAGCCATATCATCATTAGGACATCACATGAAAACCAAAATAGAGTATCTTTCTTATGAAATTTTTAAATATGCTCAACAACTCTCACATGAACATTATGCCACACATGATCAATGTCCTTAACACCAAAATCATACTCTACAAGTTTCATATCTTGATGAGCCTTCTATCTCAAGATTTAATACTTCAAAGTTTAGCTTACTGAGTCTAAGGAGCTAGGTCATCAGGGACATCACCCAAAAATAAATGAACTAGCTCATTTGTTTAATTTTTATCTTAAATCAAGAATCCCCCATAAACTAAAAGATTGTAGTGCTATGTAGTTATTCATTTTGAGAACATGATCTAAAAGTTTCAAGTTCATGCAAGCTTTTTGGTTGAAGTTATAATCTTCTAAAGATGGACCTATAACATAAGACATTTGTGTTAACATCAATTTTAAGTTCAAGAAAAAAATCTTTTTTATCTTAAATTTTATCGACACATAAACATTAATGATATTCATATGAACATAAAACTTAAGCTCATGAAATAGTTGTTAGTTTTTAAATAGTGGGTCCTAGTAGATCTAATGGTCCATGTTGCATCATACATCTTGATCCAATAGTCAAGAAGCTTGATACATTGACATGTGTCATAAGTGTTAAAGCTGATAGAATGATAGTAGGTCCTAAAATCAAACATGGGGATACCATGTGTCATAAGCTTAGATAGGGTTGACAAGTCAAGGGTAAGATCAATGACTCATAGTCATTTTTACTGAGCAAGATCAACAATGCAAGATGGGTCAGTTTTTTAGCAAGCTGAGTCAGATATTGATAGTCAGTTAAACCAAAGATGAGACTAGGACTTTTGATGGAAGTTAAGAAACCATTTTGACTAAAGAAAATGGGTATTGCAGAGTCATTGATTCACCATTAAAGCTTGATCCAATGCCATGAAAATAACAAAATAATGTAGTCAAGTGATCAATAACATATAGGGATGCAATTAAAGATGAATATGGACATATGGTTCATAGATTTATAACATACAGTGTCTATATTTGAAAGATTGTAGCATTATCTTATGATTATGTTTGCCATTCTCAAAGGGATATATGAACATGGTAAACCCTTAATTATTTTAATGACATAATGGATCTATGTGGACCTAATAGGAACCAGGCATTGAGTAGAGTGTCATAACATAATGACTATAATAAAACCAATAGTTTGAGATTGGTTTTCTATCTATAGTCGACCTATGAACCTGGGGAAAATTTCAAGCATGATCTAGCTTGAACAAGATCCAAAATTTGAAAGGATGCCATGAGGGCATACTCAGAGTCCTCAATAGTTTTATCTCTAGGACCAACTATATGAAAGGGACCCTTCTCTCTACTTTTTCATGCCATGAAAACTAGCAAGGAGTAGTTTAGCAATAAGACAAAATTCTAATAGATGGATCATATTGTTGTAACTGCATTGATGTTGGAGTTTAACTAAGAACCACATGATCCTATTTTTATAACCATATGGAGAATCAGTGAAGGAAGATGAATGGTTGCAACCACTTGAAATGACTTAGATCAATCAAAAGGTTTGAATGAGCATAATTCATAGAAGTAGTTGTAACTACGATTCAAATGTTTAAACTGATTGATTCCCTTTTTCAACACCAAGGATCCCTTTCTCTTGCTTCCTTTATGCTATAAGTGCAACCATTTTGGCCTTGGTAAATATTTACACTCCATGTATGGTAAATCCTTGATATAAAGATGTCATACTTTACCTTTGAACATTAATGCAATTATATTTTAGTTCTTGAAAAATTGTATAAGTGTGTAAGTGATGTATGGTGATGTTAAGTGATAATTATCTATCCATTCTTCCCTTATGCTTTAATGTTTGTACAAAATTTATTATTATAATAGGTCATATGAAGTGTTTTCAAGTGTATTAGCCTATCTTTAAGTGTACAATGAGCCTTGGTGTCTAAAACTAGCCTACGGTTCACTTGCTTTGATATCTCTCATACATCTCACGTTCATATTGAAATACTCATGTTAGAATCCATAGGACTTGGAAGTTAGTTTGTGTGACTTATTTATTAGAGTATAAAAGTATGATGGTCATATGGAATACATCTTGGTGTATCACCTCCTTATATTAGGTTCATTTTGTACAACTTTTAACTTTTTTCCCCATAAGAAATTGGTTAATTAGGTTTAAGAATTTCAAGATACATTAAAGGAGCTAACCCTTAAATATAGATGCTCACTTCCATTATAGGTACACCCAAATACCTAGAAGTGTTCCCATGTTACCCAAATCTAGAAGAGGCTTGAACACCCTCTTCTAAGGTACAAGATTTGGTGAGAATAGTTTTGGCACACCCAATGGGACCAAGGTCCAAGAGAGTGTAAAGATTGTTGGTGTGTCTTTCCTTTAATTATATTTTTGAAGTAAACAACCTAGCACCAATGGTGACTTCGAATGATAACTTCTGGTTCTAAGTAGTCCAAGTATCTTTAGTTGAATTTTTGATTAGTTTTTTTTACATTTCCTTTGATATATGAGGTTGAAATGAATGACTATGGTGAATATCCCTACCATGGACCTCCATATCAGTTTTTTTATGAACCATAGTATACTCCCCAACATCCCTATCAAGAAATGCCTCCTTATCAATCCCAATATGATCCTTATCAACCATATCATGATGCCTATAAACATTAAGAGTAATCCTATGAGTCTTTACATGGGGAATTAGATGTTTACATGGATTGTATGCAAATATATTATAAGTAAAAATATAGATTTCTATAGGCTAGAATAAAAATAAATAAAGTTGGTCTTGATCCCCATCATTATGCTCCTCTTTCACATTTTCCATCATATATCAAGTCTTTATTAGCATCCATACCATAGCTAATAGATATTTAAGATGAAATAATTACATGGTATGATGAGTATGATGTTCTCCCTAATGATCTCATGGGATGGTTGAGAGGTGCTACCTAAGACCATATGAAAAAGTTGGAGACATTTGAAGAACTAGAAGGAACTCAATGGGACACCAATGAACAAATGGATTTGGAAAAGAAGTGCCTTCAATGTTAAATAGATAGGTTGAGTATTTGGGAGGATAAAAATATCAAAAATTAACATGCTTATATTTAATAATTTCAAGAAATCTATTAGCAAGATGTAACTCATGTATATTATTGTCCTTATGATCAACCAAGAAATCACTTCCCTATGAGCTTACTAGTGCATTCCTCTTTCTTTATTTTACTCATAGGTCCTCTCCTTCATCTCACACTCCACATCCAACTCATGAACCTCCCACCAACCCTCATATTCCATCCCCTTCACATGATTCCATTCATTAACCTTTCCCCTTACCCTTTCTTGAGGAAGAGCCCATCTTGAGGGAAGCAAGTGAAGAGGATCAGATCCAAGACAAGGATGACCAAGAGGATTTCATGAGTGAATATGAAGAGGAAATCAACATAAGGAATCCCTTAGTGACCACAAGTGTAATCTTTCCTTTTTGAATAAAGAATAACATATTGAAGACTCTTTTGCAACTATCCATGAGGAATGTGTCCAAGATTTGAGGAGAGAGGCATTTGAAGAAGACTCCATGTCTAATCATGAAGTTGTCAATGAACATCTCAAGTATGAAGTGGAGTGTACCATCAAAGATGAAGGTCATTATTATAATCAATAATATTCCATCATAAATCAATCTGATGATGTCAGTGTCTAAGAGATTATAGACATGTAAAGTGAGGGCAAGGCAAAAGTTATTGCACCTCAAGAATAGTCAAGAGATCCACCTGATATTGGGCCATGTACAAAGGTATTAGATCATGAAGAAGAAGATATTGATGCTTCTACACATCAAGTTCAATTTATCAAGGAGAAAATCAAGGCTGAGAGGACTATCATATTTTCAAGCCTATACATTGAGCGTCAAGTACTTGAGGAGGTGGAGAAAATGTTTTCCATGGAGGACAAAAATGATTGGTATCTACAAATGAAGATCATTTAAGAGATTTAAAATCTTTTTCAATTTGAGGGTTAAGCACTTGAGAATGTGGGCAAAGAGTTTCCCAAGGAGGATAATGACCAAAATTGGGTGGACTATGCAAAGCTCCTTGATGATCTTGAAGAATTTGCACCTAAGAAAAAGCCCAACCTTATTAAGATCAACATGGAAAAAAAAGGTATGTCTTGTTCAATCACCATTAGAGGTCATAGTTCATGAGCCATATGATAAATTTGAAACTATTAGGAGTTAAGAAGAGTTCATTTCCATAGATATTCTATTTAGAGTTGCTTGGTTCTCATTGAACATCATGCCAAAGAAGTTGGAAAACATCATGAATAATATGAAGGAATTAATGTCAAGGATCAAAAGGCTACATATCTCATTCAAACCTCCATGTCATAAAGCAAGAGAATTTTCAAGCTTCCCCTTTGATCCTAGAGGAAGTTTTCATCTCAGTTTAGTGCTTAAATCAATTTGTTTAGGTGTGTGTTTCTTTTATTTTTGTGTTGTGTTCCAATAAGTGCTCATTAAGCACAAGTGTGTCTTTGCTTAATTTTTTGTATTTTTTTTTGCTTATTATTTGTCTTTCCTTGTGTTTTGTGTTTTGTGTTTTATTTCAGGAATTTATATGTCAAACCTATATACTTTTGACTCCATAACATAATGGATAGGATTAGGTAACTGGTCATGGTATAGTAGGCATGCCACCCCTATGAAATTACCAAAGATGTTGACCATTTTTACCTTTGGACAAAATGGTTGAACCCCCTATAATTATAATCTTGTATAGGGGATTTTTATAATATCATAGGGCATTATTTTAGTTTAATTGATGACATTTCACATGACATTCTAGTCTTGGTCATGGTTCAGTTCAATCCTTGTGCCATTTGGTGTCTTAAGGGTCTTTTTAGGGTCATATATGTAAGTGGTAGGTATTAATGGTGATCAATGCAATCAGAGCATGGAATAGGTTTTCTTGACTCATGGAATTCATTTGAGCCTTCAAAGATCAAGCAGTGGCTCAAAAACAAGATTTATGAAGCTAGACTATCGTCACATGGAAACCAAAATGGAGTAACTTTCTTGTGCAATTTTTAAATATACTCATAGAGTCTCATATGACCATCAGACCAAGAATAATAAATTTCCTTAGTTTCAAAATCATGCTCTACAAGTTTCATATCTCAATGAGCCTTATATCTCAAGATCTAAGCTTTCAAAGTTTAGCTTGTCGAGTCTAAGGAGTCAGGTCATCTAAGACATCATCCAAAAATAAATGAACCAACTCATTTGTGTAACTTTTATCTTAACTAAATAATCCCTTATGATCTAAAATATCATATCTCTAGCTATTTATTCATGCTGAGAACATGACCTAAAAGTTTCAAGTCTACACAAGCTTTCTCGCTCAAGTTATAAGCTTCTAAATATAGACCTAAAACATAAGACACTTGCACTAATGTTGAGTTTAAATTTGAATAAAATAAATCCTTTTGATATTAAATTTTATGGGAATGTGAATGTAAATAACAATCATGTAAAGGTCATTTTATTGATGGAACACATATGTCAAATTTAAGCTTGTGAAATATCCATTGGTTTTCAAATAGTGGGTCCCAATAGATTTAATAGTTTGTATTATATCATACATCTTAATCCAATCGTACAAGATGAATCAAATAGTCAAGAAGCTTGAGATATTAACACATGGTGTAAGCACTGAAGTTGATAGAATGATAGTGGATCCTAAAATCAAATGTAGGGCTATTATGTGGCATAATCTTGGATAGGGTTGATAATTTAATGACAAGAACAACAAATTAAGGTCATTCATATCGAGAAGGATTAATGATGCAAGATGGGTCAATTTGTCAACAAGCTAAGTCAGATATTGATAGCCAATTAAAATAAAGATGAACCTAGGACTTTTGATGGAAGTCAAGAAACCATTTTTGACCAAGGAAAATGGATATTAAAGAGTTATCAATTCACCAATAAAGCTCAATCCAACACCATGAAAAGAACACAATGATGAAATTAGGTGATTAAGAACATATAGAGATGCCATTAAATATCAATATGGACCTTTGGTTCATAGATTTATAATATACAGGGTCCATCTTTTAAAGATTGTAGCATTGTCTTGTGATTGTGTTCACCATTCTCAAAGGGATCTATGAACATGGTGAACCCTTGATTCTTGAAATGACATAATAGATCTATGTGGACCTAATAGGAACAAGGAATCAATTAGAGTATCATAATATAATGACTATAGGAAAACCAATAGATTGAGATTGGTTTTCCATCTATAGTGGACCTATGAACATGGGGGTGAGTTCGAGCATGATCCATCTTGAATGAGAACTAACATTTCAAAGGATTCCACAAGAGCATACACGTAGTCCCCAATGATTTGATCTTTAGGATTAGCTATATGAAAGGGACCTTTCTCTCCACTTTTACACACCATGACAACCAGTCAAGAGTATTTTAACAATAAGAAAAAATTCTAACATATGGATCCTATTGTTGTAACTATATTGATGTTGGAGCTTAACTAAAAACCACTTGATCTCACTGTTGTAGCCATATGGAACATTAGTGAAGGAAGGATGAATGGTTGTAACCACTTGAAGTGACCTAGATCAATGAAAATATCTAAATGAGCATAATTTTTATAAGTAGTTGCAACTATAGTTTAAATGTTTGAACTGATTGATTCTCCTTTTCATCACCAAAGCTGCCTTTCTCTTGAATCCTTTATGCTATAAGTAGCAACCATTTTGGCCTTGGTAAAAAAAATTACTCCATGTATGGTGAATCCCTAATGAAATGATTCCATAATTTACATTTGAATATTAATGATATTCTAATTTTTAGTTCTTGAATAATTATCTAAGTGTGCAAGTGATGTATGGTGATGCTAAGTGATAATTCTCTATCCTTTCTTCCCTTATCCTTTCATGTATGTGAAATATTTCCTATTATAATAGGTCATATAAAGTTTTATAAAGTGTATGAGCCTATATTTTAAGTTTATAATGAGCCTTAGTGTCTACAACTAGACTATGGTTCACTTATCTTGGAAAGCTCTCATACATCTCACCTCCATATTGAAATACTCATGTTAGAATCCATAGGACTTGGAAGTTAGTTTGTCTTCCTTGTTTCTTAGTGTAGGAAAGTATGATGGTCATATGGAATACATCTTGGTGTATCACCCCCTTAGATTAGGTTCATTTCATGCAAATTCTAACTCTTTTCCCCATAAGCAACTAGTTAAGTAGGTGTGAGCATTTCAAGATACATTTAGGGAGCTAGCCCTTAAAACTATAGGCTCACTTGCATTTTAGGTACATCTACATACCTGGAAGTGTTCCCATGTTTCCCAAATCTAAAAGAGGCTTGAACACCCTCTTCTAGGGTACAAGATTTGGTGACAACAATACATAATCTAATTAACTCATATTTGCATAAGCATAATCATATACATTTTAATCGTAAGTATTTTAAAAATTCATAAACACTCTATAATATAAGTAGGATCTAAACAACATTTCATAATTTAACTCATCTAATTACATCACATAAAAATTCATAATCATAGTAATCTAATATAATCCATAGAATTAAAACCATCACATACAATAACTCATAATCTAATTATAAACCATAAATCCATAAATATCTAAATCCATTTATAAACATATTAAACCATAATCCATAACAATCCATAACCATAAATCTATAATCCATCACATCATATAATCCATCAATAACGTAAACATCCATAAAACATAACAATCCATCTATAAAACATAATCATCTATGTATCCATGACATTTATAATAAAATATAATCATCTAGGTATCCATAATCCATAAAACATTAAATATATATACATAAAAAATCAATGTATATCAAGATGTTTGTATACATGTCAATAGCTCTTTGGCTAATACAAATGAATACATATACATGTAGATCTATTGTGTAAACTCTAATATTCTCATGTTAATACTTGGTATATCTCCACCCCCATCTTCATCCCTTTCTCTCATCCACATAACACTCCCCATACTAGCAGAGTCTATGTGCATGTGCCTAAAAGACCTCCCCTATCTGGCCATGTAGGTCACATAGTAGGGAGTCTCTAGAAGCCACTCTAAACTAATCCACTCATAATATCTCATCACTATCACTACCTCCCTATATCAATCCATACTCACTATACTTGCTAGCCTCATGATAGGCCCCACCATCTCCCCAATCACCTATACTAAGGACTCCCTCTCCTCCTCCCTCCTCCTTTGAGTCTCCAAATCTACCTTTTACTTATCACACTCCTCTACCACCATATCATGACTCAACTATAAAGAATCAAACCCTACCTATAAAGTATCTAAGTTTGTACTATATACTACCCCACATTTCTATAGTTAGTTCCCCTTGTACTATAGTTAGTTGTACATCTAAATATTCACACCTCTCCCATAGTATATCCCTCTCTAAAATCAACATAGTGACATCTATCTCCTCCTCATTTTCCCCTCCCCCAACTACCTTATTTCCCATCACATCCCCTATCTCCTCATCTATCTCCTTAGAACCAAACTCCTCACTACCTCCTCCATCTCCTCATCTTCTCCTCCCTAGCATGCCAAACCACCCTATCTTATTTTTCCACCCACTACTCCACCCACCAATCTATATATGTAAGAGTGAACCCTTAATCCTCTATGTCCTCCCTTACTAGTATCTAGTCCTCCTCTACCAGAATGTCTCCCATCACTGGTCCCAATTAGTCTTATACCATCTCATTATACTCGTATATATGTAAAGCCCAATAAATTTCCTAAACTATACCATATTGTCACTACTCTAAGCCAAAATGGAGATAATCCCACTGATCTATCCTCTTCTTGATAACCCATCACTCCCTCCATATCTTTGTTAGCTCCACCTCCATCTTAGACCACTCAATAAATCATAGATAGGGCCTCCTAATAATATCTATATCCCTCAACCCCTATAACACACCCCTGTAGTAATCCAAATCTCTGACAATGCCATCTATAAAGTTACATGCTAGATACACCTTTTATCATAGGAGGGCCACATAATAGTCAGTCTCATAACTCCATATCCATGGTGTACTTATGGGCTATAATATCCAAATGTGATCATATGACTAACACTATAATATAACTATAACATCTAGACCATAGTGTCTCTAGGTCTTCCAGCCCTAGATCTCCCTATATATCTACACTAGTAGAGTGAATGCCCACATAAAAATAGTGTGGTTCTCTAGAATGTCTACAAACACTTTAGTTAATATCCATGGGAATCTCCCTCCCCTTTATTTTGGGAGTGTGTAGTAAGAGATCATTAGCATCATCATCATCATGCCTCTCAAAGCTACATCTCATTCTTACTTATCCATAGATACTATCAGTACCCTACATTGGAAGTTGCAATATTCAATAAATATCTTCCTCAATAATGGTAATATCCCTAGTTAGTAGCCAAAATGTCATAGTGATGACATCCCACCATTCTATCAATGCCACTAACAATCTTATGTCTTGATGGATTCATCGGTAGTGATGTACCCCTCCCAATCCTATAACCTCTAGGTGGGCCCAATCATCATCACTTAGTTGTACTCCTAATCCCTCTAGTATAGGTATCACTTGATCCCATAGTCATAGTAGCTCCCATTCCTATCACCAATATCTCCTATAAGCCTAAACATCTTCTAAAATCTCTAACTTAGTCTAAAACCCTAGCTACTTTCCTAAGCCCTTCCCATTTGGTATGAATCAATGCATATTCCCTACAGATCAGTGTTGTCCTCTTGGATCGATGCCATTTTGGTGAAATGATGTTGGTTCCCTATGAATCATCACTAATTCACTAGGGAATTGGTGTTAATTCCATAGTGCCATTATTCCATAATATAACTTAGCCATAAATCTTAAAAATCTTTAAAAATTCAAACACTTAATAAAATAAATGACCTACCTCATCTTGGGAGTGTCATTGTTATCATGATCCACTACCTCTAGTTACCATCTCACCTCATATCACTTTCATCATTTAAAATCTCTAGTGTCATTAGGGTATCTTAGATAGAAAATGAGCCCTTTTCTACATCAAACTTGATTATATACTTGACTTTAGATTAGTGCTAATCTATTTTGGATCAATATCATTTAGCTAAACCATTACCAATTCATTTTGGATTGACACTGATTGGCCCCTTCTTTGCACTACTTGTACTCTCACATACATCTAACTTTGTTCCTTAGCCATTCCTATTTATTTACCATATCTACCCCATTATTCAACTTATACCATTTCAATTTTGTGTATTTTAACCCCCTATTGATCCCATAGCCTATATAATTCATGTTCTCTTTTAGGTATCTCCCCTCAATGGGTCCTGAGAGTACATTCTCCCTTGTGAAAAACTTTCTATAGGTAGCATGCACACTGTTCAACACACTAGATGCTTCAATCAGCCAACCCTATCACTTTTTCTCTTTTTTTAGCCTTTATTAATCCCACCTATTCATAGTTGTGCCATCTAGTTATAGGATTTTCCTTGGGGCATATCTACCATTATTATCTTCGATCTTGCTAGTGTAAAACATATGCTTCATGTTATGCATCCATGTTTATTAGAGCCTATATGCTATTTATCCATCCCATCCATTTTTCAAACCCATTACCCACTCCTTATCCTCCACCAACTCCTAGTTTAAGGGGGGATACCTCCTCAGATAAACTTGGGGTAATGAACCCTTCATAGTTTTTGTCTCGTGACACGTATCCTATACCACTCCAAAAAAGGAGAAAATGTAGACACTATAATTTTGTACCCCTAGGGATGATTAATTAGGTGTTATACGTATTATTTATTTAAATCCCATAAATGAAGCCTATCCTAAGGTTTAGATTATTTACCATTTACTAGCCAATTAAATAGCCTTTAATTTACCCCTCTACCATTCCCAACCTCCTAAAATAAATTATAACCTAGGAATCTACTTGTATAACCAATTTACCCCCATACGGAGTCATTAACAACTCCATCCATCCTTGAGATATTGTCATCCATGGTTAAAACAAAGGATCCATTTTGGGTCAATTGATGATAATTTTCCCATGATTGGTGTTAATTTTCTAGATTGACATTGATCCATAAATATGCATCTTGCCTTTACATTCAAGACCAAAAAATTGATAGCCTTGAATTGTTCTTTGAATTCCTAGAGATTTATTGACACTTATAATGCCAATCTACTATATTTTTCATTACATTTAATTGCATCCTCTCTGCAACCCAAGCTACTACCTATGCCTATAGAACAAGTCTATTTTACTCACAAGGTGATCAAAGGTAAGTAAAATATTTTTCTTTTTATCTTTATCTTTCAATAATTAGTCATTTATCTATCTATTTATTCATTAAAATATTATTAGCATCTTTAATTATCTATTTATCTATTCTTGTTAACAAATCTACCTCATTTTAGTCTTTGATTTATTAAATTCAGCCATAGAGAATCAACATCAATTCATTTTAAATCAACATCAATTCTATTGATCGACACTAATCATATCAAGATCAAAATCAATTTGATATGTTTAATAAATAGGACCTTAGACCTTATCAAATATTTCTATTTGAAATCCCTTTATTGATTACTATTATTTAAACATGGCCTTCTCCTTGTAGATGACTCTACCTAGTTTAGTTTATGACATGACCAACATCATTGATCTCCCTATAGTCCCTCAACCTTTATTTATAAATCAGAGTGATATAGCCTTTGAGTTATCCCTATGTGCCATCATTTATGCACCCTCTCATAAATTCTATGAAGAATTATTATCCATAATTCAAGATGATGTAGACTTTACTTCTTCTTATTAGGAAGAATATTTTTTGAATTAATCGAGGAAGAAAATATGAATTAACATTTTTATCACATCATTTATATATTATAATTTCATATGTTTTTATTTCACTTAATTACATAAATAATGGAATCCATCTAAGTAAGTGTATCACTTCCTATAATTGATCTTTGATTAGGCAGTCCACCCATATTTTTTATGAATCTATTTTTGTCAAGTATTCACATGTGTGCAGGTTATCCTTCTTATCCAAAAAAGAGTTCTCACTATTGTTGGATTTAAGTGTTGTGCAATGTCTTCAAATCTATAGGTATTTATATAAACCCTATTATTTAAAGCTTTAGTAAGTCACATTTTAATTCAAAAGAAAATGAAAAACTACTTAAATAGTAGACTATCAGGTTTTAAGGTATATTCATGAGTCTCCACCACCTAAAAAGATTTCTCACTATTGTTGGATTTAAGTGTGCAGGTTATCCTTCTCATCCAAAAAAGAGTTCTCACTATTGTTGGATTTAAGTGTTGTGCAATGTCTTCAAATATATAGGTATCTATATAAACCCTATTATTTAAAGCTTTACTAAGTCACATTTTAATTCAAAAGAAAATGAAAAACTAATTAAATAGTAGACTATCAGGTTTTAAGGTATATTCATGAGTCTCCGCCACCTAAAATATCTAATAGCATTTATAACACATTGATGCCCAGAGGGGACTACTAGATGTACCCTACCTACACCATGATCATGGTTTTTACCCATAAGGTTACATTTTTGCATCTCCCTAAGTATGTAACATAAAAATTAGTTTAGTAGGAGATAGACTACTAGTTATGATGGGGAATTGACAAAGATTTAAAGAAGAAAAAGAAGAGTGCATTCTATGGCTTCCATCTAATGATTTACAAGATGTGTTACATCAGCCATAAATACTTTTGGGAGGTTGGTAGATTCTAAAAATACTACTCATTATCCACTCTACCACATAGATCCTAGGACCCTCATAGTAGAATTCAAAATCATATTCAAGGCCTTGGTATTCTATACCAACATGATCCTTATGACCATGACTTCATTTTTTGAATGCCAAGAGTGATGCCTATGTCCTATTGTAACGTTATTTTTAAACCTTAGAGAGGGTTTTTTAGGCCCTCTCCAACTAAGCTAAAAATTGGGAATAACCTCAGGCTATGGGTATCTTGTAGTGAGGCTGAACCTCCGGAGAAGGCCAACTTCCTCTTGGTAGATCACCTAAACTAATGATTATACTTAGAAAAGGGATAGAGAGGGGGTATAGGATAATTAATAGATATAAAATGGTGATACACCAAATTTAAATAGACAATCACATAGGATTCAATAAACACTAATTCAACATAAGATAATTATGGCTCACATAACCTCACAAACTAGCTAATTTGCACAAGTATTTCATAAACTAGGCTCACTAAGAAATGAATAAAGCAAAGGGAAATTATAAGATTCACACCAAACATCCATTAATGAAAAAAATATCACAAGTCTAGACCTAATAATATATTTAAAACACTTAAAAAGAGGAAATAAATAAGGACAATGGACATGGAAGAACACTTCTTCACAAAGCCATCATGCACAAGATTACTAAACATAAATTAAAGGAAAGAGATAGGTGAAAAAATAATATTATTTCTTCAAAAGGTAGTTTTAATTTTTTTTATAGGGTTTTCTTGTCAAAATGAGAGTCTCCCTTTCAATGGGGAAGAAAAATGGGAGATATAGAAAAAGGGAGAAGAGAGAGAGGAGAAGAACATAATCAAAAATTAATAAATGAGCTACAACCACCCTCCATGAATTCTCAACCAAATTTTTATGAATTATCACTAATCCTACCTCTATAAATTAACATTAATTAGCTGAAATAGTCTTTAAACTCTCTCAATTGGTTGAGAAACACACTATAAGACAAGAACTTGTTAAGGATGTTGCATCATGATGCATTCAAAGGGAAAAAGTCTTTAAAGACCTTGAAAATTCATTGAATACTCCACTTTCCTTTCTCATCCTCTAAAATATCCATCTTCTTAATGAGCTTATGGTATCATGCTTCATCTTGATATGTTATTTATGCTATCAAATAATCACTTTGACTCATTCATCTAGTGTCCCCTCTGACATCCCTTTCATAATCATAACCCTACCATTACTCCAAACCCTGAACATAAGTCCACTATAGATGAAAAGTAATTCCTTTATTGGTTTTCATATATTCATAATCAATGAAGAACCATAGGATACCTAGTCTCTTGATCATGAACAAGATTTAAAACTTACATTTAATGGATTTTGATAGGTTTAATCGAGCTTTAATGATGCCGTATGAATTTTTAGTGTTTTCTCTAGTAACCCAGATCATACTTGGATATCACATTTATACATTCACGTACTTGGGTCCACAAAATCCTTCAATCTAATGTGTCTACCTATATAACATTCTTCACCATGATTTTATTTATTTAAAATATATGACCGTTATAAATTTGGACACATGTCCTCATCTCATGCACTCTGGGAATTGGATCAAATATGCTTCATCAATTTCCTCTGGAGTCTCCTTGATTTGAACTTAAATTTTGGTTGTTGATATGATCAAGGCTTCCTAGATTGTGTCATTTGGTAGCCTCACATGCCCTTTGATTTGGTTGTCAATATTATGATAATTAGTATTCACACATACCCTATATGGACCCAACTATCAATTCATCTGATTGAATGTGTTTATGCCATGTGATGGCCTTTCATACAATTTGATCTCATTAAACTTTGAATTTGATTTGCACCATCAACTTCCATCCACATGGTCGAATGCACTCCATCAATATTTGATATGCCAAATCAAACATGGTCTATCAATTTTCTTTGGAGTTCACTGTGATTGAGACACATATCATCACCATGTTTACTCTTAAGATCCACTGACCTTTTGACTTCATGCTCACTGTTGATCTTAATTTTCATAATTCAACATATGTCATTGATTTATATTGACTTATTGACTTTGTCGATCACCCATATGCCATTGATCTATTGATTTGATTGAGTGAGACTTTGACATTTGGAAGTCCTACATTCAATTTAAACCTATTGAATATTTTTGAACCTAGATAACTACTTCATATGGCTTTAATTTGGTGTCCCTAGGCACATCCCGCACTGCTAGATCATCTTTAAAGGTTTATATATTGAGATAGAAAACTCATCAAGACACTAAACTTATAGGAGATATTCATGGAAAAAATACATCAATTTCATGTATTTTTTAACTCTGGTTGGCTTCCCAAATACACTTATTAATTTCAAAACCTAACTAAATTGTTCATTCCTACATGACATGAAAAGATAGTCTGGTTCCTTTAGGCTTGTTTTGGTCAAATTTTATCTTTAAAGGGACATTAAGAGGCATTATACCTTTACAAAGAAAACTCTAAGCTTTAAAATCATATTTATTTCCTTACAGTAGATGACCTTCACTTGCAATTTTAGACTTGTTATTATGCCTACTCCTTAAAATCATCAAATTCACTTTAAATATTACTTAAAGTGTTTCAAAAGCTTACGAGTGAAATGTAGTCTTCTCCTTCCACCATTAGATCACTCACTCAACCAGAACTCTACTCGGCTTCTCATCATAGATCTAGGAAAATTTTCATATGTAGGCTAATTTTGGCCAACATTTTTGGTGACCTCTTGGGATTGCATGCCTGTTATGCAACATATTAGTTACCTTATTTGATCCATTAGGAATATGAGGTTATAAATCTTTCCTTTCCATATACTATGAGACTGATACAAGGTTTTCCACTTTTGAAAACCCCTCTTAAAGTAATGAAGATGAAAAGAAACAAAAAACACTGTACTTAAGATACTTAGGGAAAGGGAAACACACAACTAAAAATATGTGCACAAGGCACTTATAAGAAAATATAAAAATATACTCTAATATATATAATGGCTTCAAAATCTTCTAATAAAAAGGCTTTAAATGAATGCCATTGAATATTATGGGTAATACTCTCCATCTAGTTGGGCAAGCTAAAAAGCATTATGATATTTGCATTTATGGATCAAGAAGGGCCACTCCATAAGCTATCAAACTCGGTATGGTTGCCTAGCTTGGCCTTATTCAAATCACATTTGAGGACTAGATCCCCTTATTTGAAGTCCCTTTCTATGGATCTCTTATCAAAGAATTTCTTGAGTTGATCTTGATGTGACTCTAGTGTCTTCATTACAAGGTCCCTAGTTTGTTCAAGCTCCATGAGCTCTGCCATCCTCACACTCATACATTCACTCTCTATCAAATGAAGCTGATGGGTTAACTCCAAAGTAGATAACTCATGAGAGATGGGCAATTTGGCTTCCCTCTGATATACAAATACAAATGGTGAGTTGCCAATGGAAACTTTGGGAGTCACTCTATCATCCCATAAGGCTATCATTAACTTTGTGTGCCAAACTCTTTGATTCTCTTCCATAGTCCTCTTGATGATCCTTATCAAGTTTTTATTTATTGACTTTGAAAGTCTATTCCCTTATGGGTATTAATTTGAGGATGTACTAAGGTCTATGCCTAGCTAAAATACCCATTCATTTATCCTCATGACAATAAATCTAAGGCATTATTTGAAATTATTATTGCTAGTACACCAAACCTCATTACTATGCTATCATAAAAGTCTAACACTACTATTTCATTAGATTATTTCAAGAAAATTACTTCCACCCATCTAGTGAAGTAGTCAGTAACAGTGAGTACCCATTTGTGTCATCCATTAAAAGGTAGATTGATTATTCTTGTGAATTCTAAACCCCAATATGTGAAAGGTTGTTCCACGTAGATTGGGTTGAGAGGAAGGGTTGCCAATCTTTACTTGCTTTCAAAGAGAGTGCACTTTTGGCACTTTTTGACCCATGTATAGGCATCCTTGAAGAGGATGGGCTAATAATAACTATCTCTCACCAATTTTGTTGTTTTATTCCTTAGAGCAAAGTACCCTCTTGCAAGCCCATCATGGAATTGCTCTGAGAGCCTTGTCACTTGGTCATCATCTATATATATATATATAGAAAGGAGTGCTCTATCAAGGTATTTTTTGAATAGAACCCCATCAACCAATTCGCATGTTATGTATTTAATCCTAAAATACTAAATATTTTCCATATTTAGACCTTGTGGGCACTCACATATTCTCAATAAATGTGTCATATCCTAAATTTAGCTAGTGTGAGGTGGAGGTGCATTTATTTATGAGTTGTCTTGTGTCACCAATATAACCTCTTTATCTTCCTAAAGTTCATCAACCATATGTTCACATAATCCTTTTCCTATTAATATCTTAGTGACCATGATCTCCACTTCATATTCCATGACCTTGGTAATCTAATTAGCCCTCTTCTCATTTATGTCTTTGTTAAGAAGGAAGTTCTTCACTATAGGATGAGACACTATAAGATAAATATTGCTATTGGAGAGCATTGATCTGAAAATTTTAAGGCTTCTTAACACTATAAGGACTTGATTTTATATAAAATTATGCCTTAATTCATATCTTTCAAGCCCTTGACTAAAAAATGCAACTAGTTGCTCGAGTCCTTCACCATTTTTCTACATTAGTATAGCTAATATATTGTCAATATTGGCAAAGGCATATAATATGAAATCCATTGATAAATTAGGATTCATGACTGTAGGTGCTTAGGAAATGGATTTCTTGATATATATGGATTGTAAATCCACATTGATTATTTTGGAGTAGTTTAATCTGCAACTTTGAATTCACTTGATAGATATAAGTTCCTTGGTACCTCTCAGTGGTTTCCCCTTTCAACCCTTTCTTTCTTTAGGCCTACTTTCTCAAAAAAATTCTAAGTGATAGCCTCCTTTCACTTCTTCCACATGGTATCTTGATGTTCATTTGGCATGGGTAAATATTCATTCCCCTCATGAGGAGTGACAACTCAACACATGTTTCCCCTACACTCAAAGTTTTTTCATTTCAGTTAGGGCTTAGAGTAACACCATTGGTCAATAGAACTAAGGGGGGCCCATGGATCAGTTAATGTAGGATTCAAACATAGCTTCACCATGTGGCATCTTCATGCTCATTTTGGTGAGTGTATGCCTTGCTTTCTTAAGAGGAGTGCTAACTCAACACATCACACCCCCATGCTCAATCATGCCAATAAATCCATCAATCCCTATAGAGAAACATCAACTTGATGCATGTCATCTCCACACTTATCCAAGGAGATGCCACTTTCTAGAGATTGAGATAGCACCATTGGATGAAGACCTGGGTACCCCCTTTTTTAGCAAGATTTTAAAACAATTTAATCTTCACCTAAAGTGTGATATTTTAGGTTTAGAGGAGACTGATGCTGATAAAAATGGCATAAGTAGATAGCTCTAGGAGTAGAGACATAGTGTCACCTTGCTTCTTTTAAGTGTAGTGGCCATAATAGGAAGAGATAGTTGTACCATATATGGGATTTGGGGGGTAACTACACTCATGAGTTCTAGATCATTTTTATTTGCAACAAAATCATGGGCACAAGTGGTGGTATCTTTATATGTCATCTCTTTGAGTAGTTGTTTTACCCATATATTCGAGGTTCTTCCCTTCAAGAGGGGGTCGGTAATTATTTTATTTTCACATTATTTTTTCTCTAAACAACCATTATAATATACTAGGGTATAGTAGTATTTAGAGTTTTTATTCTGCAACCTTAGTAGGTGTACCTCATGGATGTTAGTGGATGATTTGTATGTGCCTTATGTGGCCTTCTATATTTATTTCCATATCCAAAATGAAGAGGATGTGATGTTATGTGTTATTTGGAGTTAAAAATATATTTGTCTGCTATCTCTTTTCTTCTATTTCCATAGTATAGGTATTATTTATGCTATAGATCTTAATTCATGCTTTTAATCTCGTTTATGATCTATGGTTTTTAGAGATTTGTGCTATTTTAAGCAATTTTGTGTCAACATTTCAAATCTTCTGGTGCATCACCTTATATTAGATTTAATTTTATGTTGTTTATTGATTTCTTATTCTACCCCTTTTCACCTCTTAACTTGAATGAAGATATGAATTCTAAAATCTTAGAGGTTACTTTACAGACCGCATTTAGTCCCACATCTATAAATCTTCCCATAGATTATTGTCTAACCTAAAGTAAAAGTTTTAAGCATCAATAATATCCTCAAATGTGTCTTTATCTTCATTTGACCAAGTGAACACTTGGTTCTTCAACATGGCAGTGATGGGTTTGACCAAGTTTGCAAAACTAGGTATAAACCTTCTCACAAAGTTTATTTTCCTAAGGAAACTCTAGACTCCCTTCTTATGCTTAGGCAAGGATAATTCCAAGATGGAAATTATTCTATTAGGGTCAGTAGATAATCCCTATTTTGAGACAATGTGACCAAACCTTTTCCCTCATGGACAAAAAACATGAATTTCTTGGAATTTAAATGAGATCCCATATTCTTTTCATCTTTCAAATATCAATCTCAGGTGATCTAAGTGCTCACTATCTTTCTTGGAAAAAACTTGTTAGCTAGGAATAGTACACATAAAGGATGACCTAGAAGATCATGCAACCAGACTAGAAGACAAATGTGGAGAATGACAAGTATGAGAATCTTCTAGCTATTTCCAACTCAGAATATAATTTGTTAAGATATAAGTTATAATACAATCGATGAACTATATATTCAGCTCAAATTATATATTGTTTTATGTATCTTAGATTAGATATAGTTAGTAACCATCTAGAGATATATATGGATGTATGTAATTGGTGAAATTGTTGTTAAGTTTTTCAGTGTTGAGCTTCTTAGTTGATGTTAGTTGATCTTGAAATTGTTACTATTGATTGAGCATATATTATTCTACACTATGATTAATAAAAATATTCTGAGTTATTCTAAATCTTCTATGTTCATTATGCATTCATATTCCTCCTCTATGAATCTGTGTGTTTATGGATTCTACATTAGTTAGTTTTTTTAAATCCCATCTCCCCTTGTCTATTCTCGTAATTAACCTAATTCAATAGTGAAGTTGAATCATCACTAAAAATGGTGCAATTAGCATGGAATTACTTCCCTTAGTTGAATATGTTGATCATATGGCCACTAGCCATTCAACCCAAATATACTATTTGTGGTCCCTAAGGAATTAATTCTACTAATGTTGAAATGGTTACCTAGACAAAGGAATGTCAAGGTATAGTTAGATGAGAAAATTGATGAATTTGTGTTTGTAGAGGCAATAAGAATAGGTTGTGAACCTAAAAATATTATCTAAGACTACCTGTATGGAGACATATATGAGATATTCAAGTGCAAATTCCTTGAGCTTTTAGTAATGTGGCTAACACGTGTAGAACATTTCTATTATGGGAAAGGAAGTACCCAGTGGATTACCTAAACTAAAGGAAACCTAGAGCAAGTGTGTAATCTAGATACCACATGGACTCAAGTTGTGGACTACTGGGTAGAATCCACTATTGAAAGGTACATTCTTGAATTTGTAGTTTAATCACACACTACAGTAGAAGTTGTGAAAGTCAAATTTCATAGTGGCATATGCCAAATTTTTTTACATCTTCCTAATTTGATTAAGATGTTGGTCCTTGAAAAGAGTGTCATGTCAAGACCTAATACTATGGAGTAGTCAGGTCAAGTGATGTGGGGATGTGCATGTAAGGGGAAATGAGTATATGAGATGATATAGACTATGATCTAGATGAAGGGACAGATTGATGTAATCATAAAGCATAGTCAAGAGTAAGATCATGAACTATGATAGAAGAGAAGATGGGAAATTCCATTGACTACTGCTAGTAGTAGAAGTAGGCATAATGTAGAAAGTAAATAAGAAAAGATGGTTAAAGAAGAAGTAAGAATAAGAGTGAAGAAGATTGAAGAAAATGAAGTAGTTAAGCCTAGGTAGAGTATGGAAGAAGAAGATAAGATAAAGAGTGATGACAAGGGAGTGCATAGAAAGGTAGATCTTAGTTATTTTTAGGAAGTTGGTGGTTCATCCCCCAATCGAAAAGTAGAGTGGATAGAGCATATAATTAATTAACGGCATAGTACTAAATTTGTCTGATCAGAAGGTAGAGTCCCATACTCAATTCCTATTCCCTTTCACTATGCATCCCCCATGCCTATAATTCATTCATCACAAGAAATAAGTAACCTATTATAAGAAGTTAATATACATTTTTTGCAAGATAAGCTTATAGAATTAGTTAAGGATATTTTGGTAAGAACACATACAAGTACAAAACCACATAAAATTAGTACATTAGGAGAGTAGATACAACTATCATCGACCCTATCCTCTTAGAGTAGATCAATGACTAGATCATGTAGATAAAATTGTGGGGTGACATACCAACTAGACTTGAATCAGAATTGGGATCACTACTTAGTATTAGATATGATGAAGAGAAAATAGATACCTTTAAAAGAACTAACAGGTGCAGAACATGTGCCTTTCTATATCATATCCATCAAGTAGCACTATGGAATCTCTTAGTGGAATAACCACTAGATTTATTGAGTATTGCATAGACAAATAATCATCTTGAAGTATGTAGTGAAGTGAGGAAGTGAGAATAATAAGTTGTCAAATTGGGTGAGGTGAAGATCTTAGATTAGGAAAGTGACTAAGAAACTTCCTCATTAGATAGTCTGAGCTCAAACGAACATGAACCCATTATAGGTCCTTTAGTTAATCCATCAACACCTCTAATTTAGATACCTCTAAGTGTGAAGTAGAACCCCATCTAGTCATGAGGAAAAAGGATGGATCTACATGGAAAATTTATCAATCTAGCTCATTATGATGGGTCCACAGACCCTAAATAGTACCTATTGACTTATGAGATGAAATGGCAAGCCAAAGGGATTATAAATGGAGATGTTAATAAGTATGAGATGATTGGAGCACTAAATGGATGTGCATTAGAATACGTCTTTCATCTTAATGCTTCACAATAGAGAGCTTCTCTATAGGATGTGAAGAATTAGCTTACTACCAAATTCACTATGAGAAGTCTGTCAGGCAAACCATCCAAGACCTAAAAGAAATCAGGCAAGGAACTCCAAAATTGGTAATCAAGTATGAAAAGAGGTTCTTAGATGTAATGAATTAGGTAGAGTTTACCTTAGTATACCTTGATAAATATACATGGTTCATCAAAGGTCTATAACCATGAATTCAGTTTGTCATTGCACAAACATAGTTCCTCATGAAAGTAGATGCCCATTCTCTTGTAATACATGTAAAGCAGATCAATGAATATAAAACTAGTTTTGAGATAGAATCCCAACTAGAAAGCACACTTCAAACACTCATCCAAAGGATAGAAGTATAGTAGGGAGTAGTAGAAAGGCCAAAAATTGGTTTATGGTGTGTCAACTATGGCACAAAAAGACACCATCAAAATGATTGTCTACGCAACAAGGCCAAATACTATGATTTGTGTAAGACTCTAGGTCATAACATAGTCAACTTCCATCTACTATAACACTATCTCAAGATCCCATAGAGCCTTTTATATAAGTTTTTCAAAACTACAAATCACGAGGACAAATATTTTAAGGCTTTATAAGAGATGAACGAAGACATCACTATGAATGTCTTCACAATCACTTAGTAGTAGATAACACCACTAGTCACTCCTACAGTCAATGAAAATAGTGGAACATCATCATATAATGGGGTTTGGGGAGCCCAACCTCCACCTTATTACTCATAGGGAGCCACTAGGTGGATATCACCAACATAACCAAACCAATTTCCATATCCTCAGTCATGGAACCAAATGCCATTACAACAAGGATACTTTTTTTATGAACCTTCACAATAGTAGTGTAATGATTGGGGATACCAATCCCAAAGAGGAAGATACCATGATATAGGTAGAGGTATATTTCAAGGTGGTGTAGGATGAGGAGGACCCAAACATAGACACCCAAGGTGTTATCTATGCAGTGAATTGGGATATGTACAGTGTAACTACCCTATAAACCTTGAGAGATAGTATTATTGTGCATAGTTTCAAACTTATTAGGAGTATGACATAGTTTATTATCTTATCCTTAAAGCACAGTAAAGAGAGTCCATAATGTGCAATATCAACTTGATGAATGTGTAGACTAAGGAAAATGCCTTTATGTAGGTTGTCACATGCAAGCAACATCATAAGCAAGGGCTTCCACCATTGCAAGTACCATTTGATTTTGGGATTTAGAAATATTTCATAGATAAATACTCAAATCCAACACTATATAAGGACCTAGTGAAGTATGCCACATAGTTATTGAAGACTACACAGTAAGAGAAGATACCAACTAGTGATAAAACCACCATCAATGTGCAATTATATGGTAAGATAGTTTGCATAGTGAATCAGGATGGAGTTTTAATTGTGTTCATAGAATTGATGTAGCTAGTTAATACCCTAATAAATGAGGACATTTCTCAAAATATTAATAATCTAGTACATCACTTGATGGATTGTGTGTAGAAGGACCAACATATAGTAGATAAAATGGTCTAGAATGGTAAGACCAAAAGACCATGGGACATAGATGCATGCATAGACATCGAGTTAACAAGATACAAGATACCTAATGCCATGTTTTATTTTGGTAACATGATCAACATGATACCATAGTTAACTTGGGAGGCTATTGGATGGCCTCCACTGAGCTAAAGCCTAGTTACATTGAGTCTGGCTGATTATGGTAAGGTAGAGCCCATTGATAGGCTCAAAGATGTTGAAATCACAATAGCGAGATTGAGCCTACGAGGTGATTTTGAAGTGATAGATATGAAAACCATAAATACACACTATCTAGCCTTGATAATAAAAAATTGGGCCTATGATAGGAAGATGATCATCAACATAGTTTTAAACCAGCTAGAGTCGTAATAGGAAGACCATCTTCTAATTATTCCTTTAGTTACAAACCCTGCCAAGCTTTACATCATTCCAAGGGAGCCACTGACTCTACATTATTAGGAACAAAGATGGTGGATGGTTGGAACCAATTTAAAGATAGAAGAACAACCACAAGAGTGTCCCAACACAACTCAGTATGAGGGTTCACTAGAACACATTGCACCAAGTAAGTTACTATCCCTCTCTATGAGTTGTATTTGAATCAAAAAGATGATAAAAAAACTCAAGCGATGTACTCACTAACATGGTCCCAAATAGAATTCATATATCAAGATGCATATATAGACCAAGATTATATACATCCCAATCTATTAAGTACCATTCACTAGTAAGAGGAGTCCATAGTTAGTGGTGATTCAAATACATACCTCCTCAACTAGGAATGATGCAACCATGAGATTTAACCTCTATGAATGGTATGCACAATCAAATGATAGATACCCCATTATTTTTGGTATGTACCTAGGGATATGTATATTAATGTATATGGGTTGATAGAGATGCTAAAATTTGGCACACATCCCCTTAGTTATATGGGTTAGATAGATGTCTATATATAGGAGATGATTATCATGGTAAAGGTATGAAGTAAGCATTGAGTCTTCTATTGTAAGAAGGAAAATGGAGGTTGTCCCCTAGAAGAGACATTGTGGATTTATTCCTTCCTAAAGGAGTATTATATGTTGTTGCCCTACCTTAAGGGTATTTCTACATATATTGAATATTTGAATCATATCAAGTGGTATCAGAGCTTCGATTTGGGCAATTTGTGTGGAGAAAACCCCTAGTTTTTTTGAATCATCAATATATTTTTATTGGTTATAAATTTTTCCACAATTTTTTTACTAAATATGGAAAATATTTTAAATAAGTCACAGTAAAAAAATAGAGATTTTTTTATTAGTTTTGAGGGAGTTATTGCTATTTTAATGTTTATAATAATTTTTCTATATCTTTTGACATATAAATAATTTTTTATTATAAATTTTTACTGGAGATGTAAGAAGATATAAGAGAAGAAAATTAAAAATTTCAGAATTTTTGGAGTTGATTTGAGTTATTTGTTGTGATTTTATGGTTTTTTTTATATTCAATCTACAGGTCAAAATTTGTGACATTTTTTCACAAAATTTTTATTGAGGTTCTAATATCATAATAAGAAGATACAACAAAAATTTGGGACTTTTTGAATTAGTTTTATATGATTTATTGACATTTTAGGTTTTCATGAACCCTAATTTTTTTTGTGGATCATGAAGTTGCAAAAAATTTCAGGGGAAGATGATGTTGATGCTAGAGAATGGTGGCTCATTTTTAAGGAGAATACTACTAAGAAAATTTTATGGAAAATATAATTATCTCTTTCTTTGTCTATGCCTACACAACATTGGTGGTTTAATCAATTGAGCATTGCGCAAAAGTGTTCTTCATTGGAAGCAATGGAAAAAACCTTCCTAGATAGATGGGATATAAAATAAAAAGAGGATGTAGAAGAGGAATAAAATAATGATGATAAATAATAATAAGAAGAGAAGGGTTCAAATAATTTGGATCCAAAGAAATCTGAGTCAATTTTTTAATTTCATGGATGCATTCAAAAGAAGAAGGTAGTTGTGTCCATAAATGCTACCAACAAGTATAACTTTATTGACATGAATGTGACCAAGCATATACATGTTCAAGAAAATAATATCAAGGAGGTTTAAGTAGATGGTAAGAATATTTTAATTTTTGAAGATTTGAAGCTTATTATAGAAAAATATGTTTTGCATTTAGATTTTTATGCTTTGGATATGGATGATGTGGATATGGTTCTTGATAATCCATGGTTAGATACTTTAGGAACAATGAATATTAATGTTTATAAAAATTTCATGAAGTTTTGGGATAGAAAAAATAAGATCACTTTACAAGATATCATAGTGAAAAAGGCACCAATAACAATCTAGGTAGATCATGCATATGAGATTGAAATAGGTGCTGAAGAGCATGATGAAAATTCAGATGACATAGATAAAAACACACTACAACTAGAAATGAACACTTCATCTACTAAAGAGGCAAAGAAGGAAAAGGTGGAAGAAGTAGAAGACAAGGTGGATAAGGTCAAAATATTGGAAAAATTTGAGGTATATAGACACCCACATCATCATGAGAGGAAACGATCATGGAACCAGGTGAGGAAGTGTCATAACAACAATCATTTTGTCTATACAGGAAATAAAATTTCCAATCATTATGGGTCTGCATGGAATCTAAAGAAAAAATACTATGGCACATGGAATGAATGGGGAAATCACTATGACTATGCATGGAAGAATACCTACTATGGTCATGGTTGGAATTAGAGTAGCACAGTAGAATATGGTACATGGAATAAAAAGAGAAATAATTACACTTGGACACCAAAGTAGTATAATTATGATCATGAACAAAATTAGAGGATCACAATGAAATTTGGAAACAAGATTGGAGAGATATCACCTCCCAAGATCACATATGGATGGCTAGATGATCAAGATTGGAGACAAGTGTGCAATGATTTGAATCACACTCATTATTTGGTTTCTTCCTATGTTTTGGGGATAAAACATGTCAATGAGTGAAGTAATGCTATGTACCTAGGGATATGATATATTAATGTATATGGGTTGATGGAGATGTCGACATATGGCACACATCCCCTTAGTTATTTATATGGGTTCGATAGATGCCTATATATAGGAGATGATTATCATGGTAAAGATATGAAGTAAGCATTAATTCTTCTATTGTAAGAGGATAATGGAGGTTGTCCCCTCGAAGAGACATTATGGATTTATTCCTTCCTAAAGGAGAATTATATTGTGTTACCCTACCTTAAGGGTATTTTTACATATATTGAATATTTGAATCATATCAAGATCATATCAATTTTCCCACTGAGGATGTCAATGATTTCATTATCCACTTTGAAGAGACTGTACCCAACATAGAGTATAGGATTAGTGCAATACATTATGTGCTAAAAAGGGTCACTACTAACTGGTGGGTTGTTCACAACAAACAACTAAACTAGGAAAGTGCTTGTGTGTTCTTGATTGCCTAGTTTGGTGTACCTTACATTACATGCAAACACTAGTTGGTGTTTAAATAATGGGAATGCCCCAAATTACATATAAAATAATTCATAAATGGCTAGTCTCAAGATGGGATCCACCTAAATTATTAGGTCCATAGCTTTATCTACACACTGGGACCACTCCCAATGACCTAGTATATCCATTAGGAATGGTGGTGAGAAATATTCAATTGGACATAGGTCCAGAATGATTTTATTAAATTTTTCATCTTCAAAATCACATATAGAAACATACATCATGCATTAGAGAAGATATAAACCTTCCTCTATGAAGGGGTCACTATGGATTTCACAACTATGCATACCATAGATGACAAGTTGACTCAAGCCTTACAATAGTTTGAATTACTAAAGGAGAAGGGAAAAGGCTTCTTTTATCCCTACTATAAAATTGAGGGGGAAAGTGACGATGAGTCAATCAACTCAATAAAATAAGATCTTAGTCTGGATGATTTTTTTGAACCTTCTAGACTAGATGAACCACTTCCCCAACCATCTGTTGAAGAGGAAAAGGATGAATAGTTGAGGTAGATAACTTTCCTAGAGATGGAAGGTGAACATGCTATCTTCTAGATGTTAAATGAATAAGAGTGCAAGATGTAATATGAGCCATTGAAAGAGCAGGTTGTTAATATCAATATAGAGGATAAACCTAAAATGGTACATTTAGAAGATTACTGGACAGAGGTAGAAGTCTCTCAAGTACTTGAGCTAATACATGAGTTTGAGGATGTGTTTCCCACCACATTCTCCAAAGTAAAGGGTGTGGATCCTTTGCTCGGAGAGATGCATATCAAACTTAAGCCTAGTGACAGGCTAATTAAGAAGTGCCCATATAGACTTAACCTAAATATGAAGGTTAAAGTCAAATTTGAGTTATAATGCATGCAAGAATTATTTTTCTTATCAAGAAAGCTGATTGGGTTAACCCAATGGTAGTTAAAATAAAAAAGATAGGTGAGATTAGGATCTTTGGAGACTATAGGATCCTGAACAAAGCCTATGTAAATGATCCATTTCCCATTCCATTTATAGATGAAGTCTTGGAAGCTATGGTAAGACACAGAGTCTACTCCTTCATAGATGGTTTTAGCAGATACCATAAAATTATTATCATAGCTAAGGATCAAAATAATATTACATTTACAACTGAGTGGGGATCATTTGCATACAAGGAATGTTGTTCAGGCTTAAAATTGAACTTATGGTATTTTCTAGAGAAGTTGTCATGGTATTTTGTGATTTCATCCATGACTTTTTAGAAGTCTATTTGGATGATTGGGATATCTTTTCTTTATATAAGGAACATCTGTCAAACCTATGCCTCATTTTGGAAAGGTGTAGAGTAGTATGGTTAGAGATCAACTTAAATAAGTGCCTCTTTCTCACACCATTTGGGGTACTTTTGGGCCATGTGGTGTGTAGTAAGGACATCTTAGTCAATCAATCCAAGATTACCATTATTATAGGGATTTAACCCCCTATGACCTCCAATGAAGTGTGCTCATTCCTAGGTCATATTGAGTACTACCATAAATTCATCAAAGGATATGTAGCAATCTCTGTGCCACTAAAAAAGTTGCTATGCAAAGGTGTCTAGTTTGAATGGACACATGAGTGTCAAGAATGCTTAGACCAATTGAAGCTCAAACTATTAAGTGCACCTATCTTGGTCTTTCCAGACTAGAACAAACCATTTCATGTACATGTAGATGCATCTAGAATAGTTATTGGCATGATATTGGCCCAACTAGGAGAAAGATAATTGGATCATCTAATCCATTTCATGAGTAGGAAGTTGTGTGCTATAGAAAATAATTATACAAAAATGGAGCATAAATCCTTAGCCATTGTCTTTTCCCTTCAAAAATTTAGACACTACTTGTTGGCTAATCTATTTGAGTTATTTACATACCATCAAGTATTGTGATACTCGGTGAATAGACCAATGTTAGGAGGATGCATCTCACGATGGCTGCTACTATTTCAAGAGTTTTCATTATATATAAATGTAAAACCAAGAAGAGAGAATGCACAACCTGACCACTTGAGCTCATAAGGAATAGAGAGGAACCCAATGAGTTTTATGATGAGTCCCCAAATTCATACCTATTCAAAGTAGATGCCATTCCTGAACACCTGGAATAGATTGCATAGTTTTTAGAGAAGGGGATTTTTCTAAAACACTACACAGAATGGGAGAAGAAGCAGCTAGTTACTCATGCACTCTCCTTCATCATTATAAATGGGTTCTTATATTATAAGGGCCAAGATGATATCATCCATTGAGTAGCATTAGAACATGAACATCCTTGGATATTGTAAGAAACCCATCAAAGCATTATGAGAGGCCCCTTTGTAGGTGAGGCAACTATGCATAAAATATTACAAAGTGGAATATAGTGGTCGAGTCTATTTTAGGATGTATAGAGATAAGCCCAATAATGTGACATATATCAATGCATTAGGAATCCCAACCACAAGGATGAGATCTCATTATAACCAATTATGGCACACCATTCATTTGAGCAATGGGGAATCGACTTTATTAATCACATCAACCCTCCAAATCATAAAAATCATGTGAGATACATCATTATAGCTACAAATTACTTCACCAAGTGGGTTGAAGCTATCATAATGCTAAGATGTGGTGTATAAGACATAGACAAGTTCTTATATGAAAACATCATTATGTAGTTTGATTGTCTAATCTAGTTAGTCAGTGACATAGGTACACATTTCCTTAATCAAATTATTGCTAAACTAACATAGTATTTTTTGATTATGCACCACAAAAGTACTATGTATCATCCAAAGATGAATGGATAAGATGAAGTTGACAATAAAGTCATTATGCACATACTAATTAAGATATGTGATGCTCAATGAAATGATTGGGAAGATTGGCTCCTAATAGCACTATGGGCATATCACACACACTATAAGTGCTTAATAGGATTCACCCCATTTCAATTAGTTTACAGCTTAGAATCTGTAATGCCCATGGAGTACCTAGTGCCTAGTTTGTGGATTGCTATTATGTTGTGCATGGGTGATGACGAGTCCATGAAAACTCATCTATTCTAGTTGAATAAGCTGGATGAGTAGTGGCATAGAGCATAGTGGACATATGAGTTAAATAAAAATAGTCAAAAGGCTTGGCATGATAAAAAACTATGCACCAAACTATTTTGGTAAGGCTAATTGGTTTTGCTCTACAAAATCAAATTTAGGGTGCATCTTAGCAAATTATGTATTCACTAGAAAGGTCCTTATATTATCCATGACATTGCATTGTTTGGTGTAGTTACTCTCCAAGACTTAGAGGGAAATGTATTACCTAGTAAGGTAAATGGGTGTCGGCTCAAAACTTACCATTATTAGTTTTTTTTAGTATGAAGCTTTTATAATAATCATGTCTGTGTGCACATTTAGTTTTTTGTAATAATTTAGGCCTATGTGTATAAGTTTTCTAGTGCATTAGTAGTTGATCCAAAATATACAATAAATCTACACATTGTCTAAGAAGTGAAATGTAACAAATATAAGAAGGTTGTCTGCCAAGCTAGAAGGATATGCCACATCACCATTACATGTTTAGTGCCCCATAAGGATATTATAGGTGGCTAGAAGGGATAAAATCAAAGAAGATTGGTTCATGGATCTTGAGTATTAATGATATTCTTTGTTCATGATCCCCAATAGATTTGATTAGAGTTGTTGAAAGGACATGATGCTCGTACATAGAATTTATTTACTTTGGCATTTAATAATTGGCAAAGGGTTAGCCAACTCAGCCATATAAGATGAAAGAGTTATAAGTGTACGAAGATGGAACGATGATGTGGGGTTAAAGTCAATGTCTTTAGATACAACTTCCTCATGCCACAAATGTAGACTCTGACAATAGAAGCTAAGAAATTGAATGCCACAAGATCATCTTGAATGAATCAAATCTAAGGAATATTAAATACATATCAATTAGCATAAAGAAACATGGTCACATTAGGTAGAGAATAGAGGAATGATAACTACAATAAATATTTGTTCTGTTAGATCTGCCCATTACCTAATAGCTTGTCACATGCCTAAATTTATCACCACATGTACTGACTTTCTCACACTAATGTTATAAATAGAGTTCAGGGCTAAGACATTCCCACTTTGTATTTTTCATCCAAAGTATTCCAAGAATATATGCATTCTCATTAGTTTACACTGAAACCACTTAACATTCTCTTCCCTCACGCATAGTAATGGCAGTCAAGGAAACCACAAAAAAAGTGACTCAAAGCATTAAAGCCAAGTTCATGACATAGAAAGTCAATTTGGGCATAGGAGTGGAACTCCAACAAACAAATCTATCTAAATACCATGGAGTCACTCTCAAAGGACTCCATAATGGATGATTTTTTAGACACATAGGTCTAATTCCATAGAAGAAAGGTTTCAACATTAAATCGATTCTCAAGTTGCCTATAGTTGGAGACCATGATGATTTAATGTAACTCTTATTGGCATGGTATCATGACCAAAAAATCTTCCTAAGACAAGATGTCACCATTATTATTAATACAAAGGCCATTATGTATACCACTAATCTATGATAGTGAGGGAAATCTCTAGCCCCTTATAAGTCTATCAAGCCACACATCTCTAACATTATTAAATAATAAGATAAATAGGGAGGCAAATGTATTCCACTAAATACCTTCTTATATGAACTAGTGCACCTATTCAAAGATTGTTTAAAGATTAGGTATTGGTAGATGACTAAGGATATCAAAGAGGCAACCAAAGGTGTCATGGACATTGCTCATAGAATGGTGAATGAGGATACATATTTTAATTGGTCAGAGTTCCTATACCATGAGATTATCATGAACATCAAAAAGGTATTACAAGAGCTGAAACACAACTTTCAATATCAATTCCTTATTCTATTGCTAATTTTTACCTAGTGATGGGCACTTGAAGATACTACGCATCTACACATTGATTATTGGCTCGATGACCACTTCAAGTCATTGCTTGTCATGCACTCTATAGGAACTTCCTACTTACAGTAACTGGTCAAATTTTCATAGTGGCATGAGGAAATTATATAGATGGTGGCCACACATCCACACATTCCTCTAGATGTTATGAAGTATCTCAGATAGAACACCATAGTCACTAGACTTCCTTTAGGCATAACAAGTCAAATCCATGAGCTACTAACACTACTAGACAAGCCCTATCCATTATTTATTAGCATGGAAATCACACAAGAAGTATTGGCAAGGAAAAAATATATGGTTGTTATGTGTGTAATGCCATTACAAGTCAGCATATCTTCTGCATATCCCCTCCAAAAACTTGGTCTACCTATAGGAGCCCACATTGAGAGGAAGGCTCCATAGACTATCCCTGAGATAGCATAAGGGGGAATTGTCCAAAAAACTAGAAGCTAGACTTCTTGGCTTGATGATCCCTAGGTTTTATACATAGTACAATTCTAAAATTTTCACACCTTTGACACTAATGAAGACAAGGTATATAAGATCATGAGGGATGACATGAAGGATGACTACTATGATAAAGAGGAAGAGAAGAAGTTTTTTTTTGGAAGGTAGTACACACTATCTAAATTTAGAATGTTATCACTGATGAATTTATAGTTCTTATACCCCTTATCTTCCATCTATTATAGTCGATACAATCTAATAAGAGGCACAATAGAAGTCAAGCTTAGTTGAGTTCCTAATAAAGATGAATCAAGTGTCCCCCAAGGTAGAGTCAAGTGAGGAACATGATGGGTAGGAAGTGAGTCCTTTGGTGCACCATCCTTGCACCAAAAATGCATCATTAGAGCATGAGAAACAACTAGCAGAGGAGTAGACCCATATTAAATAAATAAAATTGATCAAGTAACATGAAAAAGAATGAGTTTCCTGAGTTGAGGTCCTATAATATAAGGAATTAGAGAGTGATCTAGAAACTCCAACTACCAAACACAATTAGATGGCCAAAGAGGAGGTGAAAATATAAAGTTGATGGAGGCACTTTCTATAGTAGGAATAGGAGATAGAAATCACTCTACCACTTGATGAGAAACCCATATAAACACCAAGTACAGTGACTTCTAAGGATCAGATCAAACAACTTAAAGAGTTTAGTATACAATAGAAAGATGAGTAACTAGTCCAGGTGAAGCTAGCCTCTGAATAATAGCTAGTGTTGATACAACAGATGAAGGATACTACACTAAAATAATAGATTCCCGAGTATCAAGTGGTATAGGCAAAAATCCCAATGTAGCAAACACCACTAGCTGCATCTATGCAAGTTGAGATAGGTGAGGTGTCTAGTATAACATAATTCATAGGACAATAGTTTTAAGCCATATAACAACCATAGTTGGAGGTATCTGAAATACAGGAAGAATAGGAGAAGGATGAATTTTCAAGTCTCTAATTCTAGGATGAGCTAGATGAGGACATGAAGCAAACAACCTTCTACCTCCTAGTTTAACCACTCAAGAATGCACCACCCACTACTAGTACAATTGACTCTAGCACAGTTCCTATTAATATAGATGTTTCCTTGGATGTTTCCAAGTTGTCTTTGGAAACTCAATTAGAAGGTTCCTTTTCTTTTTATGAGGCTATTTAGTAGTCGACAATTAGTCTTAATTAATGTAACCAATAGCTCTCTATCATGAATCCAAAACTCTACAAGGAGGCTAAAGAAATGTAGCAAGAAAAATCTCACATCAAGTTACTTGAATGTATCCTAGAGAAATCCTACAAAACCATTGAAGTTAAGAGTCCTAAAATCATCCCACAAGTTTTCCCATAGAATGCTATCAATGACTTTATAGATATACCATCATTGGTGCAGAAGCTGGTGTAAGAGTGGAATCTATTGAAGGATCAACCCAACACATCAGTGGAGGGAAAGAAAGTGAAGAAAGAAATGGTTGACCTATTTTAGGTAATGGCTGAGTACCAAAATATTATGGACACTACAGCTGCATAAGACACTCAGATTACCAAGTTCATCATGGACTGGAACACATGGCTTGATGTAGTTATGGCCAAGAGACAACCTTAATTCAACATGGCCAAGCAAGAAACTTCTATTTGGAATGATCCCCAAGAAACTCCCACCACTATTTACTAGGGTTTGCAAACTTAAATTGATGCATAAATGACCTTTCTACAATAGATGAAGAAATGGCAAAATCAAGCCATTTGTGATACCTTTATAGGCATTCATGCTCAATACTATGTTGACCAGTGATTAGATTAGAAGGTTAAGGAAGCTTATTAGTCTCTATCTACTATGCCAAACATAGAATTTTACCTCTTATATTTGATTCATGCACCAATCAAAGGACTCTTGCACACCATTCATCACATTTTATTGGGGTGGACATCGTACAAGGCTGATTTTGCATAGATAGATCCTTCAGTCACTATGGAGATCAATGAGCCAAATTTTATCAATTTAAATGCACTGGTGAAGTAAATTAAATAAAAATTAATACCACCACCCAAAGACACCAACATCCCACTTAAAATGCAGTCTGATATAACTAAGCATTCTCCCCCATAACCATGATCAAGTGATTATACCAATTTTGAAATTTTGGTTCCACTATTTTATTTTAGGACTTACAATCAATTTATTGAAAACCTAAAAAGGGTGGTAAATGAGGAAATTACTTAGATAAAAACTAAAAATGGTAGTTAAGTAGTATACCTGAGTGAAAAACTAGAGATGACACTCTGGTGCTCTTTAGGACATTATATAGTTCTCCTATTCAGGTCATGCATCTAGCTCAGTGCTTTGTCTTGTGATGAGATAAAAGATTAAGCTTTGGGAAAGTGTTATCCAGGAAATGTGCACATAAAGGATGACCTATAAGACCACTTAGTTAGACTAAAAGACAAACATGGATAATGATAAGGATAAGAGTCTTTTAGTTGTTGCCAACTCGAAATATAGTTTGTTAAGATATAAGTTGTAATACAATGGATGAACTATATATATAGCTCAAACTATATATTATTTTGTGTATCTTATATTATATATAGTTAGTAACCATCTATAGATATATATGGATGTATGTAATAGGTGAAACTATTGCTAAGTTGTTCAGTGTTGAGCTTCTTAGCTAATGCTAGTTGATTTTAAAATTGTTACTATTGACTGAGCATATATTCTTCTACACTATGATTAATAAAAGTATTCTGAGTTGTTCTAAATATTATGTGTTGATTGTTTATTCATATTCCTTCTCTATGAATATGTGTGTTTATGGATTTTGCATTAGTTAGTTTCAGTAAGTCCCATCTCCCCTGTCTATTCTCTTAGATAACCTAATTCATTAGTCGAGTTAAATCATCACTAACAAAACTATTATGCCATCCATATAGACAAGCACCATATGATTTAATAAGCCTTGGAAAACCATGTCCATGTCTCTTTATAAAGTAGCCCTAGAATTTGACAAGCCAAAAGGCATCTTCTGATAAGCATGTGTGTCCCACTTTCTGGTGAAGGCAATCTTATATTGGTATTATTCTATTACCAACATCTAGTTATATCTTGAGTAACCATCCCAAAGAGAGAATCATTCTAAACCAACAACCATTTGAAAGATTTTCTCCATGGATGGTGAGGGGTAATGATATTTCCAATAGACCCTATTCAGGTCCTTAAAGTCAACACACAACCGGATTTCACCATTCTTCTTCCTCATAGGTACTAAGTTGGCTACCAATGAGGAGTGTTTGATAGGAAATATGATATTATATTCAATCAATTTGGTCAATTCTTTCCTCATTATCTCTTCAATTTTGGGGTTAATAGGCAATTACCTCTACCTGATAGGTTTGGCATTGGCTTCTAGTTCTATAGTGTGTTGGGCTAGCTTGGGATCAAAGCCTCTCAGATCATTGTATTCCCAAGAAAAGATGTCTAAATTTTACTTACAAATTTCAATGAAATCATGCATTTCAACCTTAGTGCTTACCTTTCCAAGATTGAGGAACTTGTCTTTGAGGATAATAACTCTTTCATAGTTCTCCTCATCAATTGACATCACTACATTATCTTTCATCATATGGTTTCCATTATGGAAAATACCTTCAAGGGTGACCAACCCTTTAGGAATTTTATTAGACCTCAACTAAATAATTTGATCCACATACTAATGTTGAAATTTATCTTGGTTCATTGAGGAAAACTCTACTTCCTACTGTAAGAAACAAGCAATCTACTTATCATTATTGAAGACCTACCAATGAGCCTCATTGTCTAGCACTGATGATCTTACCACCAATTTAACATGTGGATACACTTTAGACTTATTTAACTCATTTGGGATATCAAACTAAGCTATCATGACTGCTAACCTATCAACATGCTAATTTTGGTTCCTTGGCACTGCTTGGATGTTGAAGGCCTCAAAATCCTCAGGTATATCCCACACTCTGTCTATAAGATTTAATCAAGGGATTATTTGTGATTTTTTAGATTATAACCTAATACACCATCAAATCACTATCCCCATATACTTATAACTACTTTATTTCTCTTTTACTAGCCCACTGAAGGCCATGTATAAGGCCCTCATACTCAAATACACTGTAAAAGGAACTGAACTAGAGCATGTAAGAAGAGAAGTACTTATCATTGGATGGAGATAATATAATATAACCTAAACCTACCCCACATTTTATCCTTGATCCATCATATAATAATTTCCATAATCCACTAGTATCTTCCTATAGCCTAGTGAGGGATGGCATGGACTTATTCTCCTCATGCAAGTAGTAGACTCCCATATCTCTTTCCTCAACACCTTATAAAGGGTCAATTAGTTGATTTTTACTCCATAACTCATCCAATAACATATTAGTTATTTCCTTAGGATGAATTTTTAGTTCTCAATCAACCGAGTGTTCATCTTCATCTAGGATGGTAAAATTGATCTTTGAGCTATATGGCCCATAAGGATGAATGTGAAATTATGCAATAGGATCAGCTTTGATGGACACCTTGGTCTGATACCTTATTTTGAAATCCATTTAGGATAAATCTAATACAAGATAACCCCTAATTTTTATTGTGAAGTCTCTAGATATTCCTAGATAAAAATGAGGAGGCACATCTAGAATCAACACATTTGATCCACTAAAATACTAGGACAAGCATACAGGATCAATTTGAGACCTCTAAAAATACTAGATGGTTTTATGAAAGACCTATCAAGATGAAATAATACCTTATATTAGGGTTCATAATTCAAACCAAGACAATATGTTATTGACTTTGGCATTACTATAGTACTTGCTCCTCTATCTTCCTAGAAATTATGTATCAAGGAGTCACCAATGATCACAAAAATTTAAAAGGGAGGAGGCTTGACTACCTTATCAGATTACCCTTAATTAGGTCCCTTGGTTACATTGGTGAAAACCACATTTTCCTTATTTAGTGACTTCTTAGAAACACTTATCTTTAACAAACCTTCTTGAAGGATATCCACTTGACCAGGCATGAAAAACACATCCCACATTGGACATCTTCATTTTTCTATAATATTGATGGGAAAACCACCAACCTTTAGTTGTGCTTTGGGAACCACAATCACACTTTGAACTTATGAGTTTTGGGGTACAATGGCATTCCCCTAGTTATAATTGTTTGGATTTGTTGGCTCTTTGACTGATTCCTTATTACCACCCATGTTCCTTCTCTTGAATCTTTTATTAGCTAACACTAGAATGTATGCTTGGCTAGAATTAGCCTAATAATTGAGTGCATATCATTCTTCTCAATTTTAATTAACCATTATATCATCTAACTAATTTGGTCGTGAATTAGGTCCTTGGACTTGTTAAGGCTCTTCTATTTTTGTCATCATAGGTATTTCTATGTTTTGAGCCATAAGAGCTTTATTGAATCCATAACTAGCGCCATGATGTCATTGATCATTCAAATCCTAATTGAACTTAGTGTTTAGGATAATGGATTGACTGAAAGATTGATTCTAAGGCATAGTGTCATCACTTTATTGAGTAATGTTGTTTTGAGTAGGGACTAAATTATTAGAGGTGCTTGGAGCATTTGGATTATAATTGATTTATCTATTATAGTTAGGTTATCCATATATTTGGCCTTGTCCTTAGAAATTTCCTTTGTAGGGTGGCATGTTGGCTTGATAAGGCCTATTGAATTGATCTTTTTGCTTCTTCACATTCACCAATTCATTACCAAAGGATTGAAACATGCTCTTAAGCTCTTGTAAATTCTTATTTTCTTGAGAGTCACTAGATTGACAAGTTGAAGCCTTTTATTTCTTTGGTTTAGGTATGGAAATAATTGTTGGCATAGGTATAATGATAAAAAGGGGAGGAATAGCAAAAAAAGGTGGTTGAATTTTAGGAAACAAAGGCATTGGTGGCCTAGGTGTAAACTTGCCATCTTATGCTAGACTATTCTTTGCTCTGATTTCCACCTCATAGAATTTGGTAGTGTGTTTCCTCCCATAGATTGAATCATTACTACAATATCACTAATTAGAGATTTTAGATAGTAACAAAAAGAATAATGAGCAGGCCTAATAGAGATTGGGATCTAGTCTCATCTCTTTTGAAACCTTGTGTTGAAATCTTGCATAACCTCATGAGGGGCCCACTTGATTGTGGTTAACTATTCTATAATTGAAAAGTGGTCACTTTTGTCTTCAAACCTTTTACACAAGGCATCACCTAATTGATCCCATGATGTGATGGTGTTAGTAGTGAGATTTCTATACCAATCTAAGGCCTTACCTTTGAAAGAGATGGCCATAAATCTGATGACCACATTTTCCTCATTGATATCATGAATGTTGAATAAGTTGGATATATCTCTTAGATGCTTAGAAGGGGTTATAAAATTGTCTCTTGTAAAGTAAGGCACACTTTTAAGATCTTATACTAAGATAGGGTCATAGTGTTTGAGGTTCAAAGGACTCTGACCATTGAAATCCACAAAAAGGAAAGCTCTAAGGGCTACCATGGCAAGGAAAGGAACTAAAAAAAATCTTATTTCAAAGGTATATTTTAAAATTGGTTTAGGAGGAAAGTTTCCTTTATATGGATGACTATTAATAACCCTTAACCTTTTTATTGAGTTTAAAGGTAATTCAAAAAATTCAAAAGGAATACCTATAAAACCTAATCTTGTAGTCAGCTTTGGCATGAAAGATAACTAATGCTCTACACCATTATTCTTAGTGTTCCTTAAAGTCACCAAATATTGAAAGATGAAATCTATAACTATTGAAAATTGATCAAACCATCATAAAACTTGACCAAACTTCTTTGAAAGTGGTCCCATGGGGCATACCAAAAATTGTTGTAGCCTTGATTTTCACCCTTAGATAGGGTTTTTTAGGCTCTCTCCAACTAATTTATAAAATGGAAAAAACCTCAAGCTGTGGGTATTTTATAGTGAGGTTGAATCTCTAGAGAAAGTTGGCTTCCTCTTGGTAGATCACTTAAACTAATGATTCTACTTGGAAAAGGGATAGAGAAGGGGTATAGGGTAACTAAGAGAGCTAAAAGGGAGATGTACCAAATTTAAATGGACACTCACAAAATATTAAATAAACACTAATTCAACTTAAGATAATTATGGCTCACACAACCTCATAAACTAGCTAATCTACATAAGTATTTCACAAACTAGGCCTACTAAGTAATGAATGAAGCAAAGAGGAATTCTAAGATTCACATGAAACATCCATTAATTATAGAAATATCATAAGAACAAACCTAAAAACAACTTGAGAATACCTAAAAAAAGGGAAAAAAGGACAATGGACATGGAATAATACTTCTTCACAAAGCCATCATGCACAAGCTTACTAAACATAAGTTAAAGGCAAGAGATAGGTGAAAAATTAATATTATTGATTCAAGAGGTAGTTATTAAAAAAAATTGATAGGATTTTATTGTCAAAATGAGAGTATCCATTTCAATGGGGAATAAAAATGGGAGATATAAGAGAAGGGAGAAGAGAGAGAGGAGAAACACACAATCAGAAATCAATAAATGAGTTACAACCACCCTCCATGAATTTTCAACCACATTTGGATCAATTAAAACTAATATTTCCTCCAAAAATTAACCTTAATTAGCCTAAATAGTCTTCAAACTCTCTCAGTTGATTGAGAAACACACTAGAAGATAAGAACCTATTGAAGATGTTGCATCATGATCCATTCAAAGGGAAAAAGTCTCCAAAGACCCTAAAACTTCATTGAATGCTCTATTTTCCTTTATCAACCTTTAAAATATCCATATTATTAACGAAATTATGGAACCATGATTTATATTGATATGGTATTTATGTTATCAGATAGTCATTTGGACTCATTCATCTAGTGTCCCCTCTAACATTCCTTTCACAATCACAACCTTTCCATTACTCCAAACCCTAAACATAGGTTTACTATAGATGAAAACCAATTCCTTTATTGGTTTTCATATAGTCATGATTTAAATGAAGAAACACTAGCTACCTACTCTGTTGATGATAAATAAGATGTAAAACTTACATCAGAGGGATTTTGAGAGGTTTAATCAAGATTTAATGGTGCCCTATGAATCTGTTGTGTTTTCTTTGGTAACCCAGATCATACTTAGATCTCACATTTATACATTTGCCTGCTCAAGTCTATAAAATATGTCAATCTAATGTGTCCACCTATGTGGAATTTATTTTCCATGTTGTTATTTATTTAAAATATATGACCACTATAAATTTGGACATGTGTCCTCATCTCATACACTCTAGGAACTTGATCAAATCTTCTCTATTGATTTCCTCTAGAGTCTCTTGGATTTAACCTTCAATGTTGGCTATTGGTCTGATCGTGGCTTCTTAGATTAAGATATTTGGCAACCCCACTTACCTTTTGATTCAGTTGTCAATATTATGACACTTGGTAGTCATGTATGCCCTCTATGGACCCATCTATTAGTTTATGAAATCAAGCATGATTATGTCATGTGATGGCTTCACTTACAATCTAATATCATTAACTTTTGGCTTTTATCTACACCATCAGTCTCCATCCACATGGTCAAATTCACTTCATCAATCTATGATCTACTAGATCAAATGTATTCTATCAATTTAATTAGGAGTTCACTATGATAAAGACACATGTCATCATCATGTTCATTCTCTAGATCCACTGACCTTTTGACCTCATGCTCATCATTGATTTTAATTTTTATGATTGAATGTGCATCATTGATCAATATTGACTTATTGACCCTACCAATTACCCATGTGTCATTGATCTATTGATCTGATTAAGTGAGGCTTTTACACTTGGCAATTCTGCATTCAATTTTAGCCTATTAAAGACTTTTAAACCCAAATGATTAATTTATGTGGCTTTCATTTGATGTCCTTGGGCACATCCTACACTATTAGATCATCTTTAAAGATTTATATATTGAGATAAAAAAACTCATCAAGAAACCAAACTTGTATGGGATATTCATGGTATGAAATACATCACTTTTATGTAATTCTTCAACTTTAGTTGGCTTCCCATATACACTTATTAATTTCAAAATGAAAATGACACATTCATTCCTATATGATGTGATAAGATAGTCTAGTTCCTTTAGGATTGTGTTGGTCATATTTTCTCTTCAAAAGGACACTAGAAGGCATTAAAACTTTACCAAGATACCTCTGAGCTTCAAACCATCTTTACTACCTTAACAATCTATAGGGGATGACTTTCAATTATAGTTTTAGACCTATTTCTAGGCCTTCTCCTTAAAATCATCAAATTCACTTTAAATTTTACTTAAATTATTTTAAAATATTTCAAGTGACATGTGGTATTCTCCTTCCACCATTGGATCACTCACTCAACCATAACTCTACTCATCTTCTCACCCTAGATGTAGGCAAAGTTTTGTATGTGGGTAATTTTGGCCAACAAGTCTTAGAAAGGGCATAAATGGTTGGATTGGGTGAGGAAATTTTGAAAATTATCCAAGGATAGCCCTCAATTTTGATTGAGGATTCACATGTCAAACTTTTTCCCTTAGGTGGATGGGTTGCCACATAGTTTTAGATCGATAATCCCTCCCAATCATCAAAATAATAGGGGGACCTTCTTAGACATTACCCATGGAAATGAAGACTATAAAACAAGAGTTTAAGGTAATAGTAGCTCCTAATATTACAACTTCCCTTGGGAGAGTTAAAGATGATCCAATTTTTATTTTCTCCTTAAAATAAAAAGGCCATGCTCATCCTGATGCTACCTTAACTCTAGTAACTACATGTGTGGAACCTTTAACTTTCCCTACTCAGATGGTATCCCCCATAATAAAAAATCTGACTATTTACTATAAGATAAAAATAAGAGCCCAGGGACCTCTTATAATTTTAACTATTAAAGCATCGTCTATAAAAATATCATCAGGGTAAGAGAAACAATTTGTGGGAGGTGAGTCCGCTAATGAAGAGGAGATACAAAGAGACAAAGTCTTAAGCCTCTAAGAAACTAAAGAAAATTCACCACTCTAAGGAGACTAATCAAGTGAGGGTGTAATCCCAATAGTATTTATAATTCCTTTTATTTCTATAACCCCAATTATATCATTTGTCTTTCCTATGTCTATTTGTTGTTTTGATCCTATTTCTCCCAGCCCTAGTGTTTTACCTTCCTTGGTTATGCCTAAAGTAGAAGTTGTTTCTTCTAATCCTAGTGTCTAGCCATCCCTAGTTTTTTTGAAAGTGTAATATGTCTCCTCTAGTATTATTGTGTCCACATTCTCAAGAGTTTATATTATCCTAATTATGCCCTCAACATTTTTTGTTCCCATTTTTATTGTGGTTACCTCCATCGTTACCTCAGCTACTCCTAAGACTAAATAAGTATCATCTAAGAAAGCTAGGGGAGCATTGGTAAGTTCATAGTTACATGTGTCATCCACTCAATTAAAATTGTCAATGAATTCTTCTAGTTATTTCAAAACTACAACTTTAGTATCATCAAAGAAGGTAGGGAAGAAAAACATTTATATATAGTCCACCCATTGTCCTAATATGGTGTTATGGATTGGTCTAAGATTATTTGTCCTTATCTTCTAGACCCAATGCATGTAGAGGACTTGAGATAGTATTCAATGGATTTTTTGGTTGAGACTACAACCTAGGACACCCAACCAATTAACTCAACTCAATCGGTAATCCCATAGTGGGCAAAAAAATTTGAATGTCAAGATTGCCAAAGGCCAAACCTCACCATCACTGAGCTACCTATAGTAAGATCATTTTTTAACAAATCCACATGGATTATCCTAAGAGTGAATAAAATAAAGATTGAATATGATGCTAGAAGAGGAATAATTCTAAAAGAAATATAATGTGTTTTCTCTCTTTCAAATAGGAAGAATAGGAAACTAGGGCAGTCTCCCTATAATGAGGATTTTAGATCCCATATTGAAACATAAAAGGATGTTTTGCTCAAGCTCCATGAAGGGACAAAAAAATTAAGGAGAAAACTAGAGAAAGAGTTTTATCAAGTCAAGGAATATCAACAAACTATCCATATTCATCTGTAAGTTGAAATAGATGTACAAAGTGCATCTTTGAGTCTATACAACATTTTATATGCCATTACTTCAATGAGGGCTTAATTATCCCCTCAAATCATTAAAGTAAAAAAAAATGTTTAATTTTTTAAAGGAAGATAATAATAAATTAAAATTAGATGTTCTATATAGAATGGATAAGGCATATATCCATCTGAATCGATTAACACCTTTAGAGGCTTCAAATTCCCTCAACCTAGTTTTAATTCAAACACAAGAAGTGAAGGAATGGGTGGAAGTTTCAAAAGAAATATTTTCTAAATATACAGAGCATGAGTGTTTTATTTTGTAAATTTTAGAGTTGAAGCTTTCATAAGCAAGGGACTCTATATGTAAACTAATAATTAGAACTAATTTTGATAATCTTCTCTAAAAAACCTTATCCAACTTCAAATAGAATCTTAAAGGATTAACATTATATGATATTGAGGCTAAATTAAATCTTGCACAAAAGGTCATAGAAGTTGATATATTTTGTATCAACATTAAGAGCACTAAAGCTGAGAATGCACATCTAATGGAAAAAATAAGCATGGTACATACACCCCAAATTTTGAATATGCACATCATAATATATTATCATGATGTTAACTTTAAGTATTATCAAGAATTGGAATCCAACAAGAAAACTAATACTCCTACCATCTTAACTCCAACTACCAGCTTAGTTATACTAATCACTTCAGTGTCTCCCATGATGAAAAGTATAGCCATGTAATCATTGAGTGTAAATTAGCCTTAGATATTGAAGGCTAATTTATTATCTAATATTAAATATAGGATTAATCAATGCAATTATAGTTTACTTGAACATGATTCATACATGTAATAGTTAGCCTAGGAAATTTTTAAGCATGCACACATTGTATGGCATCATACAAACAATTTATTTTGACACATTTATAATTAACTATAATTGTACATGCAATTTTGGAATTAAAATTAGAACTGAGGTTCTAATTACTAGATGCAACTTTGAGTTTTTCATAAACTTAGAGGATGAGGTGACCCCTCCCTAAATCTACTTATACATACAAATCCCTCATTTCAAAGGGTCATAAATTTATCAATACAAGAAGAATTTATTTTGATGGTCATACAACCATGTGGATGTATTTTCATTTAATTTTTATGTAATTAAGGTTTTATTTCTTTTGGTTATTTTAATTTAATAATTTGAAGTGTTCAATATCTAAAAACAATTTCTTTTGTTATCATTAATATCTATTATTTTTAGATTTACAAAAACTATTGAATAGTTAAAAAATATTATTGATTTTAAGTAATTGGTTGATTATCTTAATCTTCTAAGTGTGCAAGAGTGATTCCCTTTGATATAGTCTTCTAGGTGTGAGCCTTAACTATCCTAAATGCCTTTCTAGTCTCAGTTGTAATCTCTTGAGTAAGGGTTTGAAATAGATATTATAAAAGGAGTAACCTTCAATTGATATCCTTATGTTTCCTATACCATTTCATCTGAGACCACCTAAATGTGTTTATTTATGTGTAACAACTATAAGAAACACACATTAGTTCTAGAAACACTTGTCCACAAAGAAACCAACCTTGGAAGTAGTCCCTTGAAACCATAGATCCTTGTTTTCTACTCTACCCTTCCCTCCTTTTCAATTTTCTTTGATTGAGATCTACCCACTTTAGAATAATATCTATCCATTGAACCCAACTAGGTTTTGATTTCTTTATTAGGATTAATTTCACTACAAGTACACTTGGTTAACAACTTGCATGCTCATCCTAATATTCCACTGCCAGGTTGTTCAACCCATACCTATAACTTGTGACTTAGAGTGGAGTTTACCTCCATTGATATCCTAAAATGTTAGTCTTATTAAATCTGAGGGTGTGCAAAAAATCCACATCAACAAAAACCACTTGTTTTTGGTATTGAAAAGTTTCAAGAAAGGGTACAAATCCCCATTACAAAATGACCTAGGGGCCACAAAATAAGCCAACAACCAAAAACAACAGAACAACAAGAAACAAACAATAGAGTAATAAAAGATCAAAGCCTAGATATAATAAAGTAGTAAGATTAGTTAAGCATATCTTTCCAATATTCTTTAAGGAAACCTATGAGTTCCTCCTTATTATTATCCTTACCTTTCATGTCTATTTCCTCACCCAAACCAACCTATAAGATAGACAAGGAATTTGTTGCTCAGTGGATGACTTTCATGCATAATGTGATCAACACTTTCATATATTCTTAAGATAAAATAACCCATTCTTAACCTCCTCCAACTCCTTTTTAATATGAATAGAATTGTCACAAGTTTTATAATTGGCATCTTCTTTCATAGGAGCACTTATGGACTCAGTATCCTCCTTATCAGAATCATAAAATAAATTGTTTAACTCCTTGAAGTATCTTGTGCCCTCTTTTTCCCTTTATTAGTCAGAAGTGGACTTGACCTTTATGATTTTAACTTCATCCTCTAGACTAGAGATTGAGGAATAATCAACAATTTTCAACACTAGGGTTTTACCTCCTACCAATCTGATAGATCTCCTAATGCTCAGCCTCTTACTAGTGCTCCTTAAGACCTCATTGCCAATATCTTTATTAACATATTCCTCCCCTTATTCTTGGTGCTTAGAATTCTCCTTGTCTACAACCGAATTACCTTACTTCTCTTCCCTAACAATGCTTCTATTTGTTTTCTTACCCAAATTTTTGGGCATAGATTATTCCTAAGGTTTCCCTTCCTCTTATTCTTTCTCGAGTGTAATAGGTTGTACTTCAGTTCACACAACCCCTCAACCACTAATTTTTGTGAATGGTTGATGGACCTAGTCATAGCACCCCTAGGAGTAAAAAAAATAGGTCCTTGTAGAAGAGGGGAATTGGAGCCTTTATTGGTGTGGGTTTGGTAAACTAGGGTGTTGGTGACCAAATCCTTGGGCTTATGGGGAGAATCGAAGGGGCATGAGAAATCTTTCAGGATAGGACTAGAGGCCTTATTTTTAAAATGGATACCAAACTTGACACTTAGAGGAATTTTATCACCTGAATCACTATCATGGGCCTCATCAACTAAATGATATTAATGGGTTTAAGTGGACAAAGCACTAGGTGAAAATTATAGAGACAAAAAATTAGGCCTTGGTGGAGTGGGATGGAAATGACCGTAGGGTTGTTCTCATGTGCACTTTTTGCCATTCTAATAGAGGATTCAAGAGATGGCAAGAGGTAGTATGGAAAATTCACAAACACCTTATGATTAAAATGGTTTAATAGAGTAAAGTGATAATGATATTGACACTTAAATCTACCTTTTAAGGTAATATATTTCATAATAAGAAAATAGACCTTATCCCAGCGGTAGACGAGGCTCTCCGTGTTAAATCCACCTTGTAGTCAAATTGGTGCCTCTTCTTCTCTGAATATTTTTTTCATACCTTCAAGGTCCTATAATTTGGTTTTCTTATTCAATATTTTTTCCTCATAGTGCAGATCCATAAATTTAGCAATAATATTTTCACTTACGTTGAATTATATTACACCAACCCAAACCTTGCGATCCACATCCCAAGATACAAAAAATTGGGATAAAATATTTTCATCAAATTCATTGAAACATTTTAGGAGTGGTGAAATACCTCCCTCATAGCAAATGTTCTATAGTAATACATCTGATTTAAACTTAGCATAGGATAGTGGCTCAGTTCTAACCTTATCTCCACCCATGGCTGAGATCTTCTCAATATTGAGGAGAGGAATGCTCAAAATAAAATTTAATAGCCAAGGATAATGTTATTTGATATAGAAAATTCCAAAAACAATGGTTTGACTATCATAATTTAACCAACACTTATGACCACTCAAACACCTAAGCTCAACCTTCAAATCATTCATATTAATCAAGTAATAATAACAAGCATAGTGAAATTTGTGTAGGTTATCAATTGGACAATGAATCACAAAGAATTTGAGTTACCTTGTGTGACATCTAGGTAAATGTCTCAAGATTTCACCAAAATAAACTTTGTTGATGTGGCATTTCCCATAAAATAAAGTGTACTCTTACATCATCTTACCCATGTTGATGACCACACCTATTCTCCCTTACATATGGTAAATGTCTCTCGTGGATCCCCTAATTAGAATATATATTAAAATATATTATAACCAATAATATTTAAATAGGTCATTATTTTGAATAAGGTTGGGCCTCCAATTGGAGGTGATCTCTAACATTGGTAGGCAGATTAATTAGATTCCTCCTGTAGACAAGTAAATTTTGCCACCAATGGCTTTACGTCAGACTATTAGCCCAATTTTTACTAATAATTAAACATTTAACCTAAGAATTTATATTATTCTTGAATTTGGCTTTATAATCTTGAATTAAATCAATTTGGCTTATTAAATAAATTAAACAAGGCAAATACACACATTGAATTAATCAAAATCAAACAAATGACTAAAAAGAATTAATTAACTTGCACACCCTAATCAAAATCAATTAGCAAGTTAATTAAATTTAAAATACTAATTGAGTTCACCCATTAACTAATAAATCAATTAAATAAATTAATAAAAAGGAAATTCAAGAGCATCTTAGAACATTCTAGAACACACTCATTACCTTTGTGAGTTGTCACTTTTAGAAAATATCAAAAAGAATATTATAGGAATATGCCAAACTCAACTAAAGTTAATAAAATAAAACATGGTCAGATTTAACCCATTATAATGGATTTGAAAATCTATAAAATAAATCTTAGATATCTTCATTTAGAGAGCTCAATCAAAGTAGAGTTATAATGTAGGAATAGATTCATGAAGCTAAAAGCCTAGTGTTATAATATCAAAATTGAGACAAGCATATCAATCAAACCAAGCATTCAAAAATGGTGCATATAGGATATGATGTTATCCATATGTAATCTATGGATACTTCTTATGCATAAGATGAGCAAGCCAAATGAAGAAATCATTTGGAGTTCTCAAGGAAGGTAAATATTATTGTTCTGTGCATTTTAGTTGGGTTTTCAATTGTTGTTTGTTAATTAAGCTCCCCCTATGATATAGGATTAGATATGTTAGTATGTTATTGTGTTTACTTAATCATTTTATGGACTAAAACTTGATCTAACCTCTTCTCTTTATCAAATTCCTTGATCACAAATGGCACACCCAATGGGACACAATTGCACACCCCACATCTTTAAACAAAAATAGCTATTAAAATATCTCTAATATTTAATATGTTTACTATTTTTTTAATTTGTGATAGGATTTTATTACTTGTTTCATCTTAATTCTCAAAATTTCATTAGAACTTGATGTGTATTTTAAAAGTTATGACTCTTTTAGTGACTATCACTTTTTATTTTGTAATTTTTGTTAAAAATAGTTAGTAAAAAGCTAATAAATTTTTTTTTATCAACTATTTTGACCAACATGTTTTTAGAGATGTACTCCTTAGTCCTAAAAACAACTTCTAAATTTTTTTTGACAAATGGGTGTATATTTTAAAAGTTATGGTAAAAATACTAACTGTAGGTTTTTATGATTTATGTGTTCAATTTTTTTTTAACCTTCTAACTTGTTTGCATGCTTCATAGGTTTATTTTTAACCATTTTCTAACTTAACATATTTATATTTTTTGGTTTTTCCTTCTATTTAACATATTTTATCCTTCAAAGTTGCTTGTCTCATTTGATAAATAAGCTTCAAGGCTAAACAAAGTGCTGACCTTTTTCTTGTAGGGCCCATTTAAAAAATATTAAAAAAAAGCTTAATTAATTCTTCACATTTTTTGGGGATGTTTTAAAATGAATTAGGCATCTCAATTTGGATTCAAAAGTAAATTTATGCATATTTGTGTTAAATGTTTTGATTGTTCTTTCAAACTTCACAACTTAAAGCCAAGGGGATAAAAGAACATCACCACACATTTCGTATAGCGATATAAAATTGAATACACTTCAATGTTTTTGAAATGTTTTTTCATTATTTACTTAGTATAAACTTGTTTGAGTAAATAGGGAGTTGTGTGTGTATGGTCTCCCATCTATCTCCTTTATGGAACTTTTGGGATCAAAAGTGACAACTTTTTTTTGGGTGGTTTGAAATTATTTCCATTTGCTAGTAATGAATCTAATCAAACACTTTCAATTTGATGTAATAAAATTAACCTCACTTCAATTATTTACAAACTTTCTTGTTTATTATGTGTTTTAATGAAAAGAGACATGCATGTATGGTTCTTATCCATCCCCTTTAGGAAAATTTTGGAATCAAAAGTGCCATCTCACCACACTTTGGATCTAGTCAAAGGCATGGAAATAATGTCATTTAAATCCCTCCCTTAAAAGTCACAATAGTATTGGGTGATCTTGAGGTGACCATAAATTTTTTCTATTGTGTCATTTATCATCCCCACTAGAATTAGAGGCTTGAGTGATTAAACCACATTTTAGTGTTGGGGTTAAGCATCAAGATGTATCTACACATTAAATATCACACTACACTAAGCAAGCAATAGATGTAGTGGTTGTAAAAAGGGAAAGGCTTTTTTATAACAAGCTAAGTGCCACATATACCCAATTAAAGTGAATTTATTTTTCATCATTTGGCATGAAAGTCATTATGTAATTGATCTATCTAGAATTATAAAAAAATAATTATTTTAGTCAACTCCATATTTCCATACCCTTGCTAGGATTTGGATGATTATACTTAGTGTATTTTGGTCATGTTTGCTTGGTATGTTTTGAGACTAATACTTGTTTGTTTTTTATAACCATGCCAAAAACTAGTTTATACGTCACTCCTTGATCGAAGAGGCATTATGTTGACCATTTTACATCACACTTGTGCCTTGTAATTTTTGTTAAACTTATTTATGTGTGTGTCAATTGACTGATATAGGTAATGTTATGATGGTCAAATCATTATCAAATTTATGCTTAGGATTCTTTGAAATAAAATATTGATCACATCATTAGAGCATGCCAACACCATTATGCTTCTCAATTTATTTTGAGACTTGTTTGACCTTATATCAAAAACCATTATTTCAAACCAACCAAACTATGTCACATATGCCATTTGGACCTTGTTCATGCATCATCATGCTATCCAATCTTGTCTAGATTATTTAGTCCAATCATAGTTTTCAACCATTGAATTTTCAATTAACCTTTTCAAGTTACAAATTTAAACATTGATTGATTTATGTTTAGACATCACTTTACAGGGGCCGATACATATATCTTTCTCTTTTGGGTTGTGTAACTTAGGTTAATTGATTGCCCAAATTTAAAAACTATTATTTTTTTGTTCATTCAACCTATTTTCATCATTATTTGTGCCTTTATTTGGGACAACATATTTTTTTGTCTAGGTTTCTTTTGCCTTATGGTTTATACCAATTGATCATGTTTATGTTTGTTTTGTGTGTCAGGTCTATGTCAAAGTTGTTCCAAACTTATTAGATTAAATCAAATTACATCAGTCTTTGTTTTAAAGTCTATATTTTGACACCATTTGGCCAAAATTCCTAGTAGATCATGTTTGTTTGAGGTTATCTTTTGACTCCATATTTGGATGAAAGCCCTAACAACTCAACTTTTCCCTTTCCTAGTTTAGACCTTGTTTGGAATACTTTGGCCTAGACTTTGACATGCTAGTTTTTACTCAACACTTGACCTTTTGTGTGTATGACAATTGATGTTAGACTATTTTATGCCAAGTCTTATCATAGACCATTTTAGAGATACAACTCCATGTTCAAATCACTGTTTGAAGATACAACTCCCCCCTTTTGACCAAGATAGATCACATTTGAACCCTTTGTCCTTTAGACATAATTTTTTAGAGTTTGTATAACTCTAAGACTTTTTGTTTTCAGATATTTATTCATTGATGTAGATATGTCTAGCTACACTTATGTTGGATTCACGTATAATCCAAACTATGATAGAAGGACCATATAAAATGGCTTTGATTTTTATGGCTTTATTCAATACCCCTTTGATGATAATATGGTTTGTGAGATAAAATTTTATCCACCTTGCACAAATAAAATTGAGGACCAAAGTCAAGACCTCAAGTGGGATGATATGGTTGGTGAGGAGGAATAGAGTACAAAACTCTACAATGATTATGTTGTTTGGGAAATGGATCCATACCCTCCTTAAAATAATCAATATAAAGAACAAAGTTAAGGACCAACTTAAAATCCAACTCAAAACCCTAACTAGGATGATATGGCTTATGAGGAGGACTTGGATACTTTGGATTATACAAGAAATAAAGATCCATGATGCCATACCATTTCTATTCTAGGATAGTGCCAACCCATTATCCAACCATCAACCATTCCTTGTCTAGTGGCTATCATTCTCCACTTTAGAAAACCCCAAATAATCCAACCCAAATATCAACCAATCCAATTATGATCCCAACTAGTCATTCAACCTAAACCTCAACCAATCTAATTCCAAACTTAACTAGTTCAATTTTAACCTCAACTAGTCCCATCAATACCTCAATCGAGCCAATTAGTACCCCAACAGATCTAATCAGTGCCTATCTAATTAAGCCAATCTTTTGAGGACCAAGCTGTGATCAAAACTATTATTTTTCAACTCATGAGAAACCAAGGCCAAGAGAACCAACCAATCCAAGATGTTTTTATTGAACCCACCATTTGTGACAAGTCAACCTATGATGAATCACCTTTCAATCCTTTACATGTTGTCAAGGAGTCTCATTATGATGAACTGGTCTTTATGATGAAGTCACTTCTTAATTATTATAATTACCTTTGGGAAAATCATTGACTTAACCATATGCCTATTTTTTAAGATCCTACTATTGATAAGTCAGTCTCTAAGGAGTTATCTCTTGACATTTTTCCCATCCTAGAGGAGTCTCACTATGACAAACTAGACTTTATGGAGGCTATTATGCAATCATAGGTTGTTACTTATCCACTACCAAACATTCAATATGATATCATTATATTATAGTATCCATCAAATGAAGAATTAGAATTAGATTTAGGTTCTATTCTTGAACTAACATTATATTTAGCATTAGAAGTAGAATCAACATCAGTCTCATCATTAGATCTAGAGTCCCTTGAGTTAGAATCAGATTTAGAAGAAGATTACATTCATGAGTATTAAAATATTTGTTACACATGCCTTGTAGACCAATTTTAATAAATTTGTGATCCTTCCATGGTTTTTGAGGATTATTACTTTAGCATTAACACAAGTTCTTCTAGTATCTTTTATGAGGATTATGCAACCTCTTCCCATTCCATTACCATTCTACATGCCATTGCCATCAACCATCATAGCCATATCATTGACATTCCACCTCCCAAAAGTATCTATTGGGACCAATAAAATGACACCTTATTGAACTACATCCATGACAACATATCAGATGAAGAAAATCAAGGAGGCCAATACCATAATCATATAGTAGAAGAACACTCTCTTAGTAAAACCTTTTTAGAGGTAGTAGGAGATAATCAAAGTTAGAAATCAACATCTTATAATGAAACATTAGAAGGCACTAGGGGATAATAAAATTCAAAAGTCAATTATCCTTAATGAAACCTTATTAGAGGTGCTATAGGACAATCAAGACAAATTCATTGTTATAAACCTCTTCAAGGTGCCAATGGTTGAGCACAAAAGTTATTTACTACTTAACGAAGACATAACTTCCACTCTATAAACTAATTAATGGTAACTACTCTTAGGACCAAATAAGATAAAAATCTAGTGGTCCTATCGAGATCATAGTTATAAGTCTTTAGCCCTACCACATCTAAAGATATGTTGAATTTAAAATTAGCAAAATTATGTGTGCTTGAAAATCTTGATATTCATTTGTTTCCCTACCATCATTCATTCTATTAACATCCACCATTACATTTCACAAACAAATCTATCATCTAACATTTATCCCTATTTACCATCCATAGTTGCACTTTCCTTTGTAGAGGCTATAAGGATACCTTGTCTTGATGCTTAAATGGAGCAAAATCAATGACCAAAAAAGATCACAACAACATCATTTTCATCCAAATCTGTAACAACTTATTGATAGAGAAACTATTCAGATGAAGTGTGGGTTATAAATTAACATGATTTTGTATTTTGTTTGTATCATTTATTGATTAGGATGTGCATCTTCGCTTCAGCAAGGATAATAAAATTATTTATCATACTCAAGCTAGGCCAAGCACGTACCATATCATATCAAGTTATCAATCATTTTTCCATTTTTGCATATCCTAGATATTCACCTTATCACTTTGGGGAAACCCTTTTACCATTTTATCTAATATATAAAACAAATCATTATCCTAATCAATCATTATTATATCATATCCCATTACACCATATCATTCCTATCTAGAATAAAGCCTATTTTTAGTCATCCTATCTAATCCTATTTTTATCTTGGTTACTTTTGTTCTTCCCATGCTTTTTCAAGGGAATTATGATCAAAATCATATGTCATTTACCATAACTATGCCAAATACATTAAAAAAAAAACAACCATCATCAACCAAATACATGTATCATGATGTTTTCATTTGCCATTTTCATTTGCCATTCCTTTTATTGTTGTCACATACCCAGCCGATCACTTTACCACTTGGGGGTAACCCTCTCAACATTATTCTTTATAATCCTACTGCCTATCACCATTATATCATTTATTCGACCCACCATTCCATTATATTTACCAACATGTTTTGACCCTATCTACTTAGCTTATTTGACTTTGGTTCATCCATTGGTTCTATGTTCAACATATAAAATCAAATCAATTTCAACAATTATTTCAAGCATTTTAAATAGAGGCAATATTTTAGAGTAGTATGATAAAAGTTTTGGTAGTTACATCCTTCATTTATTATTCTCTTATTATCAATTTTGTTTATGTGAGCCTAATTATATTGCTTGCTAGGGTAAATTTGTGTTCATCGATCTTGATACTAATTATGTCACTTACTAGGGTAAATTAGCATCATTGATCTATTAGTTGTATCCTAGTTATAACCACCTATGGGTAAATTAGGGGCAATATTTGTTTATTTTGCTTTAACATGTCACCTAGCCATTCCTATGTCGTACGATGCCATCATACCAACTGTGCCTATTTTGTTTGAATTAGCTAATATACTAGTCATATTCCTCCACTATGAGGTGAACTAATCTGAACTAAAGCCATTTTTGGACTATGTGGGTTGTATTTGATTCATGTTGAGGTCATCTCAGTCCTTTTTTAGCAACATTCTAATAATTTTGTGAACATAATTTTAAGTTATAATGCTCTCACCATTTTTTGATCTTAGACCATTTTAGTGTATCATCATTCTTGATTAAGTTGAGATGCTTCAAAAATTCCAAAAACATGTAAAAATAGTTTAGAAAACCAAAAAACATTTGCCACTTATTTGACTTAAGGATTTTGGGAACCCTCACTAAGTCATAAATGAATCACTTATTCCTTAGTTTCCCCATCATTTTTGGCCTTTTATCCTATGCTCTTGCCATTTTATAAATTTATCCATATTCTTATATCACATCCATCATGTCTTCTATCAATCATCATTTTTCTTCCAAATTTTTGGGAGAAATACATTTATCCAGAAGTTTTGTTGGATCATCTTATCCATGAAACTATGTAGGCAATATCTACTTAACTAATGCATATAGAGATAGCTCAGCCACCCCCTTCCTTTTCTTCTATTCCCCCATCTTGTTTTTTTATTCAGTTGTCACCTAGTTTTTAGGGGAAATGTTTATCATGTTGTTTATACTAACATAGGGACTAAAACTTTTTTATTTCTTTATTTGTCTTGTTTTTTTCTTTATTTGTTTGTTTGTGTGCCTATTTTTTTGCTTTTAGCACTATGGCCTTGATTCAATCTATGTGTGTTCATTAGGTTATTCCTTACACATTATTATTTAATCTATCCATATTCAGGTGTCTACATTGTCATCATAGTTTTTATCATTAGAGTAATTATTTTCCATTGAGTATTGGGTATTGGGAGTTAGTCCTTATGCATTTTTTGGCCAAGCCCCTATGGTTTTCTATCATGAGGCCCTCCATCAAATGTAATAGAAATAATCAGCTTTGAGAGGACTATAACATCAATACAACATCACCATCTCCTTGGCACTGACATCAGAAATAATCCCAATCCAATACCTAATAATATCCCAAACAGAGTAATTAAGTAGTGAAATAATTTTAACCTTTGTTAGTTTAGATGAGCATCTCCATTCTAGTAGGTTTTCCTAATTCATCTTTATCCTCTATATCAACTTATCAATCATCAGCCATCAATCATATTTTTCATAATTGAGGTATACTGCATTAGTATTTTACACCATCCCACATACATTTTCAATGATTATATCATCTACTAGGGCAAATCATTATGTTATCACCAATTTTCCTTTCTTGTTTGTCTGTCCTAACTAGGGCAGCTCCATCTTCCCAATTATTATATTGCATGCTAGGGAAAATCATTGTGTTATCATACCACATTGCCACTATCAAGGTATAATGCTTATAACCACCTTTGGGAAAACCATTATACACCATCCAACTTGAATTTCTTAGTGATTTTCCCCAACTATGGGTAAATCATTGTGTTGTCATCCCATCATCTTCATTTGTTTGGTCCCCTCATTTTTATTCTTTCTTTCGAGGGACCATTTGTCGACCCACTTGACAACCACTCCCTCAAGGGGGAAGCTACAATTCAATCATTACCATTATAGTCATAAGCATAAAAAACCATTTTATTATTTGAAAATAAGTTTCTATACTTATAACTTGTAACATCTTCCCAAATAAAGGTAAATTGTAGACAAGTAAATTTGGCCACCAATGGCTTTACATTAGACTATTAGACCAATTCTTACCAATCATCAACCATTTAACCTAATAATTTCTATTAGTCTCAAATTTGGATTTATAACCTTGCATTAAATTAATTTGGACTATTAAATCAATTAAACAAGGTAAATACACACATTGAATTAATCAAAATCAAACGAATGACCAAATGACTAAAGATAATTAATTAACTTGCACACCCTAATCAAAATCAATTAGTAAGTTAAATCAATTTCAAATCCTAATTGAGTTCACCCATGAGCTAATATATAAATTACTAAAAAGGAAATTCAAGAGCATCTTAGAACATTCTAAAACACAATCATTATCTTTGTGAGTTGTCACTTTTGGAAAATATCTAAAAGAATATTCTAAGAATATGTCAAACTTAGCCAAAGTTAATAAACTCAACCACAGTTAGATTTAACTCATTCTAAGGGATTTGAAAGCCTATAAAAGCAAGCCTAGAGCTCTTCATTTAGGGATCTCAGTCAAAGTAGAGTTATAATGTAGGAATAGATTCATGAAGCTAAAATCCTAGTGTTATAATGTCTAAATTGAGCCAAGCCATATCAATCAAGCCAATAATTCAATAATGGTGCATAGAGGATATAATGTTAGCCATATGTCATTGATGAAGACTTCTTATGCATAATCCAAATAAGCCAAATGAAGAAATCATTTGGAGCTCTTGAGGAAGGTAAAGATTGTTATTCTTTGCATTTTAGTTGGGTTTTCAATTGTTATTTGTTCATTAAGCTCCCCCTAAGATCTAGGGTTAGAGATGTTAGTATGTTAGTGTGTTGATTTCATGGTTTAATGGATTAACACTTGATCTAACCTCCTCTTTTTATCAAATTCCTTAATCACACCTCCAACATCTTAGAGGTAAAAGGTTGACTCCCAAATTGGCCATTGCATCCACAACTTAGTTGCCCTCCTTATATATATGCTTAACCTCAAATCCCTTAAAACCAAGAAGGAGATTTCTTATGTCCTGTATAATTCCATTAATCTTCTAGCCCACCCTTACTTTCTCTTTAACATCATCAATTATAAGTTTTGAATCACCTTCAATTAAGATGGTTTTAATTCCAATGGCAAGCACCATCTTGAGACCCCAAAGGAGGGCCATAGTTTCAAAAACATTATTAGAGTCTTCTCCCATTCCACCAGCATAGGATGCTACAAGATCTCCCTTTCCATATCTTAGTACTCCACACCCACTTGCTTGACCTAGGTTACCTTTGGTAGCCCCATCAAAATTGAGCTTTGTCTATCTAGTACAAGGGGGAGTCCATTTGGTAGAATCACAAGAAATCCTCTTAGAGTTATCAATTCTACAAATATGGGTCGAGATGCTCTACCAATTGATTATACTTTCTTCAAACTTGTTAGAAGGGAATTATGCATCTTTTAAAGTGATACAAGAGATATTTTCCTATAAAAATTAAATAAACCTATATAATACCTCTTTTAGATCTTTAGCTTTATCTCTAAAAATCCTATTATTATGCTCCTTCCAGAGTTCCCAAGTTAGGATGGGGGGAATTTGGGCCCATATCTCATTGAATAAAAGGTGGATAAATGGGGATAACCATCATCTAATGACATTTGATAGGTCATGATTCATGCTCCAAAAAACTCCCAAGTTTTGCATAGCAAGGCTCCACACCTCCCAAGAGAACTCATAGTGTAATAAGAGGTGGGAAACTAATTCTTCCTCTTTTTTTCATCATACAAAATGATTAGGAATATGGGAAGCCTCTGATATATAGATTATCCATAGTCAGGATATTATATGAGTGGCAAGCCACAAGAAATGATTGATTTTGGGAATAAGGTTATGATTCTAAACCCTTCTCCAAAAGTTTGAGTCTTTGTTAAACTCAATGAGTAGATTATAAGCTGATTTGACTATAAAAACTCCCATTTTATCCTAGGCCCAAAGCAATTTATCCCTTAAGGGGAATATGTGAATTCTATAGTCTTAGAGGAAAAGCTATAATTCCTCAGCAATCAAGATAAGGTCATTGTGGTCTTGACAACAGTATGATAGCTATTTCCAATCACTATTACCATGCAGAAGATAATCAACAACTAATCTCCCAAAGTGAGAAATGGCTCTATCAATAAGTATTTAGAAGTTATGTATCTTATAAAGAGGGATTCTCTTCAAAAATTTATCCTCCCAAAATTTAATTCTTTTAACATCCCCCAATTTCCATTTAATGCCCTACTATAGTAAGGTTTTGCTTTATAATACATTACTCTAAATCACTAATCCTCTAGGGGTGCCATTAGTGTGGATGAAAGCATCAGGGTTGTTATTAGATAGGTACTTTGCTCTCATAATATAACCCCACTCCTTGATTATACTCATGAAATTCCACCCAATTTTATCTAAGAGGGATTTGTTGGTCAGGTGAATTTTTTTGATTCCCAATCCTCCTTGCAATTTTGGTTTGTAGGCATTGTCCTAACTGTTTAGGGAAATTCTCTTTTTCTCTTCCACCCTAGTGCATAGGAAATTTGTTTGAATTATTTCAAATTTATCCATAATATATTTAGGGGTTTTTAAAAGGGAAAGGAAATAAATAGGAATTCCCTGAAGGGAAACCTTTAGAAGTTGAAATTTTCCAACTTGACTCAACAACTTTCCTTTCCACCCTACTAACTTATTTTAAATTATTTCAAGGATAAAATTCCATTATAAGGGGGGAACATATTTAATAACTAAGGGTAGGCTAAGGTAAGTAATTGGGAGTTCACTACTTGAATAACCAAGTATCCCCATGATTTTTTGTTTCAAGTCTAAAAAGGTATTAAAAAAGTAGATCAGGTTCTTATCATAGTTGATACATTGACTAGAGGCATCCTCATAATCCTTTAAAACTTTCATCCATTTACTATCTTCCACCACTAAGGAAGGTCCAAAGAGGATAGTTTTGGCAACAAATTATTGGATGGTAGTATGATCCATTGTTGAAGCAGGTTTAATATCTTCAATTTCTTGGGTTCCCAACAACTTCATAAGACTTTTGCTAAGAACCTCAGCCATAAAAATGAATAGGTAGGGGGATAATGGGTATCCTTTCTTAAGACCCCTTATAACATTTAAAAATCCCTTAGAGACCTCATTAGCAAGGATATAGTATCTGATAGTGGTGACACAGGTTTTGATGAGCTTCATTGCTCTATCCTAGAATCCCATTTTCTCAAGGATTTTGAAAAGAAAGTTCCAATCCACTTTGTCATAAGCCTTACATATGTCTAATTTGAAGACCATCCCAAGAAAATTATTTTTCTCCATTGAATGAATGTATTCATGAGTGGATATAGTAGCATTCAAAATTTGTCTACCTCGTACAAACCCCTTTTGGCTATTATTGATCAAGTGATCTAGGATTGACTGTAGTTTACAAACCAAAATCTTAGAAAATATCTTATAGATAGTATTACAAAGGCTAATGGACCTGAATTACACCATATAAATAAGATCCAATTTCTTACAAATAAGCACTATAAAGGTGTGATTAAGTCATTTCAAAAAAAATCCATACTTAAAGAAATTAGTAGCCACCTTAGTAACATCTTGCCCCACAATCTCCAAATACTCTTGGAAAAGTTTTGAAGGAAAACCATTTGGGCCTGGGGCCTTATAAATACCCATTAGAATGAATCAAACTTTCACCTCTTCTATCATAAGTTTTTTTAGGAGATTATTATCATCAACATTTAGTTAGATAGGGATAATGTCAATTGGCTCTTGTTTCTCCATACTATCCTAAATAGTTAGGAAATTTTGAAAGTAATTGATAGCCATAAACCCCATTTGAATATTTTATTGGACCAAATATATTCTTATCCATCAACTTATTAATGTTTTTCCTCTTCCTATACCTCATGGTAGATTGATGGAATAAGGTGGTATTCCTATCCCCTTCCCTAAGCCATTGCACTCTATATTTATGCTTCTAGCATACTTCCTCATTTTTCATCAAATCACTCCATTCATTCCTCAAAGAATCCTCTTAGTCCACCATATCATCAGTGATGTCTCCATTGGCCATATGCAACTAAATATCAACAAGTTTGGTAGATATCCTCATTTTTTTCTCAAAAACATTTCCAAAAGTATACATGTTCTAAACTTTGATTTTTTTTTTACAATATTTAGCTTATATGCTATCCTAAACATGGGGGTTCTTTGAATAGTAATAATCCACCAACTAGCCAACTAATATATGAAGCTTGAATATTTGATCCACATACATTCAAATGTGAAGGGGAAAGGGACCTTAATCTCTTTGCCCTTCTAAAATCAAAGGAGAGGGTTGTGGTTAGAGGTTATCCCAAGGAGAGATTTAAGGAGATATGTACTAATGTAATCCCAATTGGGGTATATTAGCACCAAATCTAGTTTAACTTGTATTAAATTCTTGCCTCTCCTATGATTAGACCAAGTGAAATACTATCCTTGAAGATCAAGGTCCATTAAACTTGTGTTGTTGAGAAACTCAACTAAGTCAACCATTCTATCAATGCAATCTAATATACCACCAATATTTTTTGAAGGATATAGTGGTGAATTGAAATCACTAGCAAGCATCCAATAATCTTCCTTGTTACTTCCAATCTAGGTGGAGAAGGTATCCCACAAATCCTTTCTAATATTTCTTTAGTTAGGAGCATAAATGCTGACTAAATTTCAAGGCTTATTATGAGTAACCATCCTAACACTCAAACTATTATTGCATCTAGAGATAAGACTCCTTTTCACAACATTGATATTCCACATAGTGACAATACCTCCTAAAGCTCCTGAAGCATTACTTATACAATACTCAACATTTATCCATATTTCTTTTAAAATAAGCTAAAATCCTTTAGCTTTTATCTTGACTTCATGTAATAAAAGGATATCAGTTTTATTATAAAAAATGTAGTTCTTGATAAGGCACTAATTTTTAGGGCTACTAAGTCCTCAAATGTTCCATTATAGGATCTTCATTTGTTATGGACTTTCCTAGAGCCAATTTCAGAGTCCTCTATCTACCCATGGCAATGTTCTTATTGATAACCTTCTATCTAGTTTCTCTTTGGTTCGGTCTTTCTACTTTGTTATCAATACCCACATCAGTAATTTTCATTCCTTGACCTTTGCTTTTTTTTATTAGTAGTCCAATGTTTAGAGTCTAAGTCCTTGTCATTCTTTTTGGATCCTACACCAAAGGTTAGATTAAGGGATTTATTCCTTAGTAAAATGAAGCCCTATAGTTTGCTACCAGTTCCTTCCCCTTTGACCAACTTCCAATCCCTTTAAAGATGTATTCAATATCATTATCCACATTAGATAACTCAAAATTCCTTAGAATCAGGTCATCACTAGTCTTAGCCACTTGATGTATCTCTCCCTCTTCTAAGTTTTACAAAGAGGGGGTTATCATCCCATTCTAGTTGGTTAGTTGATTCTCTAAATTGGGATCAATGTCTAGGGTCTTAAGAGCCTCCCCCTAGTTGTGGAAATCTCAATATCTTTCTCCTTACCATCAGATAAGCCTTTATCTTCTTCCCTTATCTTATCTTCATTTTTCTCCTTTTGAGGAGTACTGATGATATTTAGGATATCCTCTCTAAAAGGGTAATCCTCTTATTCTCTATTAGTTTGGTTATCTAACATAATGGATTTATTTTTATTGACTTTTCATTGCATAATGAGGTGCCCTTTCCTTTTACAGTTATGATAAAAAACCATAGCATTCTCATACTAAATGGGTTGTGTCTATTGGCTAGATTTTGATTCAAGCATAATAGAATTAGGAAAAATTTTGTTAATGTCTACATAAACATAAAATCAGGAAGAAACTAACCTAGATTTTTTATTGGTAGTATTGTCTTAAGCAATGAAGTGATCAAAAGTATTCGATATCTAGGTGATCACTTTCTCATCTCAATATTTCAAGGAGAGACCTAGGATCCTTACCCAAACTAGGGCCATATTATTCAAATTAGTAGTAACATCAAACCCAAATTTCCATTTACAAAGAGAGAGGCTATTCATTCCATACACCCATAGTCCTCCCACAATAACTTGGGTGAGATATTCACTAGTAGTAAACTTGAATAGAAACATCCCTCTAGCCATAACACTAACTGAGATGTTGCCTTTCTCTTTCCATTTAGCAGTGACCCATCTCTTCACCAGATCAATATTTGGTCTAAAGTTGAAAAAAATTCCCATAAGAGTGCATTCCATTGAAGAAATTATTCTTTCCATTATGAGATCAGGTAGCTTAAGGGTTGAACCATCCTTTGACTCTAAAAGTAGTGGGATAGCATTCTATTTTACATAGTTCTTGTCCCTCAAGAGGACATTCTTCCATGAATTAGGAACCAACATGTCACATAGAGTCATGGGCTTAGAACAACCTGATATATTTGCATAAATATCTCATACCAATGGGAAAAGGGAAAAGGAGTCAGGGGGTCCCCCCAAGTCCCTCACAGCCATGACCCAAATTCAAAATTCACACAGGTAGGAAAGCATTCAAAGCATGATCTTTAAAATAGAAATTTCATTAAATGTAATAATAATCATAATTATTTGGCATAAGAATGCATATATAAAATGAAAACAATTGAATAAGACCCTATAAGTAGTTTTAGATGTCACTACACTAGTCATTAATATGGAAAAAGATATAAGTACACTTGAATTTTCATAAAAAAAAGTGGAGTGCCAAAAAAAGGCATAACACTGTTGACCTTGATATCTAATTTCAATAATGAAATGGGATATCAATAATAAATTACCTATTTGAAAGACAAATAACCTAAGAGTGTGATCTAATATAATCATTTTTTAGCTAGTTATACACAAACCCCTTTAATAGTGATGATTGTTAAGGGATGAAACATTTGGTTAGCATGGAAAGGAGAATGGGATAGATTAGACAAACATATTTAGGCTGAATATACAATCAAATTCAAAAATCCTCCAATATAAATTCTAAAAATTAGTAATGCTTACAACTCATTTATAACCAGTTCATGTTTATTCATAAAGAATGAATCTAAACTTTATCATGTAAAATATATTAATATAACTGATATAATTATAGTAATATGATAGTCTATATGTACTTTACCCTCAACATAATGGATACTCTACCAGTGTAACCAATATTGATCCACTCAAAATAAAAATAATAAATAATAGAAGAAAACAAACCAAAATGAAAAGAAAACAATCCAAAATAAAAATGAGAAAGAAAAGAAAAAGAGATATTGATAAAATAATTTTAAATGGTGTCCATTAACTAAATAGCACAACCAATTTCCATCCATATCCTAAAAATTAAAAGTGTTTTTCCCAAGTATAGCTAAAATTTTATATGGACCCAACCAAAGAGAATCAAATTCATGGTGTTTACTTGAATCTTCATGTGCTTTATCCCAATAAAATACAAGATCACCTACTTTGAAAATTTTATTGGATAAATTTTTTTAAAGAAAAAACTTTAAATTTTAATTAACCTTATCTAATTTCTATAATGTAATAGATTTAGTTTCATCTAAGGCTGTCAAATCATTAAGTCTTTGTTCAATGAAATTAGTATCTTCTGATAAATTTTATAAAACAATATGGGTATAAGAAATCTAAAGTTCAATTGGTAATGTGGCTTCAAATCCATAAGCCAACATGAATGGAGAATAACTAGCAACTTATTTAATAATGGTACAATCAGCTCATAATTTTTCAAAAATATTAAGATGTCAATTCCTTTTATTCTCACAAACTATTTTATTCATAATATAAATCAAATTTTTATTTATTGATTTATCCTTTCCATTTTCTTGATGATAATACTTTTATAAATGAGTTAAAATAATATAATAACATCCTAGAAACTCTAAATATTTATTAGAAATAAATTGTGGACCATTATCTAAAATAATTTTATATGGAACATCAAATCTAGAGAAAAATTGATTTTCAAAGAATGAAATGACTTCAGCTACAATAGAAATCTTAAGTGATTTAGCCTCAAGCCACTTCCTAAAATAATCTATAGTAGCTATAATATATTGATGTTCAACAGAAGAAGAGGATGAATATAAGAAATAAAATTGCTAATAAAAAATTGACATGGCATGTATATATGAGCCAACTTATAAACATCTTGAAATAATATAGGCCAATAATAACCTACATGTAAAATTTGATAAGCTATAGTTTTTACTTTAGAATTACCACCACAAACTCCTTCATGACATCTTCTAAGAAGTTTTTGTGTTGGATCATGGGTTAAATATCTTAATAATACACCATCTCTATTCCTATAAAACATAATTTTTTATAACAAACATAATTTTAAAGCTTGAAATCTCAAAGAACATCTTTGTATTTTTTCTATCTTATTTGGACAAGCCTAATTTTTAAAGTAATAAACTAAATCATGATACCAATCATATTTAACCAACAAACAATCCTAATCATTCATTTCATGTACAAATTTAATTTTTTAAGAGAGATCAACAACTTTCATGGACTAAAAATGAGGTTTAAATTTAAAATAATCATCAATAGAGAAGACAAAACATTTATATTATAAGAAGCATTCTCAACTAAATATTTTTCCAAATCAATTTCCTTTTTGGTTTTGGATGTTTCAAATTTGAAAGCAAACTCTTGAATTCTCAAAATCCATTTCACTAACCTTTCCTAAATAGTTGGTTGTTTTAAAAGATAAGATATAATACGTACAGTATATCTTACTAAATCTTTATTTCCCATAAATAAATAACAAAATTTGATCAATTAAGAAACTAAAGATAAAACAAAATTTTCAATGAGAGGATACCTGATTTCTATATCTTTCAAAACATGACCCATATACCAATAGGTTTTTCATCACTATTTTCATCATCTTGAGTGGTCACATTACCTATGGATTTATTGTTTGAATTTATGAAAATAATGAATGGTTTAATTAAATTAGGATTATCAAGTATAAGTGAACTTGTAATGACATTTTTAACATTAGTAAAGGCAAAATCTGCACCTAAATCCCACACATATGACTAGTTTTTTCCAACAAAATCTTTAATGGATTAGATTTATTAAAAAAATATGATATGAATTTATGCAAAAAATTATTTTTTCCAAAGAAATATCTAGGACTAGATTATTTTTTAGGTGGTGGCATCTATTTAATCACTTTAATACATTTAGGATTAATTGAAATACCATATTTATATATAATATATCCTAATAATTTGCCTTCAATAACACCAAATATAGATTTTTTTGGGTTTTTATAAATACCATACTTTATACATCTTGTGAAAACTTTACAAAGATGACCTAAATTCTTCTTTTTATTTTTGGAATGGACTGTAAGGTCATCAAAGTAAACTTGAATGACTATACCAATTAAATCATCAAAATCTACATGCATCTCTTTGAAAAGTAGCACTTGTATTCATGACACCAAAATACATCTTGTTAAAATCAAAAGTACCTCTTCAAGTAGTGAAAATTATCTTATGTCTATATCTAAATTGATAGCAATTTGATTATAACTAGATAATATACTCAATATAAAAATTTATAATTTCATCATAATCCATAATATCCTTATCTTATAAATCCATTTTATACTTTAAAGGTAAATAATTACAAAAATATAGCTTAGATAGTGTTTTTATAGGTCTAACTTCATGTGGGATAATAGTCATAATTTACTAAATATACCAATAAAATGATAAATGGTTTTTCCTAGATCTATAGAAATAATTACTAATTCATTAACCATGTCCAAATATTGTTTAGGTTTACCAAAAAAAAAACTTAATTATTCTTAAATATCATTCCAGTTACTAATTACACTAGAGGTAAGACTAACAAAAGCATGATAGCTTTTCCCTCTAATATTTGAAAGAAAACTCTAAAAAAAAACTTTTTATTAAAAATTCTTAAAGTTTCACAAATCAATCTAAAATCATCCAAATGATCCTCCTATGATTCACCAAGACTTAAAAAATACTTATTAATATTAAGAACTTTTAATAAAGAAAGTTTACCTAGATGGGCACCAATATTAACCTGATTTCTATGAATCCAAAGACTTGCTAAAGGCTAATCTACTTGATCATCAAAATCTACATCATTATTAGTTAGTTTAGCTTCATTTATATAGAAATAGAGGATTGGAATCAAGTCTTGAGATATTTATTGTATTTTTTATATTTGATGTGGTTGATCTCCCATTATAATTTTTAATAAATTAAACTACTTGATCAGAATGATTTAACTCCAAATTTATATTAGGGCCAGTAGGAAAAATATTATCCTTAAGATGAAAATAATTGAAAAAAAATGAACTCTAGGTTGAGGATTAGGAAGCAATATCTTTTATACCTCCTAATTAATTCGTTGATTAGTTTCTTGAATATGGTATTGTGTTTCATGTGAAATACTTACTTCTACTTTGATTATTTTTACTTCTTCATTTATAACTTTAATAATGTGAGGTAGATCATAACGTTGTTATACCATGAAAAATGAATTAGATTAAAGGAAACATCAACTTGATCATCAAAAATGTCAATTAAAGGTTATATAATTAGAGGAAGATCCCTAATGGTCATAGACAAATAATTAAGACTAGAAAAAGAAAATAAGATTTCTAAAAAATTCCCAGTGGAGTCACCAAATTTATTGACAATCAAAATTATCAAATCAACAAATCAACCCTTTCACATATCATGAAGGTTAATATGGAATCATATCAATCTAATAGCATGTATCTAATAGGTCATGAATGATCTTATATATGTGTAAGGGGGTTTTTAAATATTCTAAAAAATAATAAATAAGTTAAACAATGAACTATACCCCATTATAATTTCAAAAATAAAAAATTATTTAAATCAAATGAAGGAATGAGATTTTATTATATAATCTAACCTATCTAATAGAGAAAGTCTATGAAAAATGCATACTCTTGAAATAAATATCTTTGATCTTTATGTTTTACTCAATTTTTTGCTTTTCTTTTAATGTGAAAGAAGAGATAAAACTAAAAGAGAGGGGTGTATATGGGTACCTAGTAGAAAGTGCACAAATTAAATCCAAACAAAGTGGGGACTCTTATTTGGTTAGGTAAGGATACCTACAAATAAAAAAAAACTAAAAAAACTTGTTTGTTAGACAAGGATATGGGTGGATTCCCTAGCATATGCTAGATCCACAAAAGTGTAAGCTTATTTAGGATGGCTGTCAATCCCCCTTCTTATAAAAGGTTTGCTATAAACATAATGATGATGCTTGCATACAACAACATAAAATATAAATGCTATATAATATAAGAAATTAAATTGCTTGTTAAAAAAAAAGCAACTAAATATAGCAAAAGTGGGTCACTACTCATACTAAGGTGGTTAGGGTTGGTTAAAATTGTTGTTTCTAGTTTGTAGGGTAACAAAGATAGAAAATAGAGTTTTGATTGAGGTTTGGATAGTGATTTAGTTTATTTTTTGGTTGTAGGTTTGGTTACAGATAGTGAACCAATGGTGGTCAAGTGAATCAGTGGTGGTTTCACTGACTAGTGACAGTTGAGTAATTAGTGACGGTTAAGGTAACTGGTGGAAGTTACCTATCAAGTTCTAACTACTCACAAAAGAGTTTATAGGTTAGGTAAATAGTTAGTTAGGGTTATGATATAGTTTTGAAGGTTGAAGGATATAATATTGTCAAGTTTGATAAAGTGGAAAACTTAAAACAAAAATGAAAGAATTGAAAACAAAAGTATAAAATACCTGTTATTAACTATGTGGAAGACGGTAGAAGAACTTGAAGAAAATCCACCAACAAAACAGTGCTTTAGATTTTGAAAGTGATGTGGATAGAGTTTTAGGTCATTTTTATTATTGATATATGAATTCCTACAAGAGGATTTTGGAAGCATGTACTTATGGATTTTATAGCCCTTTCTCCTTTTTGTAGCTCTCCTTTTATAGGAAGAAGTTACCAATTGTAAGTGGAGGAATTTGCTAAATAGAGTAGAGGAAAAGTTGATAATTTTAATGCTTTAAATCTATTTTTCTTTGCATAAATAAATTTCTAAATTGTGTGATGTTTATCTTGTTCATAGCTAGAAGTCATTTTAAAACATGTTGGGAAACCTGACCAACACCGGTCAATCTAATCAGCACCGATCAAGGTCTGAGAGGAAAATAGGTGAAAAGTGGTTAAAAGGAAGTGGGTTAAAAAGGTTAAGTTAGCAAGCTAAAAACTGGGCTAGGTTAACTAGGTGGTTAACTATCTCCAATATGGGGTAAGGGTTCAAGGATGCTTTGACATCAAAAATGGGATAATTTTTGAGTGTCTGTATTTTGACCCTTTTTGTTATGCGACTTTGGGTTGATAAGCTTCAAAATAAAAATAGAAGCTAAGTAAGGTTAAAGGTGAAGGGTGATGGCTGAGTTGACTCTAGATTCACTAGGCAAAAGTACACTACCTACATAATTCCATGGAAATAATATCTAAAAAAACCTTTAGGCCAAATGTAGTTCTTGAATGGTTTATAGGTAGGTTATGGAGAATAGGGGTGCTCTAAAGGTAAGGTAGTGATACTCAACTAAGTTGCCCCAATTGAAAAATCACATGGTTTAGTTTGGGTGAAGGTTTACAAAGAAGGGTCATCTCCAAAATGTTGGATTTCCCTAGGTATGAGAGGAGGTCTTCTCCCTCAAACTAGGAGTCAATGAGGTAAGGTCAAATTGGGTCAAGGTTTGATAAATAGTAGATGATAAGTCATGACATGGGTAACAAAAAGGTGAGGTTGGGCATTTGAGATGCAAACATGTGCACAAAATATAACTAAGTATGATAGCCAAGATTGTGTAAAGACTAAGATTGCCATGTTGGTAATAATAAGGTCAGGTTTTAGAATAAATAATAACGTAATTAGTGCTCAACATTGATCATAACTGATTGATTTAGTCTTATTAAGTCTCCTAGATAGGGTCAGTGTTTACCTAGGTATTTAAGGTAGGAAGTGCTCCTAAGAAGAACATGAATGGTCAGTTATGCACAAGGTGGTGTAAATTCAAATGTTTAATATGGAAAAATTGGTTTATATAGTCAAAAGGACTAAGGCAATGTCATCAAAAACTATGCAATAGGTTGGGTCAAAAGGAGCCAACATCAAGGTGGATGTGGTTGAATGATTGGGTGGTTTGATGGAGAAGGGTAATATCCAAAATTTAAGGGAGAAGATGACTCCTAAATAGGTTTGTGGAGAAGGGTAAGATCCATAGTTTTAGGGAGAGGGTGACTCCTAAATAAGTTTGTGGATGTAAAAATGGGTTTCCCCACTTGGGTGTACCACTTGGTTTGGTTTTGGGTTGATAGAGTTGATAACCTAGATTAGATAGGTAAAGTTAGATTTGATAGGTTAAGTTGAGTGTATAAGGTTTATTGATAGGTGGTTGAGGAGATAGGTGTTTTAATCATGGTAGGTAAGGTTTAAGAAGTTTGATTGAGAGGTAAGGGTTTGATTTGTTAAGGTTAGTTGAATAGGTTGATTTGATAGGTTGGGTGAAGTCGATAAGATGGATTGATTGTATAGGTTGGGTATGGTAGGTAAAGTTGGTTGGTTGTTATCATTTGATAGGTTTGAAAGGTTGAATTTGGTAGATTCATAGGCTGGGGTGATGGTTATTGGTTTGATAAGGTAGATAAGGTTGATAAGGTTAGTTGGGTTGACATATTAGGTTAGTTGGGTAAAGTTGACAAGGTAGGTTAGGATGGTGGTTGGGGGTGGATAACCTAATGGTTGATGAGGTTGGATAAGTTGAAGTTGAGATTGGTAAAAATAATTGTTAAGTTGGTGTTGATGGGTTATTGGTTATGTAGGATGATGGTCAAAGGGTTGGCAAAGGTAGGAGAAGGGTAATATCCAAAAGGGTGGGAATGGTTTGGTCAAGTTGAAAGTTTACGAGGGAAGGTAATCCCCAATGGTTTGATGGTTAAGGTAAGTAGGTGGTTTTAATGTCTCAAAAGGAGGAAGACACATCTCCATAGGTTAAGTTAATTGGGTAAGGGATGGTTGAGATGACTCTTGATGTGCTAGACAAGAGGTCATTACCTACATAGTCTCATGGATGGTGGATCTAATGTGAACTTTAAGTCAGATGTAGTTCTTTCAATTCAATGTTTGATGGGTTTCATTGGAAGAAGATGAGGTGATTAGAGAAAATTAACCTCCAAAGGTTAGGTTTGGATAGGTTTTGGCTAGCTAAGATTACAAAGAAAGGTAACCTCCAAGGTTTAGGGAGAAGGTGACTCCAAAAGGTAAAAGGTTAAGTTGCTTTATTGGTTGGTTGGTTTGATATGTTAACTTGATTAGATGGATTGGGTGAATGTGATTGGTAGTTATTGGTTTGGATGGTAGTTATTAGTTTGTTCAGATAAGGTAAATAAGGTTGGTTTTATAGGTTTGATGGGTTGAATTTGGTTTGGGTTGTTTGGTTGATTAGGTGATGATTTGGTTTCAATGACGCCAAAGGGAGAATAATGTCTTCCCAAGTGATCATGAAAGAATAAGGGAAATGTTAAATGCTCTGATTGACAAAGACCATGATGGCAAGATGGGTCAATTTATGAACTTAAAACCATTTTCACTCTTTTGCTTTGTTGTTATTTTGATGATTAAAAAAGGTAACTTGATCACATGGTGTCAAGTAAGCTCAATATGCCTTGATTTGTAAAGTAAAAAAGGATAAATAGATGGTAGGTAGTGGGTGATAGGTATGGAAAATTTCCTATGGGGAGGGCTTGCCTCTTTTATAGATGACCTAGGAACCATGATAGACAAGTTTATGTCATATTCTAGGTGTAGGCTGATCGATGTGGGAAGCCTACTAATGAAAATATATTATGGTGCTCTTGGGATAGCTTTTTTTTTTGGATAGGGTCTTATATTGCTTATTTTGATATGCTAGTGAAGCTAATTAATGCAGAAAGCTTCAAATGATTGATTTTGACAAATTTAACTTAGCCAACCTTTGAGGGAGTGATATAAATTTGGGTTTTTTCATATTTGATAATGGTCCTTCAAGGGAGAAGTCTATTTTATGTTCAAGAATTTTTTATTGTTTTGAGCAACTATCCTTCAAAGGAGTAGTTTGCATACTAAAGATATTAACCCAAGTGATATTGTGGTATCCTAAATGTTTATATACTTGTTTAGTCATGAACTGTCTATATTGGCCTAAGGTTTTCCTTTATGGAGGCAAATCCATGGCACAAGAAGGTTGATGATGTGTAGAAGAGGTTGTTTTAAATGACAATGACCATGAAATTCCATCTAATTAGAGAAGAAAAGTATCCATGAGGATCATGCCATGGGTAGAGCTATAGTATCCATGCTTAAGATTAGACAAATTTTGTGATGGATAATCATGTGATCCTATTTTTAATTAGTTGTCCTTAAAGATAAGGAGATGAAGGTGATTGAAAATAAGGGATGAACTTAAGTTAGATAAAAAATGACAAGGAACTTGGTTTAACCAAGGAAAAAATATGAATGCCAAGAATTTAAGAGGTTTAGGCTTGATATGACCCAAATACAATCTTGTGTGGATAGGTAATGTCAATAAGAAGATTAGATGTCCTCCAGTTACTTTGTAACACTTCGTTAGACATGGAAAGGATTTAGGGTGATAAAAAAGGTGAGGTTGGTTAGGTGATAGTTGGATGGAGAAAGGTATTCTCCAATGGTGTAGGATTGTAAAAAAGGAATGTGGAAGAAGATGGCAAAAAATGACAAAGGTTAAAGTCATTTAGTTGGTTAGTTGGTTGATGGAGAAGGGTGATATCCAACGGGTTGGGGAAGATGGTGACTCCTAAAATTAATAAGATTAAAGTTATACGGTTGGTTGGTTGGTTGATGGAGAAGGGTAATCTCCAATGGGTTAGGGAGAAGGTGACTCATAAAATGAGTAGGTGGTGCTAACAGTTTGTTTATGGGTTGTGGTTGAAGTTTGATAGATGATAAGTAAGGTTTGGCTGGTTATGGATGATGTTGGGTAAGATTATTTGGCTAGGTAGGTTGGATAGAGTTGTTTAAGTAGGTTGATGAGTTTAGATAAGCTAAGTAAGGTTGACAAGGTTGATTGGTTAGGTAGTATGGGTAGGGTTAGTTGGTTGGATAGGCTGGGTAGATTATTTTAAATTTAAAATGCCAAGGGTTATTTTGGTTAATTATTAAGGTATGGTTTGGGTTGACAGATGGTCAAATACTTATAAAGGGGAAGCTCTCCCAATTTTAATTTTCCATGGATGGTCAAAGAGGGGAAATGATCCCAAGGTGATGGTTAGTAATAATTTTTTAGGAGGGGTGAATATGAATTCACTCAGCTCCCCAATGGTTGTTAGTTTTTGTGGTTAGTAGTTAGTAATTAGTAGGTCAAGTTTGCAAGTGGTGGTTCAGGTGGGATTTCCTCTAGTGCACCAAAGCTAGGGGAAAGTTTTTGGGTTAGATTTAGGTAGGGGAGGGGAGGTTTGCTAGGTTTTATTGGTTGAATTTTATTTGGGTTGTTAGATAGGTTAGTTATGGTTGAGTGGAAAGGTATGTTGATTATGGTTGATTGGGTTGGGGTAGAGGTTGGTTTGACTAGTTGAGAGAGGTAAGATAAATGGTTGAGTTGGTTTGATTGGTTTGATTGTTTGGTTTGGTTGATGATGTAAGGTTGGGTGGATGGTTATAGGTAAGATTAGGTCAATGTTAAGTTTGTTTAGGCTAATGGTTAGTTTGGTATGGTTGATAGTCATTAAGGTTGGATTGAAAGGTTCCATAGAGGTGGTAAGTGGAAAAGGTAGGTTGGTTGGTTATACATGATTGAGTGGAAAAGGGTGGTTAGTTGATTTCACATGGGTAAGTGGAAAAATTTGGTTGGTTGGTTCCTTAAATGTGTTTTCAAAGGAAATTTGAAAATATTCCACTTGGTAGACAAGTGGTTCAGTTGAGAGGTGGACCATGGTTTCCTCAACAATGAGTGAAGGAAGAGGTTTGATGATTGAATTTTTGATGATATTTTAGGCTAGGTTGGAAGGAACATAAATAATTTCTTTTAAAACCTCCTTGTGATCGATAAGTTTTTGGATGAGCATCTTAAAATAGACATATCTATCTATCCCATATTTGTTGGTGTGATGATAGGCACAAAATTCATCTTCTATAAACCAAATTGGTTTTGGAAAATAATTATTAATGGGATTGATTAGAGGAAGGTTAATGATAGAAGCTTCCAAGAGTTTATCAAGGATCGAGACATATGATTCCCCCATTGAGGTGTACTACCTAGGAAGAGGGTACACCAATGGCTCTTGAGTTTTTAAGCTAAATGGTAGATTTGATGAGGTTTGTTGGTTTGATGGATTTGATAGGTTTGATAGGTTAGGTAGGTTTGGTTGGTAGTTGTTGGTTGTTTTTGAGAAGTGGGATAAGGTAGGTGAAGTTGATAAGGTGGATAGGTTGAATAATTTGGATAAGGTTGAAAGGTTGGTTTGATGGTTATTGGTTGGGTTTGGTAAAGTTAGTGGGTTCATCAAGTTTGATTAGTAGTTAATAGTTTGGTTTGGTAAGATTGTTTGAATAGTTTGATGTGATGTGTTTGGATGAGGTTGATAACATAGGTTGATAGTGGTTTGTTGATATATTGATAGGTCAATGGGTTTGTTGATTGGTTTGTTTGGTTATAGTTGATAAAGTTGGTTGGGATGATAAGGTGGATTGAGGTAATTGATATGATGAGTGGGGTGGATAGCCTAGGTTTTGATAAGGTTGGGGTGATGGATGTGGTAGATGTTGATAGGTTATTAGTTGAGTAAGGTAATGGTTAAAAGGTCATTGATAATTTGTTGGTTGGTTAAAGTTAAAATTTGATTGGTTACAGGTAAAGGTTGATTGGTCATGGGTACCAAAAATAGATAACTCTACTTTGCTTATCCAGTTCATTAACATTGTAACCAATTCATGTTGTAATTGATAGTTTGGGGGTTGATTATGGTTGAAGTTTGATGTACAATGGGTAGATTTGGGTTGATGATAGATAAGGTAAGGAGAATAACTTGCTCGAGATGATAGGTAATGCTTGGATGCAAAAGGATTATGTTTTGAGATTCTAGCAAAGCTAAGATCTCTATAAAAGACTATAAAAGGGCTCTCCATTCAAAAAAGGTAATGGAGAGGAGGGTAAATGAGGTCAAAATGATGGAAGTTTGATGTTATAAGGTTTATTCCTCACAACTTTAACAAAGATAAAACAAGAAAAAAGTATAGAAAATAATGCTTACACTAAGTGTATTAGCTCTTAGGATAACTTGTATCTTGTGTTGGCTTATGCCTTAGTTAAAAATGTGTGAGGGTAGTTTGTCTTGAAAATTGGATACTAGATAGGAAATCTAAGGATGGTTTCAAGTAATATTTAGTCACTTAATATAATTTATACTAGATCAGGTACATGTCCTAGTATTGGGGGCTTGTTCCTCACACTTCATGATCTCAAAGCTAGGCCAGATCGCTTAGCCAAGATATACCATCTATCTAGGGCTTATACTCAACTAGAGAATGGAGTGGGCTCTCCCCTTGGTGATTAAATCAAAGTGGGATTACTAGGTAGGCTAAGGTTATCTATTGGGTGGTGAAATCCCAGTTGGGCCTTGTCTCAAGTATGTTATGATAATTTTTAATTAAGTTAAGTGAGCTAGAAGATAAGCAAGCAAGCAATAGATGCAAGGTTTGTTTTAAGCCCAAAATAAATTTTAGATTTATTTGGATGAGTAAAAAATAGATACATATATATATAGAGAGAAAGCATACAATTCTAACTAAAAAAAGAAATTTGGTGGGTCCCACCAAGCATGCTAGAATGTTTTGCTCAATTTTTTGTTTTTCCTTTAATGTGAAAGGAGAGATAAAACTAAAAGAGAGGGGTGTGTATGGGTACCTAGTATAAAGTACACATGTTGAATCTAGGAGAAGTTAGGACTCTTCTTTGTCTAGGAAAGAATACCTATAGATAAAAAAGCACTAACAAACCCTATTTGTTAGATAAGGAGATGGGGGATTGTCTAGCATATGTTAGATCCATGAAAGCGTAATCTTACTTAGGATGGCTATCAATCCCCCTTCTGATAAAATCTTTGATATAAAAAAATGATGTTTCTTGTATACAACAACATAAAATATAAATGATATGTAATAAAATAAAGTAAATTGCTTGTTCAAAGAAAAACACTAACTATATCAAAAGTGGGTCACTACTCATGCTAAGGTGATCGGGGTTGGTTTAGATTACTATTTATAGTTTTTATGGTAACAAAGCAGAAAATAGAATTTTGGTTGACGTTTGGATGGTGATTTAGCTACAAGTTTGGTTACAAACAATGAACTAGTAGTGGTTTCACTAACCAACGATGGTTGAGTAACTAGTGATGGTTAAGGTAACCAACAATGGTTAAGGTAACCAATGATAGTTGCTTTTCAAGTTTTGAATACTCAAAAAAGAGTTTATAGGTTAGGTAATTGTTTAGTTAGGGGTTTGATATAAGTTTTAAGGCTAAAGGATAGAATACTATTAAGTCTGATAAAGTAGAAAACTTAGTACAATAATGGAGTTGAAAACAAAAGTATAAAATACCTGTTATCAAATATGTAGAAGATGGTAGAAGAACTTGAATAAATTCCACTATCATAATGGTGCTTTGGCTTTTGAAAGTGACGTGGAAAGAGTTTTGGGTCATTGTTGCTATTTCTAGTTGAATACCTATAAGAGGATTTTGGTAGCATGTACTTATGGATTTTTGGTCCGTTCTCCTTTCTGTAGCTCTCCTTTTATAGGAAGAGGTTTCCAAATGTAAGTGGAAGAAGGTGCTAAATGGAGTGGAGGAAAAGTTGTTAATTTCAATGCTTTAAATTTGTTTTTCTTTGAATAAATAAATTGATAAATTGTGTGATGTTTATCTTGTTCATGACTGGAAGTCATTTTAAAATAGGCTAGGAAACTTGACTGGCACCAATCAGGCTAATCAATGTCAGTCAAGATCCAAGAGTAAAATGGGTGAAAAGTGGTTAAAAGGTTAAGTTAGCAAGCTAAAAAGTGGGCTAGGTTAACTAGGTAGTTAATTAGCTCTAATGTGGGGTAAGGGTTCAAGGGTTCTTCGACATCAAAAATGGGGTAGTTTTTGAGTGTCTACTCTTTAATATCTCTTTGTTACATTTAAAATAAATTAAAATAAAATAAAAAAATACCCAAAAGATAAGAAAAACATATGAAAATGGAATCTGAACAATGAGATTGAAATAAAGACTAACATTATGAAATAATTACAACTTATTTAAGGAAGAAAAATATTCTAAATTAAGAATAAAATAACAAGAAAAATAACCTAAACAAGGAATGACATAACAAATAACTTAAAGCTAAATAGAATTAAATAAAAGTGAACTTAATCTTGAGAATAAAAATATAAGAAGTTTCAAAAAATAAATATTAATTTAATAGTAATTAAATATGATAAGGAAAAAAATAATTAAAATAAAACACTTAATCTAAATAGGAGAAAGTCAAACAATAATTCTAGATTAATAAACTTAAAATAAACAAATGAATGATAATTTAAATCTAAAATTAAACCTACAACGTAAGAAAAATAAAATAAGATAAATAATATTAAAGATATATATAAACTAAATAATCAACCACTAAAAATAAATGAAACTCAAATCAAATGAAAAGAACTAATAAAGGAAAACTAAGTAAACAATAAATCTAAGAATTAAATAAAAATGAAACTAATCTAAAATAAAAATATTTTGAGTCTTAGAAAGAGTCATTTTAGCAGAAATAAAATAGGATTTTATTGATAAATAATTTGAATTACAAAAAAAAATAAAAATGATAACTATTACAGTTTGAATAGATCAATAAAATGTCATACATAACAATATAATCATTACTATTTAGGTAAATTACTTCAGATTCTACACATATAATTGCATATCTACAATCATCATAAGATATTAGACCTAATACACTTTAGATAATTCATTTATAAACTAAACAAGAAACTTGGATATACTTACATTAATTAAGCATGTTACTTAACTTTTAAAGAATGTATCATTGGTCTATTTGCAAAAAAATTATTATCTCATAGATGTTTCATAGAAAATAGAATGATGAAAAAATTTGAAGTAACTTAGATTCTTTAGAATACCTATGTAATGTTTTCCCTTTTGTGATGTAACCTTGATCTCATTTTAAACAATATCTTCAAGATATGGTTGAGAAATAATTTATAAATTATAGATGATATTTGAGCTCTATGTGGATTTAACAATGTAAATTCAAACCCAAAGATCAAACTATTAGTTAAAGTGATTGAGACATTAGAATCATAACGTAATAGGTTAATAATTATTCAAAATAGCATTAAAATCCTAAAGCTAATTGTTATACACCATGATCAAATAAAATGTGAAAATAAGAGGAGATGAGATTGATTACCTTAGATTCAAATTGACATTATGATGCTTGATTATGGATGTTGGATGAAGGATGATTCAATGATTAATTAGAAATAGATTGGTTATGCATTCATAAGATGATCTTCCATGGAGGAGAGGAATTGTTTAAATAGAGGAAGGAGGGAAAGATCAATAGTGGAGTTTTGAATTTGGTTGGGGGAGATCAAAGGATGGGAATTATCCAAGTAATTTAGAATATCTAATTTAATCACTCAAAATTCAAACCACTAGGTAAAGTTATAGAGCCATTAAGACCAAAATGTAAATAGATGAACACAATTCAAAAACTAGCACTATGATCCTAAAACTAAATGATCTACACCATGATTAAACAAAATTAAAATAAGAAGATTGGGATATGGATTACCTTGACTCAATTTTTTGACATGGATGCTTGATCAAAGGATTGTTAATGAAGGATTAGATTGGCATGGATTTGTTATGGATCGTGGAGATGATCTTCCATGGAAGAGAGGAATTGTTTAAATAGAGGAAGAATGGAAAGATCAATGGTGGATTTTTGAATTTGGTTGAAGGAGATCAATGGATGGGAATTATTCAAGGAATTTAAAATTGATTGAAAGCCTTTAAATTTAGAGGATTCTATAGAAGAGGGGTTAGAATAGAGAGGATTTTATAATTCTCCAATTCTAGAATCCTCTTAAGGATTAATCAGGCTTAGGGATGGGTTAGATAGGGATTAGGTAGATGATTAGGGACTAGGAGTTTAGGATCGCCTAGGCATAGGGTAGTAAGTGGGCCATTAGAAATTTAAAATTCTAAAATAATAGGTAAGTAGGGATTATGATAAGATAATAAATGATTAGGGAAATTAATGAATAAGTGGAATAAGACTAAGGTTAGTGGATGAATAAATATTGAAGGGGATGTTAGATAAGTGTTGTAGTAAAGTGGGTGTTTTCTAGTCATAGGCCTAGTCACACACTACCTATCCATCCAGATCAGATCTAGGCTTGTTATAGGGGAGGCACAGGCCTTGAATTCTTATATAACTTAATATTTAGCACTCAATTGTGATGGAATTACTATACATAAGGCACACACCTCATGTTATCACTTAAAGCATAGTAAATAAGGAACTAGGGGTCTATTGGGATAGTTGTGCCATGATGCAACTCTATTCTTCATGGGTTTGGTTGCCATACTGATGGTCATGTGTTCATAGTGCAAGCCTTGGGTTTCATGGGTTCAAAGGCATTCAAGCACTTGAGGGTAAAAATGTTATCATGTTGAGATACTTAGTCTTGGTCTTGTACTTAGGCATGGGTATTGGTTCAGGGTGTGGGAATTTAACCATACTTAGCATATTTTTTATCAAGGGTTCAAGGTTCATTATCCTACTATAAATCCACCATTAATGAACTAGATTATAGGTTAGTGAGAACTCAATACACTAATTCAATAAAACATAACATGCACTCCATAAACATTTGAAAGATTAAAAATTATTTCATTATCTATTTTTTCAAAACAATCTTCATTACTTAGTTAACAAATACATACAAAGTCTATATAACTAGGCTAGCACTCAACATAAACTTCTAGGCCCCAAGCTCATGGGCAAGCTTAAGCATTAAAAAGGGAGCATAAAAATGCATCCTAGAGTACATTCTAATCCTAATACAAGATTATATCATCAGTTTTGTAGAACTTTGCTACACTATCTCACCTCCCTCTCTCAGCTAGACTCGATTTCTTTTTATAGGTTTCAGAGCATCCTAGGTTTATGGGGAGTGAGGCACATCAACTGCTGAGATGGCACTAGAGGTAAAAATCCTTCCACCTCCACTATGATTTGTCTTTAGTTTGTATTCACTATCCTATGAAATCACTTCCCAATGCTATCAGATTAAAAAAGAAGATGTTTATCTTTAAGAAGCAATCATTATCCCATGTGCTTACTTCCCAATGTTGCTTGGAGTTATTAACCACCATCCAGCTAGAACCACTAGAGTATAAAAAGAGAAACCTTCCATGTAGTTTCCTTATGCCCAAGTATAATTTGAGTTGGCATGGGTCCATTACTTAGCATGAAATGGGGCCCAACATTACGCCATACAAAAATGTTAGTCTACCCTTAGACTAACCTTTTGATGCCTTAGCTATGAAAAATCTAGGCACACTCTATTGTAGTTCTACCTTGAAGTCATCAAAACCCTGGATCATGAGCTTGATTTCTTAGATGACATTATATATATATATATATATATATATATATATATATATATATATATATATATATATATATATGTATAGAGATATCCTTAAGCATGAGCATGTCCATTTTTTTAAGTTATTTCATAAAGGCCTCCATCCTTTCCTTAGCTTTTTAGACCCCACCATCTAGTATGGCTCCCTACTCACTTGCCTTTGTCTAAAAGGTGTGAAAAAATTCCTCTAGGTCATGCTCTTGTGTATTAAACTAGGTGTTTAATTTATTCACCTATGTCATTATCTACATGTGCTCAACTTTGTTGGTAGTGAATGTTTACTTAATTAATGCATCCTTTTCTCCCTTTTAATTTTAGAGGTGTATTCAATGACTAATGCTTGCATGAAAAAGTTACAAAATATGACATCAGCATCATTTACATGCTCTTTTGGCCTTGTAAAGAGGTCTTCCATCTCATTTAACCTATTTTTGATATCCTTATTCATTTCTTCTCAAAAATCTTCTACCTCTTTTTGCATTGGCTTAATCTAAGGGATCATCTATTTGAAGAGCGTGCACACCTTATCCACTTTTAAAAGTTAGGAAGTATTAGTACCATCTAAAAGGGATGGTTTTGCATCTTCATACACTAAAGTAATTCTTTTATATTTATCTTCATGGCACTAAGTTATTTTTCTTTCAGTGAAATTTCTTTCTATTTGGTAGCATGAACATAATTAATGATGTTCTTACGCACCACCTCAGAGTCCATCTTTAGGAAGGCATTAGCTAACCTTATGGGGTTCATGTCCTAAGGGTTGAATAGTTGGTAGTCATGCCCCTCTTATAGCTTCTTATTACTCTATATTTCCTTGGTAGGTACCTCAAAGTGAGGCTTATCCATATAACAATCAAGTGAAAAGGACACTTGATGGTGCATCGATGTTGTTTTAGCTTTAAAAGGCATATACTCCAACATGTAGAAGTTATCATATATTGTATATCCCTTCTACACCTTTTACCAATAACTTAGATTGAATTCATCTTGTTCAATGGCTAGCTCCTTCTGCTCTTGTACCTCTTTACTCACACTATTGTCTTCCTCAATGTTTTCTTCTTCCTCTCTTTCCTACAAGGGTTCTTCTTATTTAGACATTTCACCTTCATTTTTTACTTCTTCTAACTCCTTGGCATGAACCTCTAAAAATTCCTTCTCATTTCCATCCTACTCTTCCCCTTCTTTCATTTTTTCTCCCTTGAGGTGATAGCATCACCTTCTCTGTCCTTATGCTCCCCTTTAGTACTAGGGAACACCTATTCTATAACTTTCTCTATTGGGTTGGTGTGGATGTTAGGCACCTCTACCATTTTTTTCTTAATGGCTTCCACACATACGGTAACTCTCTTCTCTTCTTGTTCCTTCCTAGCCTTCTCCTTCTAGGCCTTTTTTTATCTTCATCTTCCTCTTTTTGATGATTTTGATGGTTTTATTCTCTTCGACCTATATCTCCTCAACCTCTACTTTATCAATTTCTACTTGGGACATGCCCTTGGCCATCATGTCCTCTTTCTTATGGTACAACTCTAACACCATGTCAATGTGATCCTGATCCAGGCCCATGTCCTTCCATTTGCACTTTAACTTTTTTTTAATTAGTGCACCTGATGGTCCTTCTTCTCTAAGCGTAGTAGTGGTGTTACCTTGGAGGGCCTCCTATACATCTATTATTCTAATATCTTCATTTATTTAATTTCCTAAATTGCTCTTTTATTTGGCCTCAACTCTCTTACCTCCTTCCTTCACCGATATGGATTTCCTGATCTCCTCTTTCTTCTTCTATAGTTCACATGCCTTCTAAATGGCTGCATCATTGAGGACAAGCTTATTCCACACTAATTCTTTCTTTCTTTCTTCACTTTGGGGTGGTAGGGAAGTTTCCTCACTTAATGAGGAGTTATCTTCAAGCATGATATATACACCCTTCCCCATTTCCCTTTTTTCCCCATTCTTCTTATGCCTCTATATCAACAAGGGTGATAGTGGGCATCACAGATGGGAACTTTAGCTTTTTTTGCTTCTTCTTTATGATCAAAGAAGTCTTCAACACAAACCTTATGCACTTTATTGAGGCTGAAGAGGATGCCTCCTCTTTGGAATTTATTTTCAACCTTAGACACTCCTCTATTTCCTCTAATATCTCCCCCTCTTCTTCATGGGAGACTTATTATTTTCTATTAGCACCAATGTTCCTTCATCACTGATTTGGATGGGCAAGTCATTGGTATTCTAAGTGTTAGAGCTAGGGCACTTCTTCCTAGGCTTCATCTCATAATAGAGCTTATAGATGTATTTGAGTATGGTCACTTCTTAAAGAGGGTGTATTTTGGTGTGATTCAACTCATCCTCTTCATCCCTTGTCACCTTCCCATATGAGCACATGAATTGGTGCCATAACCTATTTCTTTCCATATCTATTTTTTTCACTAGAATGTCCAACTATTATGCATTTGGTATCCTTATAAGTACATCCCAAAAATACCTAGCCAAAAAATTATATGGGAAATTTAGCTATTTAGACTTATTACCATCAACCAACACCAAGAAAATGATGCAAAAATGTCTCATAAAAACAAAGGTTTCCATCCCATACATGCTCTTTGGGAGCTCTTGGGGGATACACTACTTTATCCTAACTACCTCAATCTATTGTTCATACCATCTCATCACACACACCTTATACTTTATGTTTAAATAGATGGGGTGCATGAAGTTCTTGTGTTTATTTTCATGGGAGTCATTGTGCTTTGTAAAAACCTAGAAATTATCCTTGTCTCCATCTAGTATGCCAATTTCCTCCATGATTATCAGGATGAGAATGGACCCCCACCTAAAGTTCCCCTTCATTATGTGGCATTATAGCACATTCTTCATTAGCTCCTTAGATATAAACTTGGTGATGTTTAAATTTATGCCATATGCCATATGGTATGTGATGCAGAGGTAAGTTTTAGTCATGTCAATCCAATAACCACCAAGGAAAAGTTTTGAGCTCACAAGGCATGATGCTAACCTCATGCTAGGGTCCTTGAAATCTTTGATGGGGAATGAAAATTCTCCCTTATAGTAACTTATAAGTTTTTCCATGCATTCCACCTCTTTTTTATCATAAATCATCTCATGGACATCATTCTTATCATCTGGGAGCCCATTTATTCTCTCAATGAGGCATGTCGATATCTTCATGCTTCTCCCTATAAATTATATGCAATCATCATGCACATGTGATAGAATGAATTAAACAAGCTCCTCTAGCTTCCCAAAATAAGGAAACTCATATAATTGAGTCATGTCAGAAGATGTCAAATTATTTTGAATGGAAATATCAAATAGCACCATGATCTACTTCATCTTCCTCCCTATATCCACCATCCAATCTAATGCCATATCTTACACATGGCTATATGTGTGATGGTTGTACTCCTTTAGATACCTAGTATGCGTAAATGAATTATAATTTTCCCCTACAAGGACCTATAGGGGGAACTAAATGAATTGGTAATACATATTAGCTAGCACCTCAATGCTGATTTATGTGATGTTGACTCTTTCTACCATTGGTGTTGCTATTTTTATAGGGGTCACTTCTATCACCATGCATGACCACTTTAGACTTTGTTTTTGGGGACCCATTCCCTTATACTTATTTCCCATCTTAAACCTACTGGTGTTGAATCACATTTTATTAGGTTTATAGAATCCTTGAATGGTGCTTGACACTTTCACAGTCATGAAACCTATGATTGTGCCTTAGGTTCTAAGCTTTGTAGGTTGTAAATGGCATCTTTAGAGGCAAATAAATTTTTCACCAACTATTTCCTACTAAAATTCCTTTCCATCCCATTCTAAACTAATCTCACCATGAGTGCAATTCCTTTAGCTCCATGATTGTTCAATCTAGGTGCCTTAGGTTGCTTGGATTCTCTCTCTATAAGGGTTTGCATGTTTCATCTCTTTGGTTTTGCTAGTTCACTTTGGCTCTCTTGACATCTCAAGTTTGCACAAAGTTTGTAATACAACATAGTCAACCTTGTGATTTTTTATACTTTATTTACATCTACTATATTTAATTTAGGTATGTTAATGGTGAGGCAACGTCGATATTTCTTAAACTCCATGAGAATCTATGAAATCTATAAAAATCCTCTACCACCAACTCATTAAATGCAAATTCTTATGCCTCCATCACCACCTAATTTAATGCCTCTAATGGTATTTCTGTGAAATGAATTGTGGTTCAAATATTCACTTCCCACTCAAGTCTCAGTGGATGTCAACTATCTTAAATGATTTTGCTTCTACACTTGGTTGTCTTGGTATGACCTTATACATGAATATGATAACCTAGGTGTATCACCTCACATGCATGAAATGTATCCTCTTCATTTCCACCTCCTCTTGTTTTGGTTCTATTTCAAGCATTTTTTTATATCTTGGCTGATTTCTTATGCTTCATCTTACCATGGCCTATCTAACCCGATATAAATTCATTGCACTAGCTATCCAACACTTAATTTTCTCTTCTATTTTTCTTACACATTATTATGGCATGTGTCTTCACTTGTGCTCTTGTGCACAACCCTATTTTGTATCTTCACTCTCTTTTATACACAATCCTATTGTGCATCTTTATTTTGTTCCTATCTCTTTAGTTTGACAACCTCCTTGTGCTCAAAAATGCCAGAGTAGTTCTTCCTTGGTCCTCCAAAGGTCCTACAAGTTATGTCTGACACATATGGATCTTGTGCATCTTTGTTATTATCTTCTAAGTTTCAAAAATCTACTACTCAGGTTTGTAACCTCAAGCACTTTAGGAAATGTCAAGGCTCAAATCAACCAATTAGAATTATGCATGAAGTGTCATCAAATCCCCCTTGGGGCTCAAAGTGTTGCTTTTTTACTCTTTACTTTATTTCACAAAGAACAAAATAAAATCAAAAACGAATGATGTGGATTGTGATAAAACTTCTTTTGGTTAGTTCAAATCAAACCAAATAGTGACCAAGAATTCAATGGTCTTATGGCATAAGCACCACCTCATTAGTGATATAGATTCAGTCTTTACCATTGAAATGCCTAGGTAGCAATATTTTGACAAAGTACATAACTTGAAAGCATTGATCTTTAATATGTGGTGGATTATATAAGGACCTATCTACCTTATCTATAGTTTGCCTAGGTGATTGAATTAATCAGAGTCATAGAGAAAGATGAATGATCCTTCTAATATCACCTTGTTCTTTATATGTTTGTCTTGCTAGATCTTCTAGCATGTCTTTTCTATCCACTAGTTCCACTTGGCTTGGGCACATATCTCATCTAAGTACTCCAAGTCCTCTAGCCTTGTGTTTATTGACTCTTAGTCATCTGATTGACTAATTCATGTGATGTGAAATAATTATACCAAGAATTAAATAGATAGGATTACCTTAATGCCAAATACCAATTAGAATGGTGTAGCCTTATTTAGGTGCTTATCAGTTATGTGGTATGCCCATAGTATTGTTGACACTCAATCATCCAAATCCTTGTGACCAAGATCACATATCTTCATGATTCACATCCCTAGGATCTTGTTGAATGCCTTAGGTATGCCATTTACTTGTGGATGATATGAGGTCATTTTGTGGTATACCACCATATATTTGGTGACTAAGATGTGTATCATTTCATTGATATAGTGAGTGCCCTTATCACTAGTCAGACAGATCGAGCACCCATACCAGCTTATTATGTTTTCCTAGATAAATCATGTGGATGTGGTCGCTATGTAGTCTTTTATTGGTATGGCCTCAGCCCACTTGGTGAAGTAATCTATGGTTTCCAGTATATATGTTGTGCCTATGCATCATGTTAGGAGAGTGATCGACCCTAAAAAATCAATGGCCCATTTTTTAAATGGTACTTAGTCAAGAATAGGGATGAGGGGAATCTTATCCTATTGGTTGGGCTTACCTATACACTAGTATATATCACATGACTTGGCGTAGGTATTTGTATCTTAGAACAAGCTTGGCCATGATAAGCCTGATTGCAACACTTTTCTTGCCATTACATCTCTAGAGTAATGTCCTCTTGATACACCTTCATGCACCTCTTGATATATGGATTCCATTTTGTGATTCAAGACACATCATCATATCACTTTATCTCTACTCATATTATATAGTTCATCACTAATGAGCTGAAAGGGGGCTATATGAACTACTAGTTGTTTATTTTCCTTATTCATCATAGTCTGGGGTGTAACTCTAGATGTTAGAAAGGTGGTGATCTCTACCAAATCTTTGATAATTTAATTTAATCAATATAGTTGCACATCTGGCATGTCATATTCAATAGGCACCACTACATCACTAGAATTAATGAAGGACAAATGGTCTAGCCCCAAATTTTGCTTTTTAGGCTTAATTACAATGGAGAACTAGAACTCCTAAAATAGAACTATCCATCTACATATGCACCCATGTAAAATAGGCTTGTTCATGAGGTAATTAATCACCTCATGATCAATGAAGAAGATGAAAGGGGTTGCCAATATGTTTTGCATAAAGTTTTACAAGGCATAGACCATGGCAAGTGCTTCACACTTCATGGTTGTATAATTCTACTCTGCTAAGGTCAAATTTCTTCTAGAAAAGGAGATGGGATGATCCATCTTACCTTCACTAGGTTGTGCCAATAGTAGATCTAGAAACATTGACATGGACATGAAATGGTGTTGTCCAGTTCAAAAATTGTAAGATAGGCATGCTAGCCAATTTAAGCTTTAGGGTCTCAAAGTCTTCCTCTTGCACCTCACCCCAATAGAATTGTCCATCCTTGTGTAGAAGCTCTTCTAGAAGCACCAAAATCTTCACATAACTCCTTATAAATTTATTATAATATCCACAGTGTCTAAGAAAGGCATGAACATATTTCTATGTGGAAGGATTTTGTAGCTAAATAATGATGGCAATCTTTGTTAGATCAATGAGCAAACCATCATTACAGATGATGTGCCTGAGTAGGGTTCTAAATAGTGTTGTGAAGATGCACTTATTCAAGTTTAGGTATATTTGGAGCTACCTTCACCTCTCAAACATTAGTTTCAAGTTATCATAATGGTCCTTCACAAGGCCATACATTTTCCAATCATCTAGATAGACTTGGAGGAACCTATGGATGAAATACTTTAATGCAATGATCACCACTCTAGATAACATGGTAGGCACATTTTTAAGTCAAAAAGGCATCACATGTAAGAAAAAAAACCCATTCATTTGTAAATTTTTTTTGGCTTATCTTCTTCCTCAATTTTGACTTGGTGGTAGCTAAAGAAGCCAGTAGTGAAGGTGTAAAACTCATCGCTTATGACACCTTGCAAAACCTCATAAATTAATGGGGTCAAGAAAGGGTCATTAACATAGGAAAAATTCAAAATTATATAATCAACACAAATGTGAATGCACCCATCCTTATTGATGCTTATTACTATTGGGCTCACCCACTCAGACTCTTACATAGGGGAAATGACCCTTGTGCTCAACATTATGTTGATCTCTAATTTAATCTTGGTGTAGAGGTTGGGATTCATCCTTTAGGGACACTTCTTGACTAGACTCATTCCATTAATTAAATTTATGCTCATTTTCCTAAGGCATGGGTGTATTCCCTTCATATCTTGCTAAGTCATAGGGAATAAATCCTAGAACTCCTTTAGGATGTTTATGATTCATGCCAAATTTATGTTACACCAATAAGAACCTAGAGTAGCCATATTTGGCTCCCCTTCTATATTGATATCCACTTTGATTATCTTGAGTAGTGCATGATATGGCTCATTCCTCTCTTGGTGAGAATCTTTGACTTGTCAAGTTCCCTCTATTATTTCAACACAAATATGAATGGGGTCTTCTTTTCTTGGGGTGATATCATCTACTTGGTGCATGAGCTTTCTTCTAGCTATCAACATTTTCTAGTAGAAATCCTTCCAAGTTTCATCATCTTCCTCACTAGAGTCACTATTAAGTGTTTATTCCTCAAATAAGGTTGAGAGTTCCAACCCTTTTTCTCTAAACATGTCCTTCAAGTGCTCCTCAAGGATTTTGGTGTCTTCAAACACTACCTTTTGAATCACTTTCAATGGCTTGACTAGTTCCAAGTTCTATGAAGAAAAGGAGAAGATATGCAAAAACCTCTCCTTAAGGATCTCCTAATTAGATAACTCTCAGTGTATCTCATTGACCACATACCATGCCCATGCCCATGTCTTCAAAGTTTTATAAAAGGTATGCACACATAGGTTCTTTTGGGTAGTCATATCACATTTAGTTCATGTCTCTTAGCATAAGCACACATGAACCATAGGGTCAAAGTTTCTAGATTATGGTGAGATATATAGGTTCCCATTACTCCTCTCAAATATAGTACACATAGCCACCTTTACCTTTGGCCAAGTTGGTAAGTTAGACCTTTACACTACCCACCAATGCATGATAGTGTTCCTCAAAGTATACACAAGTACATCCATTATATTTATCTCTTTGGGGATGCATGATTCAAGGTCATGGAACCCTTCCACTAGGTTACTTCCTTCAACTTTTGGGAGCATAGTAAGCTTGCCTTTGATTAAGTAGAGTATCCTTTTTTCTCTCTTCTCCAAACATAAGAACCAATGTTTTAGAGTGTGATCAATCTAGATCCAACCAGTCCTTATGGGTGTTGGCACCTTTGCACATACCAAGTAGCATCTATGACATATAGATCTATACACTTCTTTAATCCATTGGTCACAAACAACATTATCCGAGGTTGACTACCCATCTTCCTAGGAAAACACTCCCTGATTAGAAGGATGGAGATTCTTGATGCCTTACACTATGATGTTATAAATATGGTTGATCTTATCCTCTAGATCAATGATCTCCACATAAGGGTGTCCTTAGTCACTTGAAAGGGGGATCACTACCCTTTCCTTTCCATTATTAAAATTTATGTATCATTTATCAAAGCACATATCTACATTGTTGGCATAACACCAAGGCCTTCTTAGGAGCATCAGGTAGTTATCTTATTCTAATAACTCAATAACCTTGAAATCAATGTGGAATTTGGCACCCATAATATCTAAAATGGTGCCTTACAAAATTCTAATTAGTTATGCTTGGGTCTTTTTGGCCATAAAGAGTACATGGGGATAAGTTCTTAGGGCTAGCCTACCCATCTTCTCCCATGCATTCTTGGTCAATATATTGACATTTACACCAGTGTCAATTAGTACCTCATAGATGGACAACCATTCATGGTGGAATTTACTGGTAACTCTTGGTCATACTCTATGTTCTTAGTATGCCTCACTTCACACACCTACTCCATATGTGGTGTAACAACTTCAATCACTTGGGATTAATAACTTCATTTGGATTCTTCCCTACATGATCTAAAAAAAATAATTTAACAAGGGAAACATCCCATCCATTTATAGAAGTCACAAGATTTCCATTAGTTCCTATACCTCAGCCTCCTAGCTATCTTAATTTCTATGTGAGGCGGTAGCTTGAACTTTGATATCTCTATCCAAATGGAGTTCTTCTTGAAAATTATGTATTATGCTGATGTCTTATTGTAGGACATCCTTTTGTCATGTAGGGTCAGGGTAGGAAATATATTTTGACTTTGGCCAAGCTATGCACTTGGTGATACTTGGTTATCCATATTCTAGGTACAAATCTTGAGCTAGTATAGTAGGTGATTAAGTGATAAACCCACTCTAAGTGGTTTTCTACACCTTGTTTGGATTTGTGCATGTTGGTTATGCTTTTGGAGCCCATTTGGTATATTTAGGCTTATACCTAATCATATTTTCACCTATGTCAGCACCCATTTTTCCTTAGGTTAGTTTTTTATATAAGTTAGGGCATTCTTTGATGGTATGTGGTCCTCAATAATATCCACATGTTAGATGCATCAAAAATTTGCACTGATAGTGTTTAATCGACCCACACTTATAGCATGACCATGGTGGGAATCTTCCTCCATCATGTCCTCCACCTCACCCTCTAGCTCCTCTTTGGTTCACATACCTAGTATTTTGCTGACCATAACCCTCATTTCCTTGGTTCTCCTACCTTCTAGATATTTTAATTTCCTATCATGTACCTCTCTCTATGTTCTTGTACAATTCATCAATCACTTGGTAGTATATTGGGTTGTGAGGGTAGGTGTCATATAACTTATAGTAGATGGTTGTGATGACCTAATTGGCACATTACAATAAGGGCTAGTTATAAACAACATGCACCTTGTGACAAACTTCATAGCTAAGAAATAATGTATGTACTTTCCTTCAAGGGTAGTTATTATGATTATGACCCTCTATTTCATAGTCTATGTACTATAACCCACTTTGAGTAGCTTGTGATGAACTAGTGGTCAACTTCTATAGTTAAGAGGCCATAGATGAAATTTTTGCTTCTATAAATGGGTTAATGCTTATATTATCACTCTTGACCACCTTGGCATTGAGCATAGCTTCAAGTACTTATCAAGGGTCTATGAATGTTTTTATGGAGAGTGCCCTTCTAAATGGCACTAACACTCCTCTAATGAACCATTACACATGCTAGGAGGGGTGAATGTCATAAGAGAGCTTGGAGAGGAATGTCTTGAATCTAGCATTGATAAATTCATAATTTCTAATAATCCCTAGTTTATTTCTTTCATTGTGGTAATACTCTACTACTCAAACTTAGGTATATTTAACTCCTTCAGGAAGGCTCCCTTAAAGGTGTCATAATCAACCATAGCTTGGTTAGGATCAAACTTCCTATACCAAGTATGGGCATGATCCAGTAAGGTTATCATGAATTAAGTTTCCTTACACTTAGATTGAGTTATTCCTTGAGCATTCCATTGTAACTCAACTTGATTACATGTTCTATGGTTTTATCTATGTCTCTATACTCTAACAAGTACATGTCCATCTTGTAATAGATCTGGAGATAGGGAAAAACTAGTGCCTTAGGTGCTTGTCCTCTTAGGGCTCCAACCACTAGACAGGTTACTACACTTGTGGTTATTTTTGGCACCACTAAAGATGATGGCATAGTAATACCATCTAGTGACATGAGGCCAATTCTAATGAGCTATTACCCATGCTATATAGTTGACATTGATTAGACTAGGGTGCTTGCACTTACATTCTATCTATCTGGGTTGGTGCTTTGAAATGAGGTATCTTCACTTAGATCTTCATAAGGAACAACTTATTTGATCATGAAGTTCTAATTCAAATTTGATAATTGATCAAAATACACATTGAAAACATGGTTAGTTATCAATATTCTATTCTCATTTTTAGAATCCAATGCATGAGCCCATGCAGTAGGTTCAAAGGGGGTAGGTATATCTAGTACATATCCAATGGTCATGTTTTAAAAGACCCTAAGTATTCACCCATCAACTATGGAGGTTATTCTATGGCTTGAAGGGATTATTCCTTTGGGTGTGACTACCATTCAAGAGATCTTTCCCCATGCCCTTCCCACTCACTATGGGTCCTCTCGACACTTTTAGGTTCTATATCTTCTATCAGTATGTGTCTCTTATTATTATAAGCATATCACCTAAGCTTTATATCATCAATATACTCATCCCTTCTCATTTCAATTCACCTAAATATCCCTTTATTCCCTATTACACTAATCAAACATGAGAGGATCTTATCCTTCCATCCTCACTATTTTAAATCCATAATCCACCATCAAATTTTTAAGTTTAGTTATGAGTTCTTTTGCAAATGTGCCTCTATGTTCATGCAAGAACTAATACTCTACTTCTTTAAGATATGAGTATATGGATACCATGAACTTAATAATATATTTGTTCATCACCCTTTGCCACCATTTATTTATGGCTCTAGTCCAGGTGGGATCCAAGTTCTCAAGATTTTCTAGGCATTCTTTTGTTCATTTAAGGTGTTAGCCATAGCTTTGGTATATATGGGTCATATAATCAACCAAGTATGGGTACACTTGCTATGGTAATTTTCAAAAGAACACCTCATATATGACATCATACAAGTGGTTATAGACTTACTTCCTTGGGTTTTTCCCTTTATAAGTTAGATGCCTCAGTGCAAAGCTATCTTTCACTCTTTCTAACCAACACTCAATGTTCTCAAGGGATATTTGGAACATTATCTTGACACACAATTACAACAAAAAAAATCAATAGGCCCAATGATGGAACCAAAATTTTGTAGTAAAGTGGGTGTTTTATGGTCATAAGCCTAGTCACATGCCTACCTATCCATCTAGATTAGATTTAGGCTTGTTCTAGGGGAGGCATAATCCTTGACTTCCTATGGTGTTCAACATTTAGCACTCAACTATGCTAACATTACTATACATAAGGTGCATGCCTTACATTTCTCTCTCGAATCACAATAGAGAAGGGATTAGGGTCTATTGGATAGTTGTGTCATGGCACAACTCTATCCTTCATGGGTCTAGTTGGTGTAGTGATGGTCATGTGTTCATAGGCATAAGCCTTGGGTTTAATGGGTTCAAAGGCATTCAAGCATTTGAGGGTCAAAATTTTATTAGGTTGAGATACTTGGTTCTGGTCTTGTGCTCAGGTATGGGTATTAGTTTAGGGCATGTGGATTCAACCATACTTTGCATATTTTCTATCAAGGGTACAAGGTTCATTATCCTATTATAAATCCATTATTAATGAACCAAGTTATAGGTTCATTAAAACTCAATATAGTAATTCAATAAAACATAACATGCACTCTATAAAAATTTAAAATCTTAGCCATTAGTTCATTATCTATTTTCTTAAAGCAATCTTCATTACTTAGTTAACAAATACATTCAAAGTCCATATAATTGGGCTATCACTCAATATAAACTACTAAGGCCTAAACTCATAAGAGAGCTTGGGAATTATAGATGGAAGCATCAAAATACATCCTATAATATGTTCTAAACATAAGATAAGATTTTAGAAGCAATTTGCTAGGCAACTTCACTACACCATTTTGTCTCTCTCTCTCTCTTAGTTAGACTCAACTTCCATTTATAGGTTTTGGAGCATCCTAGGTTCATGGGGAGCAAGGCATGTAGACTGATGAGATGGTATTGAATGTAAAAATATTACCACCTCCACTACACTTTATCTTCAATGTACAATCACTATTTTAAGTGCCCGTTCCCCAATTCCATTAGATTCAAAAAGAAGTTATTTGTCTTTAAGGAGCAGTCATTGTCTCATGTGCCCATTTCCTAATGATGCTTAGAGTTATTAGATTCCAACTAGATAGCACCACTAGAGTACAAAAATATAAACCCTTCACATAGCTTCTTTATACCTAAGTGTATTTCATGTTAGTATGGGTCCATTACTTAGCATGAAATGGGGTCCAATAATGAGCGTAATTAGTGTCAACTAATAATAGTATTAGTAATGATAATATAATCGATTGGATTTAGATGAATATATTTTGACCTTATTTGAAAGGGCATTATGAGTAGACCAAATAAGGAGTAATGGTATTTCAAAGAAAAAAAAATTCATGGATATATGTTAGTAGATGATGTTAGTGGATATGATGCCCCCTCGAGGGGACATGCGGGGAAGAATGAGACAAATGGCCACTCAAAATAGGAAATGATGGGTGGGATGAGATGAATAGAAAAAGGGATGGTATTCAAAATGTAAGATAAAGGATGAAGAAGATGAAGTTGATTTGAGAAATAGTCTACAGATTGATGATACCCCTAGATAAGACATGTGCATAGGGAGTAGAGATGATGGGTGTCATGATTTTCAACACATCCCAAGGAGGAATCAACCATAACATGATGATGATAGGATTAATATTCCATCAGATTTAGACATATCCAAAGAAAGGATTCATGCAAGGGAGAGTTATTGGCTAAGATAAGACAAGGATTTGATAGGATTAATGATGGGTGTAGCTCAAATCTAAATCAATCAATATGATGTAGGTGACGATAGAGAAGAAATGATATGGTCGAGAGACAAAAAGACTACACTATATCAATGAGACATAATGTGATTAATGATGATGATGCCCCTAGAAATGACATGTGATAAAGGAGATAGTGGCTGAGTTATCCTTGGGAACTAAAATTTGGCTAAGTACTACTTACATAGTCTAAAAAAAAAGCTCAGGCTGATGTAGTTCTAACTAGAGGATGGAGGATGATGATGAGGTAGTAGAAGATTATGATGATGAGGATGATGATGATTAGTGATTAGAGGGTGATGTTAGTGATTATATAATATGACTTAGATGATGGTATGAAGATTACAAGGGTAAAAAAATAGATGTTAGTGATGGTTAGAAGATTAGATAAATGATAAGGGTGTAGTTGATCAAGACATCATAATTATCATAATGCTCATCATAGTCTAAGTAATCCAATAAATATATCACTTTTTAGGATTTCCCATGATATAAGTATGACCAAGAGGATATGGTGCCAAAGTTCATGGATAAGTAGTAAAATCTGCATCCTTGAGGGTACTTTTGGTATCCTCATAAAATCCCTATTCATTTCCCAATAGAAAAAATACATAATACAAACAAATTATAAGACAAACAAGATATATACATGATAAAAGACATACAAACAAGACAAATAAAATAAATAACACATACAAGAATTTACATTCAGTGTCCCAATATTTTGTCTAATGATGGGATGCATGACTAGGTTATGGGTTGGATGATCATGATGTGATTGTGGACTCAGAATGGAATTAGATTTGGATAGGTTGATCATGATTAGGATTAGGCTAAGATGTTACCCCTAGTTGAGGATAGGAGGATGGAGGACAAGTGAAGGTATTTGAATATCAATTTGGTCTTGAAATCAAATAAAAAAGTGTCCACAGAAGGTGGTTTATAAAAATTATGACCAAGTATTACCAATAGACAAGGCCTTATAAGAGTCCAATCTCATAAGAAGAAGAGACTAGGAGATGATGGGATCAAATACCCTTCATGCTAGAAAAGAAGTGATTTTATGGGTGTTAGGTATGAAGAGGTAATGATAAGGAAGGTGATGGGATAAAGTACATTTCATAATATCAAAGAAGTGATTTGATGGGTTACAGGTATGAAGAGGAAATGATAAGGAAGGTGATGGGACCAAGTGCCTTTCACACTAGAAACAAAGTGATTTGATGGGTGCTAGGTATGAAAAGGCACTGATAGAGAAGTGATGGGTTCTAGATTAAAATATTTGATAAGGTGATGCATGTTAATAACACTTAGTAAAAAGGATGAGGTGTTGGAGATTTGTTAGTGATGTCATAGAGGTGCCTAGGTGAGTCGATGAAGTGTCTTGATAATCTAAGTGTCAATGACAATGTGTAGTGTGCTTGTTCTAGTATGCTTTAAGTAGGCTTGATTGGTCTTAAAAATTAGCATGATTAGGGATTGGTATAAATTATTGATCATATGTAAGGGTCATATTAAAGGTTAAGGATGATTGGAGATCTTATGGAAGTGCATGGTATTCATCTGATTCTTCATTATGTTCATCTTAGCATAGTTCATTTTGTGATAGAAAAATCTGAGTAGGTAGTTTGATGACATCAATATTGACACATATGGATGAGTCAAGGGGATTTGGTAATATTGGTGTGATCATATTATTCCCAAGTTGTTATTTTCTAATTTTTAGGTTGTGCAGTTATGTATAGCAAAAGATATAACTATGCAAAGTTGGCTTCCCAGGCATATTGCAATGTTTTCCCATACTTAGCCAAATTTACAAAGGATGATGTAATGGTGCATGTTTAATCACATCATAGATCTATGGATGAAATTAATATAATATTAATGTCTACATTTAAGTAGAGCTTGGTAAGTAGTTTGATGGTGTCATATTTCATATGCATGAAGGTTTTAGGAGCAACTTGATATATGGATGGATTCTCCTACGAAAGATCATATGGTTTAAATTGAAGGACATGAAATTGAGCATAGAAAATTTTATTAAGTTTCAAAGTTGGCATTCTATGTAGATTGCAGTGATTCCCATACTTAGCTGAATTTACATAAATTTAAAGACCAAGACCAGATAAGGAACCAATGATGAGTGGGTGCTCGTACAGATGTAGATCGAGGATACATATTGATTCAAAGTGTCTAATGTTTAACAAGGTTAAATTCTAGGATACTCTCAAAGAGATAGATAGATTTCATTTTTTCTAAATTTTTAGGAAGTAGAAAGATGATAATAAGTGCTTGATGTCTAATAGTGAGCAAAGGTAAAGACTAAGCTACTTCTAATAAGATCGATGGTGAATATTTGGTCAAAAAATTTAGGGATCATGAGATGAGGTCAAAGTAGCAGTTTTTTAGCATAGTTAAATATAAAGCCCCCCCTTCCCTACCTTCCCTCTCTAATAGATTGATTTATTCACTATAGATAGTTGCCAAAAAAACTCCATATAGTTGGGGCTGCTCTCTATATAGATTAAAGCACCAATATATAGAGTAAATTAGATCAGATCAGATTAGCTTAGATTAGATCTATATAAGGGGGAACCCTTACTCTAAAAGAGATCAATGCTGTGTATTTGATCAAAATATGTGAGGACACAAGATGATGGAAAAGTGTTTGATGTTTAACAATGACCGTTGGCATTTGAATTTAGCAAAGAGAAAAACCAGTTTTCAATGTTTGAGCCATAAATTTTGATCTAAGATGAATTTATTGATGTAGTAAAAAACAAATTTGTATAGGACTTCAAGGTGCATCCAAAGTATCTAGTTAGAATATATGATTGTTTTTAAAATAAGAGTCATTGAGCTCCAAATTTGACTATGTGTTTGACCTAGAAAGATATTTGAGTTGTTCTTGATGGTATTTTGATGTTTCAAGATGGCTTAGCTATTAGAGAGTGGTGTATACTTATTAAGGATGATCTTTATGGATTTTTGAGATTTGACCGATCCATATTTATTATGAACAAATGCTTATAAGTTTATTGTGTGCATTCATGGTGTTTTTGTGTATAGATCCCAAGATTGATCTTTTTTATTTTAGCAAAAGAGTATTATGATGACTATAATCATTTGAGGAAGTCATAAGGGTCATATGGAGTGGACTCATCTATTTTAAATTGATATTGTGTTCTTATTTTACTTAATGGAGTGATAAATAGGTGAATAGGTCTTTATGAGACCTAGAAGGGCTACTAAGGCCTAATTGAAAGGTGTAGTTGCTTAAGTGTGCCCCATGGATGCTATTGCCAACCTATGAGAATGGTATTGAGATATGTCTTCATATGATATAATATTTAAGGGTTAATTCAAGTTTAAAGGCTAAATAAGAATATAATAATCATGAAGGCTCTATAAAAGGTGAAATCAAATGTGGCCATTTATAAACTTGAGAGAAGAGGTGGATGTGAAAGTTGAAGAGAGAAAGGAAGAAGAAAGGATATGTGCCCAATGGATGGATTGTAGACCAAATCAGGTTGATGATTATGTGTATGACCTATAGGTAATATTTATAATGTCAAAAATAGTGCTCTTGGAGGTTTGAATATTGAGGATGAGAAAAGAGGTCTAAAGTGATCTAAAACTATGTTTTTGATGACTTGAGTGTGAGAGAAGGATAGATGATGTTTCTGTGAGCCTAGTGGTTGATTTGAGAGGTAGATAAAAGTGTGGTATATGTGTATGACCATTTGGTCATATTTTTGAGATGTGATAGAGTTATTATTTATAAGGGTAGAGTGATCTAAAAGGTGGTTTTGGGTGTTTGTGAGTGTGTGAATGAGTGAAGGGGCCTATGTTTTTATGGTGTTTCCATCATATTGATAGGAAACTAGTGATCAAGAGATGTTCATATCATAGGTATTGGGATGGTGCTCAACATATAAGTCATAAGGACTTGACCATCCTTAGGGGAATGTGCTCCTTGTGGAATAGGTGTTTCACTAAATTTTGGTCAGAATGACTTGACCATCCTAGGGGTAGGTCCTCCTTATGGAACAAGTATTTCACTAAATTCAAGTTAGAAGGACTTGAACATCTTAAGGGTAGGTGCTCCTTATGGAAAAAGTGTTTCACTAAATTCTAGTCATAAATACTTGACCATCTTAGGGGTAGGTTCTCCTTGTGGAATAGGTGTTCCACTAAAGTCTCATGTTTTCATACTTATTATAGGATAAGTAGTCTATGTGTTTGTAGGAATAAGAGTGGGTTTTATTCCCAGGAGGTTTTCCCACATAGATCTTGTATTGTGTGTGTGATCTTGCATTATAAATTATTTATTACTATAAACACCTTGAATGCTTCATGAATGGTTGTATTGAATACTTAAGTGTTTGAAGGGTTTGAAAATTGAATTAGATTATTTTACACCATTGAGTCACCCCCACCTCTCAATGGTTTGTATCTCTAACATGAGGAAGATATGGGGATATGGGTGACCACTCTAATTTAGTTCTAAGATAGAATGTGGTATCAAAAAATGGGAAAATATGAAATGGATGGATATGGATGTGACTAAGGGATTAAGTATAATACATGACACAATGGACATATTTTTGATGTTTTTTCAAGTATGATTTTTAGGGTTTTGGACATATTGTAATTTTTTGGATATGTATTTACACTATATAAATAGGGTTACTTGTAAAGGAAGTACCAAGACTAAAAATTAGGATGAATGTTAGGGTGTGGAGCTAAAAGCTTCACCAGGATGCAAACAAGAGAAGTTACGGAGGTTACAAAGGTTGCAAAGAGTTACAGAATGAGTTGCAGGAAAACTGACGTCAGTCTGATCAACCGACATCGGTCAGATAGCAGTGAAGTAGCAACCGACGTCGGTTACCAGTCGGCTGACATCGGTCATGGAGGAGCCGACGTCGACAGCCTGTACGTGAACATGCAGTTTGCATGTTGATTTCAGAGAGTCTATTTTTGGACTGTTAGTTTGCATGTTAAAGGCTAGCTGTAGTCTTGAGTTACGCATCTAATTATTATAATTAAGATAGTCTAATTATTGTAAGCATGAGATCTATATAATAGACTCATGGGTTGTATTGTAAACTAGTGCTAGAGAGTAAGAGAGCAAATAAGCTCCTTCTGTGTGTGAGGTGAGCAATGGTGTGTTCCTCCTAGTGCCACAGTACCAAGTGTGGGTGCTAGTTTGGAGAATCAGAAGGGTTATTCGTATATGTATGGTCTTGGTCAGCAAGTGAGCATGGCTTCTTTTGGAGATCTACATTGGTGAGTAAGGTCTAGTGATTTGCAGGTAGCAGCAGAGAGTAGGAGATCTACTTGGAGTATGGTTGTGTACTTGGTGTACTGGCAGCATTGTTACTGACTGGTTGGAGAGGTGAACATCAATTCTATATTTGAGTTGATTGTTGGGACCGAGAGAGAGAGGGAAGAAGGTCTTGAGGTGTGGCGAGCATTTGAGGTGGAAGAAGAAGTGGCATCTTCTTTATTGTATTTTCTTCTGAGTATTTAATACAATTGTGTATTGTCTCTCAAATCCTGTGTTGTTTCATATTTCTAGTTACTTATTGATTCTGGTATAATTCTGTGTTTAGTTACTAATACAAGAAGTAATCATATGTGCTCTATTTGTGGAGCAAGATCCTGACAAGTTGGTATCAGAGCTTTTGGTTGGGTTACTAATAGGTGGTTTCAGATCTAGATAGTATTTGTTGATTATAGGTTACTCACAGGGGTTTTTGATTGAGTGGGAGTATAGCAATAGCAGAAGAAAGTAAGCTACGAATGGAGAAACTGAATAGCACAAATGGTCTGATTGATGAAAAGAAAGAGCAGGGAAAAGAAGATTGTTGGTTGGTAGCAGATCAGCAGGGAGGAGCAGATGTTGCAGGAGATGTTGCATAGGATGTTCTGGATAAAGTAGAATCTTGGTTTACAGATTCTTTTGCCTCTTTCCATGTAGCTTGAAATAGAGCATATTTTCATGGGTATGTCTTTGGAGACTTTGGAGAGATTTATTTAGGAGCTGGAGAGCCTTGTCAAATAATTGGCAAAGGGGAAGTGAAGCTAAAATTACAGACGGATAACACACAGGTGTTGAATGAGGTTATGTAGGTACCAGTCTTGGAGATGAGTCTAATTTCTTTAAGAAATTTAGGTGATGGGAGATGCACAGTAACTCTCACAGCAGATGTACTTGAATTAAATGGTGGTAAGAAAGTAGGTATCCTTTATCTATCTAATTATATTACTGATTCAACTTCTATTATAGAGATGTGGCTTTGTAGGCTTGGTTACATATGTAGGAGGGGAATGCATTTTCTTAAGCGGAAGACAGATATCTTTGACAAACTTAAGAACTAGAAAGCCTTGGTGTTCATGGAGGAGATGACAGACAGATATCAGTGGAGTGGACTAAATTATTCTGAGCAGGGCTGTGTTGATATGGACAAGGGCTTGACCCAAAAGGAGCTCACAAGTAAAAAGTCACCACTCATAGGCAAACATAGATACCGGCATCGGTCAGAAGGAACCGACGTCGAACAGATAGGCACCGACGTCGGTCATGTGCAGATCAACAGAGTCGATGGTGTTAGGAAGCAGGAACTGACGTTGGTCATATAGTGACTGACGTTGGCAAAAGGTACACCGGTGTCGGTCAGATGACTGATGTCGGCAAACAGGGTCAGTTGCATAGAACTGACATCGGTCGGGGGTAGATTGGGAGATGGTCGAGATCGGTCACTGGAATAGATATTAGGCAGATAGCACGTTGTCAACAAGTCTCAAATGCTCATATGGAGGTCAGAAAGGGTAAGTGAACCTCATATTCATTGTTCACCTTCTTTATATTTCTTACTGATGGTTGAGAACCAAGAATATGTGAAGAGGCAATGCAGGTAGAATCCAGATACAGTGGGAGCTTGGCATGGATGAGGAGTGTGAGTCCTTGGAGAAGAACCAAACAGGTATTGTTGGTAGAGTTTTCAGCTAGAAGAAAGCACTGAGAGATAGATGAATTCCCAAGTTAAAGAAGAGAGTGGATGGATACGTGAGACGGAAGGCCAAGGTATATGGTCTTGAGGAAGCTGTAGGACAGTGGTACAGGTTTTGACAGGTGGATGACAAAGCAGGGCTTCAGTCAATGTCAGTGTAACTATTGTGTTTGTTCTTACTAGGTGGATGATGAGTCATGACATTATCTTGTTACTGTATGTGGATGGTTTGCTAGCAAATTTGTACATACAGGGTTTTTTTGAGCTAAGGGTAAAGTTAGTTCAGAGGTATGTCAGGGGAATTTGGAGCAGCGAAATTCTTTGGCATGAGAGACATAGAGATTTTTGTCTCCAGTGGGAGCTGATGTGAAGATGGTGTTGGCGAGGTTCATGATGTAGAATGTACAATTAGTAAGCACACCAAGGGCTGGATAGTTCAAGCTGAGCTTAGAACAGGGTTTGAAATCACATGAGGTCTAGTGTAGACCTGAGTTTTCCCAAGCAGTGGGAGCTGTCAGAGAGTTTGGAGCCAATTTGGGGAAGGTAGATTCTTAGTTACTTGAGAGGGACTAGCAACAGGTTAACATGTTATGCAGGGTCAAGGACTTCACTACATGGATATGTAGGTTCGGATGTGGCAGGTTACTTGGATGACAGGAAAGGCATCACAGGGTGTGTGATTGTTGGTCTTCAGGGTTGATCTTGAAGAGGGATACAAGCCAGGGAATAATTTAGATGGTGTATAGGGACAGGTACAGGTGTAGTTGTTTATCTCCAAGTGGGAGATTGTTAGGTTGTGGAGCTAAAATCTTCACTAGGATGCAAACAGGAGAAGTTACAGAGGTTATGGAGGTTATAGAGAGTTGCAGAATGAGTTTTAGGGCAACCGATGTCGGTCTGATCAACCGACATCGGTCAGATAGAAGTGAAGTAGCAACCAATGTCGGTTACTAGTCGGTCGACATCGGTCATGGAGGAGCCGATGTCGGTAGCTTATACGTGAACATGTAGTTTGCATGTTGATTCCAGAGAGTCTATTTTTGGACTGTTAGTTTGCATGTTAAAGGCTAGCTGTAGTCTTGAGTTGCACATCTAATAATTGTAATTAAGATAGTCTAATTATTGTAAGCATGAGATCTATATAATAGACTCATGGGTTGTATTGTAAACTAGTGCTAGAAAGTAAGAGAGCAAATAAGCTCCTTCTGTGTGTGAGGTGAGCAATGGTGTGTTCCTCCTAGTGCCATAGTACCAAGTGTGGGTGTTGGTTTAGAGAATCAGAAGGGTTCTTCGTATATGTATGATCTTGGTCAGTAGGTGAGCATGGCTTCTTTTGGAGATCTACATTGGTGAGTAAGGTCTAGTGATTTATAGGTAGCAGCAGAGAGTAGGAGATCTACTTAGAGTACGATTGTGTACTTGGTGTACTGGCAGCGTTGTTACTGACTGGTTGGAGAGGTGAACATCAATTCTATATTTGAGATGATTGTTGGGACCGAGAGAGAGAGGGAAGAAGGTCTTGAGGTGTGGCGAGCCTTTGAGGTGGAAGAAGTGGCATCTTCTTTATTTTATTTTCTTCTGAGTATTTAATACAATTGTGTATTGTCTCTCAAATCTTGTGTTGTTTCATATTTCTAGTTACTTATTGATTCTGGTATAATTCTGTGTTTAGTTACTAATACAAGAAGTAATCATATGTGCTCTATTTGTGGAGCAAGATCCTGACAATGAATATTGATGGAATGATTGATGGGATGATAAAAAATATCAGGGTAATGTGGAAAAGGAGATAGGGATTAAGGAAGAATAGACTAGGGAGCAGTAATGACCACATCATGAAGGAACCAGGTGCTTAGTTCCCTGAGTGTCTATTAGAGGATATGTATAGATTATTCTAGAACATTTCTCAAGACATATTCCACTTCCTTATGAAGGTCAAGATAGGAAGGAATGGTAGACAAGATGGATGACATGATGGTAGATGATGGATCAAAATAATGGATGGAGGGAATGGATAAGGTATGAGTTAATTTTACCCCAACTGTTGAGGTATAATGAGGATAATATATTATTTTACAATGATGCCATAAATCAATTTTCATCATGGTACTTGCCTAAGGTGCCAGAAGATTGGTATTCACCATTAGATGAATGATTTTTTTTACTATTTTTAATTTTATTGGGCATATCAATTTGTTGGAGAAGGGTGAGATGAAATATGTTGGCATCATTGTGATCTTCAACCAATACCTATTCTAGAGAAAGATGATGCTAGGAGCATGTCTTGGTGACCTTTACAAATTCTTAATTTAGCATCCTCCAGATGTTTTGACCAAGTATCTTTGCAACCCCTATGAGGGATAATGCTACCCAAGGATGTGAGATATGGTGTGGATGAGAGGATGTCATGATTGATATGATGGGATATAGGAGGTGAAGGAGGGATATGATTATGATGGATGATATGATGAGATGGGGGCATAAATGGGATTCAATAGTTCCATACATCATTAGATATGGTAGAAAGGATTCTTTATATTGGTGCCATGAGATTAAGGGATCTAAAGACCTTTTGACTTATTGATTCTTTGATCCAAACATTAAGAGGATGGTCAGATATGCAATTATTATTTTTGACTATATTTTAAATTTATGATTGGATTTGACTTTGATTTCCCCTTGGTGCCTAATATTGGGATTCACCAGAAGAGATTGATTTTTTACTTGATATATGATTATTTTGATTTTGATATGCCCCTAGTGCCATATTTTGGGCTTCACTAAGGGAAGACATTTTTTAATTAGATTGATGATTTGATTTTGATTAATTTTGACTGATAGGATAAAAGATGATTTGATCATGATTTATGATTGTTGGATGATGATCTTGGACTTTTGTATTTATGGCACATGATTTTGAATGTAAAGGGGAATCCAATGATGCAGGTTCCTATTTATTCCCCTTATGGAGTGTGACATAGGTATTATGGAGGTGAGGTGGAATATTGATGTTATGTGATGGAGTAAGGGAATAATAGGTATCATAGTCCTCATAAATGTCATTAGGAGCCTTAACATCAATGTTATATAAAGTGTCTTGAAGAATCTCCAAAAGATCACTAATACTCATATCCAAGGTAAGAGCAGAACCACTCTAAAAACTGTATAAAATATTTAATAACTATTTTATGATGTCATCATCATGAGTAGGATCTTCAAAATATCAATCATTATCATCATCTTCTTTAATATCTATAAGGGATGATTATTATGATGAGGAATATAATTCAAACACTGGTGCTACACATGATCTTGAGGTAAATAAAAATTATTTTGACTCTAATGTTGACTTTGATGTACATGATGCAATGCTATAAGTAATAGAGTGATTATTCATGATTGTCCTCTCAATGTGGGGTTTTTGGTATGATGGGTGAGAGGAAGATGATGGAGGGACAATGGATTGAATAAATATAGGTCCATGAAAGGAATAATGGGATATGTGAAGACTAGGCTTATGGGGAATAGAATTTTTTTTATTAGATGGGTGGTCAAAGATGGGGGGATAATGGTTGATAGATAGGATGTCTTGACCTTGACTTGGAAGGGGAAGGGATCAATCATGATCGAGAATGGAATCTTGGCATTCCTCTTCTTGCTCACTCAGGGAAATAGACTCATTTAGTTTATCCTCAATTACTATGTCACCATGGTCGATGAGGTGTTAGATATAGTCTTAGAAATTTTGACATAGTTTAATGGAATGATCCCAAGTTTGATGATATTCATAGTATTAATTTGTTTTATACCATGAGGGATTAGGATTGGTGGGATCAAAGTGTCATATGGGTAGATAGACCATCATATTGGTAGTGACTAGTTATTGAAAAAGGGCTTCCAAAGATATAGGAAGGGGAGTATAAAGGACCCACTTCACTCTTAGATATGAAAGCATTATAATTTTGATCATATGATGTTTGATGTGATTGGGTGTATAGACTATTATTAGATGAGGTAGACAAGATAGGATTCCATTTACTAATAGAGGAAGTGATAGATGAAGGGTTATGGCTAGGGGATGGATGATTGGTACGTGACTCATTAGAATGAACTTGGGAAAGAGGTGTAATGAGTTAAAGGGGATAAACACCTTTGGGAAGTGGGAGACCCATCACAAGGAACTATAGGAGGATCTCATCCTTGTTGGTAGCTATGTATTTTTTGATGAGGGTGGGGTTAGCTTCATGATGGTGGTTGATAAAGGACAAGGTAATGGTGATGGATTATGATTAGTATATGGAGGATTTGATTGAGTAAAAGTTAGGGCTAAGGGGATTTAGATAGGGAAAGTGGATGGTAGAAGGGGATGGGATGAGGATAAGTTTGGATGGTGGTCATGTTTAAGAGGTGAATTTAGGATTATGGGGTCAAAATCATTAAGAAAATGAGCACCCATCTTCCATAGATGCAAAAGGAATTCATCTTTATTCTATGTGATGTATTAATTAATTAGGGTGACCACATCTAAGAATGTTAGGATTTATTTTGATGAGATAGGGGATTATAAATGGGGTGTTTGTTTTGGGTGAATGGGATCAAGGTTAGAAGGTAAGTGAGAACCCACTTTTAGTCCTCATAAAAGGACTTCATCCTTATTGGTTAAGATGTAATGGTCTATAAGAACTAGGTCTAAATCTATGGGGATGGATGATAAAATAGGGATGATGAATGGGATATAATGTGGATGTAGATTAGGTATTAGAGATGGTTTTTCTGGGAAAAGTAGGTATAAAGGATTAAACAGGTAGGCTGGATGATGATGAAGATGAGGTGTGATAAAAGATGATATAGGATTATGATCAAATTTTAGATAGATAATGTAATATGTGCTAACGACTTATAAATATTGCTTAGTTACCAACCTAGAAAAAATATTAGGGATTTGATGGGTGGTTAGATTCAAACTAGTAATAGGATGATATGAAGGGTGCTAGTTATGAACTAGGCAAGATGACTATATTGATAGAGACTAAATTGATGATGATGGGTTTGCTAGATTGAAACCAAAAAAGTGATAAGGTTCTAACATGATATCAACTAGGAATAAAATTTGACCAAGTGATGATCAATAGTGGGCTAGTGATGATAGGATGATGTGAATGATATAACTAGCTCAACACCTTAGACTAATTAGCTCAAGATGGTGATTGGATGGGATCATGTGATGAAGATGATAAGATAGTGGGATGAATACAAATATGATGATAGGTGATGAACTAAGGATGGTTTGGTAATGATGGGGATGAATTGAATATAGGTTATGACCTAAAGAGCCAAATAGGATAAGATTAGGATGGGGTCAGACTAGATGGGTGATAAAGACAATGTCAAGACAAGTGATTGGATAGGGGTGTAGGGCAAGATGTGGATGATATATGATTTAGGATATGTAATTGATAGGTAGGTTCTAATGATATGATGTGATTAGGAAGATGTAAAAAGTATGTAAAAGAGGGTCACAAGATAAGGATGTATACAACAAGATGTAGGTGATGGGGATGTGGTCAGTGATGGGATGAAGATAATATTTGGGATGGGATAGGATAATCAAAAGGATACAAGAAGATGATAATAGGTATTTACAAAGAGATATGATGGAATAAGGATGTACAATTTGATAGATATGTACAAGAGAATAAGTTAAGGATATACAAAATGATGACTACAATATGCAAGGGATGGGGGAATGACAAATGATGAGGATGTACAAGAAGAGAGACTATGCACAAGGATATACAAGAGGTGACTAGGATGAGTGTAAGTCAAGGTGGGAGATGGGATAAGGATATATAAAAGGCAATGATGAGATAAAGATGAGATGGTGGGTTATGATAAAGTAATGAGATAGGATAAGATGGGATGACTAGATTAGGATAGGGAAAGGATAATATTTACAAGAGGATGATGACAAGGAGGTACAAGAGGATAATATAGGATATGTGAGTTATGGGGGGTATGAATAATGACAAGTGATGAATAGGATGGGAATATCTAAAATGATTTACAAGAGAGAAAAAGGTATGTTCAAAAGGGTAAGACAAGGATATACATGATGTGATTGAGATATGTGATGGAGTATGACTAATGATTGGTGAGACTAGAATATGATGTATAAATAACAATATATAAAATGGGGTGATGATATGAGGATGTAGTAAGGGGATAATGACAAGGATATACAAGATGTGATTAGGATATAGTCAATGATGAGGGGATATAACTATACTAGGATAGGATTAAGATAAGGTAAGAGATGGGATAAAGATATATAAAGACAAGGATGAGATAGAGATGAGATGGTGGATTATGATCAATGATGAGATAGAATAATATGGGGATGACTAAATTAGGATGGAATGAAATGAGGTAGGGATAAGGATAAGGATGTTCAAGAATAATATGTACAATGGGATGATGACTGTTGAGCTCAAAGTATGGCTCAATTTTGAAATGTTATTTCCCTCAATTGATCTCTCAAAGGATATTATCATATGAAAATCTTAGATTATTAGATAGATATTACGTGGAAAATAGATATTTGTCTTGTTTATATTGAACCAAAGACTAAACCTTTACTTTGTCATTAATGTCTAATACATATCATGTTTTAGTGATCTTTGTTGTGAAGAATGCTTAGGAAAAATACATAGGTGATGTATAGTGAACGTACAATTTTTATCTCCATCTAGCAAAATTATAGACTCCATAGGCTTGCTTCTAAGGACTTTGCAGGCTTGTTTCTATGAGTTTTGTAGGCTTGTTTCTATGGACTTTGTAAGCTTGTTTCTGTGGACTCTATAGGCTTGTTTCTATGGACTCTGTAGGCTCATTTCTATAGAATCTATAGTCTTGTTTCTATGAACTCCATAGGCTTGTTCCTCCTAACTCTACAGGGTCAATTCTAAGAATTCTATAAGGATGAAGCTATAAATAGAGAAGCTAGTAGCCAGATAGGATAATATAGAATCATTCCAGCTAGAATCAAATAAGGAAAATAACCACCTGCTATTTTTTAGGATTTTATTTTGATAAATTTGTATATATAATTGGATCTTAGGACTATTATAGGATATGATATCTATTTCATGAGAATAATTGGATCTCTTAGAAATCCAATCTCCTATCTTTGGATGAATTGATCGACGAAAGAATCCTATTCCTTTGCATCATATTTTGAGTTGATTATATTAGTATAAAATGTAAGATTTTCATATATTATATGTATAGATATTAGATGATAAAGAACATATAATAAAGGAAAATATTTGTACAAGCATATTACAGGTTTTAGACATATTATAATCATTTCAATTTTATGAATTAATACTTTAGTTTCTAGAATTGATTAATATTTGTTCCTGAGTCTAAGAGGAGAAAGGGCCCACTCTCCTTGGGACTAGGAATTGTGTATGGTATTTATGTTATGTTTTACTAATTCATTATTATAATTAATTAGAATCTTGTTAATATTTAAATTTATTCATAAAAACATCAAAATAAATTCACAATTTAAAAAACATTTTCCTAGTCCAAAGTCATTTTATTTCTAAGCAATGTGTGTTTTCTTTTATAGCAAACATGTGAAAAAATTACCTTTTGTGAGTGAAGAGTGTGATTTTACTTTCCACGCAAGTGTAAATAGGAGTGTGATTTTTTTACTTTCAACAAAAGAGTGGATTGATTTGATTTCTTCCTTTTTAGAAAAAGAGTGAATCACATAGTTTAGGACACATTTATTTCTTTAGTCAAAGTTATAATAGGACAATAAAACACCCCCATAAACAACCTTCTAGATCTACCATCCCATACCTTACTGCAGACAGCTTTAGACACTAGCCCTAGTTGATAAGACATCAATTGAATATTGATTAAATGAGGAGTTAAATGACACTTATCATTTTTGGTGCCATTTCCAGTGACATAAGGTGTTAGTAAGGTAATAATTATTGATCTAGAGTGAAAAATATAAAACATTGTAAAAACCCATAAAATCCCATAAAAATTCAATAAATTGATGTACCATCCTAGAGATTCTAAAGGATGATTCATCCCAAATTTTCCACCAAGAACACAAATTAGCACTCCAACATCTCTGAGTAGTAAACTAGAAGTTACAATTGAAACCTATCTACAAGAATCTTCTAAAACTTGGATAGAAACCAGGCCATTACCGCAAGCAAGGCCCATAGGAAAAATTCCTCAAGATTAATCTCTTGCAGGAAGACACTATTTATAAATTGCCAAGAATTTAGAAGAAGCATTTCAAAAATTTGAAATTGAAGAAAATTTTGAACAACCCATAACTAATTCCACAAATATTAAGTGGGAAGATCATCTCGGCTTTGAAACATTGTTAAAAGAAGAAATGGCTCTCCAACAAAATCAACAACTTGCACAACAAGGAAGGACTTTTTCTTTTCCTATTTTTGTAGATCCTAATGATCAAACCCCCATGAAAAATATTTCACCAGCTAATCTACCAAATTTATAGGGAAGATCTATATAATATCATGATCAATTCCTATTTGAGTTTAAGGTGCTATGTCAAACCTATGATTACACAATAGATAGCCAGAAATTAAAACTATTTCCCTCTATAATTAAAAATGTAGCTACGAGATGGTTCATGGGTTTACCTAGAGATTCTATTAGAACATGGGATGACATGGAAATATAATTTTTAAACAAATACCAAGATTATTTCTGAGTACGAGAAAGAAAAGAGGATTTCTTCAAAATCAAACAAAATGAGGATGAATCTTTAGAGGATTATTTGGATAAATTCATGTTCACTCATAAAAGAAGCAATTATCCACTCACTAAAGACATTCAAATATTAATTTTTTAAAAAGGGTTGGATGAAGATACTAGAGATTTCTTAAATCTAATGGGAGGAGGAGATATAAATAAGTTGGCTTTTGATTAGATTTTTGATCTTTATACCAACTACTCTCGAACAAAACCTAGAATTAGGAAAGGAAGATTTAGGAAATCTAATGAAGTGGGTAAGTTAATGGAATAATTTGATAATCTAAAGATAGATATCCTGGTTACACTAACTATTACATTATATGACCTTCAAGCTAAAGTAAATGCAACCAAACCCTTAGTAATCTATTATCCTAAGTGCAGACAGAAACATGCCCTTAGAGACTATCCCCTAGATAGAACCAATGTTTCATCATGTGGGCTTTGTGATGCAATAGATCATGATACCAAACATTTCACCCTTCTTCCTATTTTAAAGAATCAAATGAAAACACAAGTACAATCCATTGAAGAAGTAAATTATATTTAGAGATAAAACTTTTCCCCACAAAACTAGGCTCAAGGACTGTTTAATGCAAAAAATCTAATTAATCTATGGATGGCACCATGGAATATTTTAGTTCCTTCACCATTTTAAAATCAACCCCAAATTCTATCAATTCAAAATTCCTGGGAAGGACAAGATTGGATGCCAACACCCCCATGGATGGTGCCATAGCCACAAAAACAATAGATGCCATAGCCATATCAACAATGGAATCAATAGTGGAACCCACAACCACAATTCACCCAACCAAGAAGACCACTTCAACAACAAAATATTATGCCACCCCTAGTTATTCACCAATAAGGACAAATCAATCAACCCTCAATGCCTGCATAACCAATAGCAAATCTAAAAAATAAACAACCAACACCCATTTATGTTAATGAACAAGAAGAAATAATCAATGTTGGAGCTATTGAGCGTTCAGACATACATTTTAAATTAGGGAAAACTATACAAAAACCTCCAGTTCTCATTTATGAGATACTTGATGAAAAAAATAGAATCATCTCAATTAAACACTAGAGAAGTTGAAATCAAAATGATCCTTGAAGTAAACAAAAGAAACACTACTACACTAGTAGTTCCTTTTCTTAAAAGATTAAGAGAAATTGATATTAAACCAGAATCAAACTTGGTCCATGAGTGGCAAAAGATCAATATTGAGGTACCCCTACTATAAAATATTAGGGATATACTTAAATTAAACAAGATCATCAAAAACCTTTATATCAAGACACCTGAGAGGAAATCAAAATATCTAGGAACCGTTCATGTTGATGGAAAAGTTATTGATTTATTAGCAAAAAAATATTAGTTCTAAAATATGTAGATCTAGGAAGCCCAGTGATCACAGTCACAATTAGAGGTAAATAAATTCCTAACGTCTTGGTAGATTTGGGAGTAGCAATAAATGTTATGAAAATTGATACTCTCCATGCATTATCTCTTATGAAAATGCAACCCACAACTACCATTCTTCAAATGATGGACCAATCTATAACTAAACTAGAAGGGACTATCAAAAATATTAAAGTACTAATAAAGTCTTGGGAGTATCTAGTAAATTTCATGGTCTTACAACCCAAAACAAAGAATCTAGGGTATCCCATAATCCTAGGTAGACCATGGTTGGCTACTGTAGTAGCATCAATTGATTGTAGGTCAGGAGACATGACCATTTCTAATGGGATAAAGCCCAAATATATCTCTTTGCATCCTCCTGTAAAACCATCAACAAATTTCATACAACTTTGGGTGGATGAATATGAAAACATATTAAACAATATTTCCTCATTAGCTATGATCATAGTTAAAAAAACATGGAAGAATTAAATCGAGACATATACCTAGAATCTACAGACTCTACTAGTCTAAAAGCTATGGACTCGACCAGTCCAAAAACTATGAACTACCTTAGTTTAGGATTCTTGGGTCAGATAGAATATTATGAAACCTCCACTTATACTCATATTATTTCTTCATCATATGATCATGGAGTGATTCAGGAAAGTGTGTGGAAATTGGTAGAATAATAGCAAACTCATTTCTTAGATGCATTCCATTATTCTTTAGCAAGACTGATTCCTCCTGGAAAAAAGTTTGTTGATAATGTAACTATGTTTCATAAGCTACTTCCTCATCCATTTCCTCTAAACTCATTGATTAGTGAGTTTAAGAAAATAGAATCCAACTACCTAGGTATAAAACCAATCATGGTATTACCTAGAAAGATTTTGAACATCAATAGTTGGTTAAAAAATGAAGAGGAAGATCAAATCTTTGAAGTAATAGAAAGACATACTAAGCCTTTTGCTTGGGATTATACTGACATGAAGGGAATTCACCCCAACATATGCACTCATCACATTTACATAGAATCTATCAAACGGGTCAGACAACCACAAAGAAGAATAAGCCCAGCATTAAAGGAGATTGTCAAAATAGAAATCCAAAAGTTGCTAGAGGTTGGGTTTATATACCCCATCTCAGATAGCCATTGGGGTTCACCTATAGTAATTGTGCCCAAGAAAAATGGAAAATTAAGGGAATGTGTAGATTATAGAGAATTGAACAAAACAACACTCAGAGATTATTTTCCTTTACCTTTCATTAATCAAGTTCTTGAAAACTTGGCAAGAAAGAGATATTTTTCTTTCCTAAATGGGTTTAGTGGGTATAACCAAATAATGGTAACAACTAAAGATTAAGATAAAACAAAATTTACCTACCCTCAAGGAAATGTTACTTACCAAGTACTCCCATTTGGACTCTGTAATACTCTAGCAACCTTCCAAAGAGTAGTTCTGGAAATATTCTCTGACCTTACGAGTGTGTTGAAGTATATATGGATGATTTCACTATTTATGGTGAAACTTATGAAGAGGCTCTTACCAACATGGAAAGAGCATTGATCAAATGTGAGGAACATCAATTATCTTTGAGCCATGAGAAATGTTTGTTGATGATGGATGAAGGAATAGTCCTAGGACACCATATTTCTACAAAAGGCATTCAATTTGATCTAAAGAAAGTCAAAATAATCTCTAATTTACCCATTCCACAAACATAAACTAAAATTAAGAGTTTTTTGGGACATGTTGGTTACTATATATGCTTCATAGATAATTTTAGCCACATAGTTGCCCCTATGTTTGCCTTGCTTATAAAAGACAATACATTCAAATGGAGTGATAGTTGTCAGTAGGCCTTTGAGACCATCAAAGCTAAACTTGTTACTTCTCTAGTATTGAGAGGATCAAATTGGACTAAGCCATTCCATATATACACAGATGCTTCTAATACAACACTAAGAGTAGTCCTTGAACAAAATAATGAAGAGGGTAACATGTATGCTATATATTATATTAGCAAAAACATGACACCTACTAAAAGAAATTGCACCACAATTGAGAGGGAATATCTAGTTGTACTCTATGTAATTAACAAATTTAGACACTACATAATAAGCTATAATATGTTTGTCTATATAGACCATTCAACTATTATATATCTTACCAAGAAATCAATTATGGGAGGTAGAATTATTAGATGGTTATTTCTCTTATAATAATTTGATGTTACTATTATAGATATACTAGGGATGTCTAATGTGGTGGCTAATTTCTTGTCAAGAATAAACATTACAGGTGAAGAAGAACCAGTGGAAGATGGCTTTCTAGATGAACAACTATTTTATATTTTATTAAAATCTTTGTGGCTTGCTGAGATAGCCAATTAACTCACCACAGGGAAGTTTCCTCTGCAATTTTCACAAAAAGAAAAGAAACATTTAAATAAAGAAAGTTCTTCTTTTAAATGGATTAATAGAATTTTATTTAAATTTGGAACTGACCATGTGTTTCAAAAGTGTGTGAAAAATGGTGAAGCTTATGATATCATCAGAGCTTGTCATGATGAACCAGGAGAAGGTCATCACTCAGATCAAAGAACCATACATAAAATCTTAGGAGTAGGATACTATTGGCCTCATCTTCATCAGCAAGTAAAAAGATATGTTAGACACTGTGATCCTTGTCAGAGAATTAGATATCCTACTCTTTCAATAGAGATGCCTCTACACTCTCATCCTCAATTAGTTTTGGAACCATTTAAGAAATGGGGAATTGATTTTATAGGTCTTGTAGATCCTCCTTCCAGAGGAAAAGAATATCTCTTAATATGTATATACTATGTGACCAAGTGGGTAGAAGTGGAAACATTAACTCATGCTAGAGAAGAGAATGGTAGCGGATTTATTATATTTCTAAATCATGCAAAGATTTGGTGATCTAAAGGAGATAGTCTCATATCAAGGACCATAGTTCATGTCAAACATGATAAATCACTTCATGTAAGTATATCAAACTTAGCACAAAAAAGCATCCCCATACCATATGCAAGATAATGGGCAAGTTGAAGTCACCAACAAAAAACTAGAAACCATTCTAACCAAGGTTGTTAATTATAGCAGAAAGGATTAGGTAGATAAAGTACCAGAAGCTATTTGGGCCTATAATACTACTTGGAAAATAACAACTAGATTTTCATCTTATGAATTGGTTTATGGTAAGAAGCCTTTATTCTCTATTGAATTTGAATTACAAACTTTGAAAATAGCTATAAAAGTAGGAATTGAATTAAAAGAAATATAAAAAGAAAGACTCTTGCAACTTAATCAACTTGATGAGATGAGGATGGAAGAACTACAAAGAACTAAATTGGTACAACATCAAAGAAAAGTTTGGCATGATTTATAGATCAAGCAACAGAAGTTTCATAAAGGAGATTGGGCACTGTTGTTTGATTCCAAATTTCAATAGTTTAAAGGAAAACTATAAACAAGGTGGTTGGAACCTTATCAGATTGAGGTCTTTGAAAATGGTTCTATTAAGCTAATACCTATTGATGATAGTAAAAGATATCTATTAGTCAATAGACATAGATTGAAGCTCTATCAGAAACATCTCAATCAAAAAGAATTTGTTCAAGTAGCCTTTCTGGAAGACTTTGCTTCTTCCAATGAACATGCTTCTTGATGATCCAGCATAAAACAAAAAAACAAACCAAAAAAAAAAAACTTAAAACTTTCAATAGTGAAAATGCTTCCAAGGACACTATTGACAATGCATGCCCAGAAAACTAGCTTGGTGGTTGGCTATGCATTGCAAAAAGGGATTTGGCTAGAAAACCAGTAATGGCTAGTCAAAGGGCAAAAACAAAATTTATAAGAAAAAAAATAGAGAATCTCATCGTGTATTTACGATTGGTCATCTCCATGCAATAAACTAATCCATGTAAAGTTATTTATGTAGGGCACATGGTGAGTAAAGGATACATCTAAGTTCAAAGTAAGTAAGACATATATTTTATTTATCTATGTTTAGTTAGCTAATTATCTTCAATTTAATTAAGACTTATTCTATGAAGATGACCCAAATTTTAATCTTCCAAAATGGAATGACATGACTCATGCCATAATGAAAAATCATGCAACTGAGCTACCAAAGGTATATGGATAAGTGTGCAGCTCTGATATAATCAATTGAGTCATCAATTATGATAATGATGGGACATCATAAAAAGGGTTTTTAAATGAATTAATGAATCATTGTCACCATCAAAGTGACACATCATCATTTCACCCAACTTGTATTAATGAAACAAAATGGTTGGCACACTCTTTAGAAACGTGTGGTGCCTAACTGTATCAAGTCATCATATCAAACTATGAACTAATGTAGTTGTAGCATTTCATATGAACCATTTCATTTCTACAAACTTCAATAGAAGCTGGTCTACATATCCTCCACAATTTTTGCCTATAAATCCTTAGTGACTGTTGCCTACCAATTTCAACAAAAGACTAGTCTACACCTCAATCAGAGTTAAAGGAATAGATTTGACTATAAATCTACAAAGAAATGGGATAGAGGATGAGATTAGAGCTAAAAAATGTAGCAAATTTTCATAAAGACAAAGCTTCTGTGGCAGTGTTTAAAGCCAATGGTTGGCTACCCTTCATTAAAAAGTTCTAGGGTTTTGATGAAACAATGGTAAGTGAATTCATCACTAATATCACCCATAAATTTTCAATTGTGAAAGGTATTTTTATTCTTTTTATAACTCAAATTATAAGCCAAATTATACAAGTTCCAAAAGAGGGAATGAGAGCTACAGGCCAAATTTTATTTAGTGATTTAATTAGTTAGTTTAATGGTAATGAGCAAACTAGGACTTCATGTCTAGTAGATTCCAAGGGAAAATCAAAATGGATTAGTATAAATTCACTTCTTGAACCCTAGAAATCTGTAGCCAAGTGGGTACTCAAGTATATCATTTGTGAGGGGCAACACAGTCTTTTAGGGGGAGATGCCATGAAAATGTTAATACATCTTAAGCATGGGAGAAAAAAATCCAAAATACAAAATTAATCTCCCATCCTTCTTATATGGTGCTCTGAAATTTATGTCTACAACCCCTAATGTTGCTCTTAGGCATCATGGCTTTATTCATCTCATCATCCAACATCACTTCCTTCAACAAGGACAAGAGGTCTAGGAGGAATTTCAGAATAGTATAGCACAAAAAATTCCAAATTTGCCTACACAAGAAACCTCAAATTCATCACAAGAATGATCATCTCCACCTGTTACATTAGTTGAGAAAACAATACCAAGGAAGAAATCATATACTGTAGTCCCAACAAAAATTCCTTATTCTTCTTCTTCAAGAAGAAGAATCATAAGGTCTCAAAACCCTAAAGTTTCAAGGTCCCCACAAGAACCTCATGAATCTATAGTGCAACCATTTCCCTTATTAGGAAGAAGAAAATTGAGATGAAAGGTTGCTACAGAACCTAAGAATATCGAGGGTTTGATGGTTGAGAAGGAAAGCCAACTGAGTGTAGCTCAGAGAGTGACTAAAAGAAGGAGAAGGCTCATTCTGACAGATAAAGATGAACAAGAGACTACAGATATTTTAGACATGCTTAAAATGGTATCTCATTCCCTCATACATCAAGATATCCTTGCACCTATAAATATTGAATAAATTTCTTCTAAAATGAACTCTCCAATCATAATGGAGGAGCCAAATCTAGAGAAAGAGCCACACATAACAGAGGAATCAAGTATGGCAGAATAACCACCTGTTCCAGTTGAAATTGCAATGGATAAAGGGAAAACTATATATACCAATGAGAAAGGTGAATCATCTAATCTAAATGATCTTGTTATGTAGTTAACTTTTCATCTTTCTCAAGTTCAAGATCTTGAATAACAATAAACAACTAACATTTTTGACTTGATCAGTTAATTGTATAACAAGGACCATCTCAACTCATTGTTGGTGCAGAAATTAGATTCAACATTTGTTGATCATGCAGTAGAAGTTCACAGATTAGAGGAAATAATAAAGGAACATGAAAGTGAAAAAATATATATTTAGATATATGTATAAAACTTGAAGAAAGAAAATAGGAGATTATATATTTTGGTAAACTTTTCCAAAGCACCTGATATTGCACCTTCTCCTACTAAGGTATTTATTGACCATGGTTGTCAAACAAGTGATCCAGGTATTCCTCCCTTGCAAATAATACATCAAATTGAAGATGAATATTCTTTGCTTAAATCTAAAAACAAAGTTTCAACTTCTTCAAAAAAACTCTTGGAAAATAAAAAGAAAGAATTAGAAGCTAAAGTCTAAGATTTAGAAGAAAATTTGTAGGATGCATGCAAATTAGGGGAATATTTTTTGGCATGTAGGAATACTTATCCTACATACAATTTGTTTTTATTTCAAAAATTTTATAGATGGCAACTTCTACATATCTCTTGTCATCTTCTTTACAAAATTTTACAGCCAACAATATTTTTGGAAATTTTTTATAGTGCTGAACCTGATCAGCAAGATTTGCTTTGTGAATTTTATTTGCATGATTTGATTCTAGGAGACCATGAGCATAATAAATTTTTGATAAAATTTCATGTAGGAGAATTTCAACTAAGGGCATTATATTCTACATTCAAAAATTAAATAGCATGGAAAAGTAGATTTGAGTACTATACAAATCATGCTAAGATTACAGGATTGTGTGTCAGATCAGCCTTTCCTATTCCCAGATTAATCAAATAGAATTTTAACTATTCTTTGTTAGATGATGAGGTTAAAACCCATTATTTACAAGCTTTATATGATTGTGTTATTTGTTTTATTTGTTTTCAAGATAGAGTTTTGATTCAGTGGTGGCTACAAGTGTAAATAGATGGGACCAACTTTCAGTGCCTCAAAAAAAAAAGAGGTCATGTCCCCAAATAACTTAAGATGGAGTATGAGGAGAGCATCCTCAATTTTGGAAATATTAATAGAAGTAATAAACTCTGGGGGAGAGTAGAAATGGATTGGCATGTGATATAGGCTTCCTTTGCTAATCATACCTATTCCAAGATGGTAGAGTTAGGATCCACAATCAGAAGAGCAATTAAATATATGGAAACAAATGTTTCAAGCATATCAATAATTTACAAGCAATTCATACAAGCATATAACATATGAATTTGATGAATATGATTTGAGTTACAGTGTGGAAAGCAAAAGCTAGAGCTATGAACACTAATAAATGTTTGTAATGGGACTTGCAAAAGGTATAGCTTGGGGGAGATGATGAGCTCAGAATATGGCTCATTATTGACATGTTATTTCCCTTAATTCATCTCTCAAAGGATATTATCTTATGAAAATCTTAGATTGTTAGATAGTTATTACATGGAAAATAGATATTTGTCTTGTTTATATTAAACCAAAGACTAAACCTTTACTTTGTCATTAATGTCTAATAAATAGCATGTTTTAGTGATATTTGTTGTGAAGACTAATCAAGAAAAAGACATAGGTGATGTATAGTGAACATGTACTTTTGATCTCCATCTAGCAGAACTACAGACTCCATAGGCTTTCTTCTATAGACTCTGCAGGCTTGTTTCTATGGACTATGTAGGCTTGTTTTTATGGACTCTATAGGCTTGTTTTTATGGACTATGCAGGCTTGTTTCTATGGACTCTACACATTTCTATGGACTCTGTTGGCTTGTTTCTATGAACTCTGTAGGGTTGTTCCTCTCGACTCTACAACCTCCTAAAATTTTGTAAGGATGAAGCTACAAATGTGGAAGCTGGCAGCCAGATAGGATAAGAGAGAATCATTCCAACTAGAATCAAATAAAAAAAATAACTACCTACTATTTTGTAGGATTTGCTTTTGATAAAGTTGTATATATATTTGGATCTTAGGACTATTATAGGATAGGATATCTATTTCATCAGAATAATTGGATCTCTTAGAAATCCAATCTCTTATCTTTGGATGAATGGATCGACCAAGGAATCCTATTCCTTTGCATCCTATTTTGAGTTGATTATAGTAATCTAAAATGTAAATATATATATATATATATATATATATATATATATATATATATATATATATATATATAAGATGATAGAGAGTAGATAATAGAGGAAAATATTTGTACAAGCATATTACAAGTTTTAGACAAATTATAATCATTTCAATTTTATGAATTAATACTTTAGTTTCCATCATTGATTAATATTTGTTCCTGAGTCTAAGAGGAGCAAGGGCCCACTCCCCTTGGAACTAGGAACTGTGTATAGTATTTATGTTATGTTTTACTAATTCATTATTATAATTAATTATAATCTTTTTAATATTTACATTTATTCATAAAAACATCAAAATAAATTCACAGTTTAAAAAGAATTTTCTTATTCTAAAGTCGTTTCCTTTATAAGCAATGTGTGTTTTCTTTTAAATCAAACATGTGAAAAAAATTTCCTTTTGTTAGTGAAGAGTGTGATTTTACTTTCCACGCAAGCATAAATAGGAGTGTGATTTTTTTACTTTCAGCAAAAGAGTGGATTGATTTGATTTCTTCCTTTTTAGCAAAAGAGTGAATCACATAGTTTAGGACACATTTCTTTCTTTAGTCAAAGTTAGAATAGGGAAATCAAACACCCCAAAATCAGCCTTCTAGATCTACCATCCCATACCTTACTACAGATAGCTTTGGACACCAGCCCTAGTTAATAAGACATCAATTGAATATTGATTAAACGACGAGTTAAACAACACTCATCAATGACAAAGATGATATGTATAAGATTATTTTGTTTAAGACCTAGATAGGTAAGTATAGATTTGGGTTAAAAGGATACTTGACTCACAAATAACATAGGTATAACACAACACACATCTAATCAAGCAAGCCACAAACTTATGATTAACAAACTAATGGGTGTGTAACCCAATGCACACACCATCCAATAGCTTCATAGGTGAGGTTGTAGGCTAGTGACCCATTACAAAATTGACTAACCCTCTCAACCCCACTTGTACATGATGGCTAATTCAAAGCTAATACTTACTCCTATAGTGGTACACCTATTATATCCAAAGGCTCCTAATCTAGGTATACACAAAGGTTTATAGGTGCATCCTCTATATACATAAAGATACAATGGGGCCAAAGTTTGTAAAGGATGTTGTTTGAATACTTTGTATCTTAGAGCTTAACTACCCCTCACTCCATATAAACCTTTCTATGGAATTCCACTTTGGTGCCTAATGATAGCTCTCTTGATTTTTAGACTTTGTCAGAACACAATACTTACACTAGTGTATGGTGTTGAAATTCATGATCACTAGACCCCTATTGATGTAGTTTTTATGTACACCATAGCCAATAAGTTAGCCTCTAAACTTGTAGGATATCAATAGAGGTAAACTCCACTCCAAGGCATGATTTATAGGTATATGGTTAGAATAACTTGTAAGGCATGCAGGTTATTGACAAGGTTTTTTGGATGGAGGTGTGATCTCTAAAGGATTGTGATTTCCTAGGTGAGTTGGATGGGTGGCTTGTTGTTAATCTAAAGTGGGTAGATCTCAAAAAAAAACTCAAAAAAGGAGGAGAGGTTAAGGTAGAAAATAACACTCTATAGTTTTCAAGAATCACTTCCCTAGATCATTTCTAAAAGGACATGTGCTTTTAGAACCTATGACTATAGCTAGCAATAATTACACACACAATTAGATGTAGTTAAGAACTATAAGGAGATAATAATGTAGGAATTCATAGGCCTTAGACAAAGGTTGCTCCTTTTATGGCATTTATTGCACACTCTTACTCAAGAGAGTATGGCTTAGGATAGTGAAGTATCTAAGGTAGCTATTACACACACATAGAAAACTATATCAAAGAAATCACTCATACACATTTAAAATTATTAATCAATCAATTTAATTGACTTAATCAATATAATTCACTAGTATTTTAGTAGTTATTATACATATAAGATTAGTACATTAATCAAGATAATTAAGAATCCATTCATAAATTTTGCACACTAAGGATTATTGAAACATACAATTAGAAAAGTAATATCTAATTACATAGATAATGGGAAGAAATTACTCAAACACATGAGGTTGATAATCGAAATTGCTTCGGTCCTTTGTATTTGAAATAGTTTGGCCAAAAATCCAAGTTAGATTACAATTTTTAAATAGGCTTTGGGTAAGGGGTCACCTCATCCTCTAAGTCCATGCAAAGTCATTACATGGATAGTCAGAACTCAAGTTCTACCTATGGTCAAAACCATATAAGATTCTACTTATAGTTATCAATTTAAGTTAGCCCTTGAAAAAGCTATGAAACATGTGCATGTGCAAAAAGAAATGGAAATTTTTATAATTAAAGTTTGAACTGCATGGAAATTGTATCTATAAATCAATACTTTTTTTACAAGTTTTAAGAAAAACCTATCAAATAATTTAAGTTATCCATTTCTAATACAACTCAGACATATGTTAAGGAAGAGTGACCCTTTGCCAATGCCTTAGAACCAAAATCTTTACTTAATTGGGACTAACTTCCTTTTATTATGTGTTACATGTTTCCCCTACCTTCACAAAATAGAAAATTCCTTTTAAAGGATCTATAGGGTCTTTATGTTGTGTCAACTTAATCTTTGAGATACCTAAGCAATTGTAGTCTTCTCTTATTCTACTACCATATCTTCCTTTTTATATTTGATACCCAAATTAAGTCTGAGACTTGTGTGTTGTTTACTAGTTCATAGTCTAATGTGTCATGTCCATGTAATAAAGTCCCTACTTGGTGATTTCTTGAAATGAGATTGAAGTCAATTGTTATCTCTGATCTCACAAAATCATGAAAACTGTCAATTTTCTACTAGCTCTAGGACCTTTTAAAATTCTCATTGATCTTTCACCATTGGATCTATTTGTACGAATCAACATGGTTCATCGATCTTAAGTTGGGAATTTAAACACCATTAGATGTTCTATCCATCTTTTATGGTTGTGACATTTATCACTATTACATTCATTTTGAGCTTCATTGAAATGTCAACATTAATCTCACATCGTTGATCTCTATTACATGGATCAATCACGCTCTGTAGATCTTTATCCACTTATTTTTACCCTTAACTCTACATACCATTAGATCTCTGATAGGGTCCCCACAATGGTGACACTTATCACCCTCTCACTTCAATGAAAGGTCAAAAGTAATATTACTCCATTAGATCTTCTACATGATGGAATGTGAGTGTGTCACTTGGTATTTCCTTGGGGTTATCTATGTAACTTAAAGTCCTAGCTCAATTGATTTTATGCCATGTGGTGGCTTCTCTCTAGTTTTAGGACCTTTGAAAAGTATCCACAAATATTTCATCATTGATCCTCAATGTATTGGGACCTCATGATAGTGACACTTGTCACTATCATGGTCACTTTTGAAAATCATTTTCTTTGATCTTGATTATACACCATTATATCTTTGGTATGCGAGTTAATGTGTCCATAGATCTTGGTACTTGACCTTTTGACTTTGCACGAGCTTGACACTTATCATTTCCTTGAGACTCCCTTCAAACACAAAATAAAATGATTTAGTGTATATAAATTTATACTAAGGTATATAAAGAACTTTGGACATAAATATAACCTAAGGCTTTATTCATGTTAATAAACATGAAAAAAAACCTTAGGATAAAGTCCTTAGTTAAGTTTTTAAAACTACTAATGCATGTGTCACTTGGGAACTCCACAAGGCTTCCATCTTATTGACTTGTTGACTCTAGGGAAGGCCCACAAACCATTGATCTATTGTCTATGTTACTAAGATGTTTCCACTTGGCACTTTCAATTCGTTTCATAGTTTTTTGGATTTTTCAACCTTGCTCTATGTTGTTATATCTTTAGGATACCCATCGAAATAGTGAAACTTGTCACTCTAATGGTGTATTTAAAAGTCCTTTATTTCTAATGTTAATCTTGCACCATTATATATGTGGTGTATGAGTTAACACACAACATAGATCTAGGTACTTGACCTTTGAATTTTTATTTAACTATGAGCTCAACACCTATTGCCTTCAAATTGGTCCATTTATATGGGAATAAAATAGAAAAATAAATAAGATCTTAGGGATAAAGTTTTGTTGCATTAATAAAATATGATTAGGACCTTCATATGAATTTTAAGCCAATATTAGAATATAATGAAATAACCCTCATGTTAATTAGACCTCATGAACCATGAGATATAAAGGACCTAACATAACCATTTTAGCATAAGGTCTAAGTTGTATTAATGAAATATGATTAGGACCACGGGATAGAGTTCTAAATTAAGGATATAAAGTGTTCTCTAGTAATTTTGACCTTGCATAAATTTTAAATCTATTTCAAAGGGACTTTAGGCTCAACAAATTAGGCCCAGGTTTTTTAACATGATTTTAAGGATAGATTAAATTTAATTAATAAGAGACCAAGAGTTAATCAAAATAAAGATTCAATTTAACATTAAGTTTTAAAACCTTAGGAAATGTTCACATCAATGAGACCCCATTAAACCTATAGCATGGAAACATAAGAGTCTAAGGTTAGCAACATTATATGAATTCAAATGAAGCTTATGTAATAAAAGACCCATGTAAACTAGATCAAAACTAGATATTCAATACTAGTTATTGATCAAGTTGAATGTTCACTTTAAAGCACAACTTTGCATAATTTGAATTAAGGGTTCCCCATTTTAAAAAATGGGGTGTGTTGGGTACTATAAATAGATACTCATAGGGGGAATACATATGAGTATTTAAAAACCCAAAACTTTAGTTAGTAATCCTTATATCAATCAATAAGTATGTCATAGAGAATACTTAAATTAGAAACATGAAAGAGACTCCTAATTTGATTAACACAACATACTTTCCTTCCATTTTTTTGGATCTCTGTGTCAAACATGTAATTCATTTAACCCTTATTGTGATGAGTTTTTTAAAGGCTTGATAAAGTTTTAGGTTTCATTTTAGTTTTTATTAAAGCTCATTAAATCAAGGGAAGCTCATGCATTGCTCTACTGCTAGCCAAGTGTCCATAACCTCGACAAAGATACCTTAAGCTCCTTTTCTTCTCTTTCCATTATTTTCTCTTAATCATGATGCATGATACATTAACCTTATCATTTCATCATATGAGACTTTTGATTTTCTTTAGATAGTATTTTTATCTTTTGAACTGATTAATTTTTTTCTTTTTATTTTGTTCTTATATAAAAATAAAAGAGCTAGAACCCTAATGAGCTAGTAGAATTATAAAACAAATCATTACCAAAATGTCCCTACCAGCCACACCTATACCCAAAATTATCATTTCTAATAGATATTTAATGTGATTAGTGTATTTGATCTAATAAAACATGAAAACTTTCTAAATTTGTATTTACTCTGAGAGTAACTTCCACATGCCTGGTAAAAGTTATCAATTGTGACAATATCCAAAATGATTCATGATTACATACCTTTATCCTAAAGACTCAAAATATAGAGATATGCCCAATTTGTAAACTAGTCTTAATTTACCAAATTTTTAATTTTCCCCCTTTCTACAAGTGATAAGCTCAGTTGGTTTAGAATTTAAACTTAGTTACAGTCAAAGTAGACACAATTCAAACTACCAAGGAAAGCATTAAAAACAACTAATCTAAGAAAGTAGGCAATCTAATCTAAGAAAGTAGGAAATATAATCTAAGAAATTAGGAAATCTAATCTAATCTTAAATCTGCATTTATTTATCCCTCATTAATTAATGATATCTATAGATGACATATCCCTGAAGTATTTCTTCAAAAACTGTTCATTGACTAGATATATATGGTCATTACCTTGCAGGTCCTTCAAATGAAATGCATTATTTCCCATGATCTTTGAAATCTAGTATGGTCCAATCCATAGTGGAGCAAACTTGTGATGTTATCCTTTCTTCTCATGGGATTTATCCTAAAGTATCACTAGATCCAAAATCCTAAATGCTTTAACCTTCACTCTCTTATCAAACCACCTCTTGACTATATCCTAGTGTTTGTTGAATTTTTGTAAGGCTTCAATCCTTAAATATTCAATTTATATCATGTCCATCAATCTTGACTCTACTTCATCACATGGGTCCATGTAGTCCTGCATGAATTGATATGTGGGTAACTTCAACGTAATTGAGAATACAGGCTTGCATCTATACACCAATAGATAGGGTAAAGATTGAAGGGCTTGTTTGAATCCTGTTTCATCTACCCAAAGAGCATACTTCAACAAGTTGTGCTAGTCCTTGGGATTATCCCCTATTGATTTCTTAATTTCATATATCATATTCTTATTCATTGATTCTACAAGTCCATTTCTATTAGGGTAATGGTTAGAAGCTGACCTGATAATAATCTAGATGTTATGTTCCCACTTAGTAAATTCTTTTGATATGAAAGTCAATCCATTGTCACAAACTGAAGAAATAGGTGTGCCAAATCTATTTGTTATGTTTTCCTCCAAGAATTGGATCATATCTTATGCTTTGTAATTATTTTTGGCTATATCTTTGGTCTAGGTAGTGTAGTAGTCTGTAACAGTAAGTAAAAACTTATGGCCAACTGAGGAATTTGGGTTGATGATTCTAACGAAGTCTAAACCCTACTGGGTGAATGTCCTTCCTTCAACAGCTAGAGGTAGAGGCATTATTATGTGTACTTCTCTTTTAGTTATAAATTGGCATTCATGGAATGTTCTAACATGAGCATGAACATCTTTGAAAATTATTGGCCAATTATAGACCATTATTAAGATATTATGGGATGTGGTATTCCCAAAAGGGTGACCACTACCTATTTTATGATGTAAGTTTTCTAAAATTTCTTTATCTTCGTTTGCAGACACACACCTGAGGTAAATGCCTTCATAGCTTCTTCTGTAGAGAACTCCCTTATTAATCATGTAATGAGCAAATTTTAACCTTAAAGCTCTATGTTTCTCTCTATTAAGCTCTAGGGAAAAAGTCCCTATAATAAAATATTATATTATATTATTATACCATTCTCCTTTAGATACTTGAGCTTCACATACATCTTCAACTATGATACGAGGATCAGGTTCGGTTATGAGCTGAACAAAGCCTTCCCAAATGATCTTTGTAGGTTTGATCTCTATGCCAACTTCTTGTAGATTTTTCATCTATTTTCTTCAACATTCTCCTAATTCATTCTATTATATGGTAAGCTTGATATCAATATCACACACAATGGAAATGGTTTTATTCCTGAAGATGTAATGTCAAAATTTCTTCACTGCTTTGACAAGGATGAAAATCTATTTGTCAATCATATATTGCCTAAGTTTTGCATCCTTAAAATTTTTGCTCATAAATGCAATTAGATGCTCATTATCTTCCTTCTTTTATGTTATAACATTAGTGATTATATGCTTTAAATTTAATGAATACAAGTATAAATCTTTCATAAAATATGGGTTGATCAATATTGGAGCCTATGATATTGCATCTTTAATGTCTTGGAAGGACTTTTGGGCTTCAATTATCTTCTCTATTTTGGAATCCTACTTAAGCATGGCACTTAGAGGTCTAAAAATCTCTACAAATCTTGATATGAACTTCCTTACAAAGTTAATCTTTCTAAAGAATACTTTAATCTCCTTCTTCTTTTTTGGTGGTGTAATCCTTGAAATTCCTTAAATTTTGTCTAAATCAATGGTGATCCCATCTTTGGAAATAATTTACCCCAAGAGATTGCCTTTAGTGACTCCAAATATGATCTTATTTGGGTTCATAAAAATACCAAACCTTTTACATCTCTAAAATATGGAATGTAGGTGGCTTATGTTATCCTTCCTATGTTTTGAAAATACTACAAGATCATCCATATAGATGATTATGCATTTTCCTATCAATTCTTTGAATACATGATCCTATTATATGTGTAAGTTCCCTATTTTTAGGTAAACACCATCTTCATCCTATCCTCAAATTGCACTAGTACCTAATTATAGCTCAAAAATCCATCCAAAAAAGGCATTATTTTAGAACCAATTACTATTTGTATCACCTCATCCAGAGAAGGTAGGGGATAATTTTACTTTTCAAAAGCTATATTTAGTTGCCTAAAATCTATACATAGTATTATCTCATCATTATTTTTTATTACTAGGACCAAATTGGCCACCCAGGTAGAATGCCTTACTAGAAAAATGATATTTGCACTTAATAGCTTCTCCACTTGTCTCTAGATGAGAGCCTCCATAATAGGATTCATTAGTCTCTACCTCTATCTAAATGGCTTGTGATTTGGCTTTAAGGGAATCATATGAATAATTACTTGTCGGTCATATACTTTGAAGTCTTCATATTCCAAAGCAATGACATCCCTATACTGAGTGATCAAATCCTTCACTCATTGCCTCTCTTCTAGGTTATAGATGAGACCAATATTAACATAGTGTAGTATATGTTCATCTCCCAAATTTTATATTTTGAAGTTTGATTCATTAACCTTGGGCTGCCTAACTTGCTGAGCTTGAGGGTCTATATCTAATGACCTTTCCAAAGAGACCAACCTAGTTGGGATGTGATTCTCTTTGAGTTGGAGGATGCTTTCTTTGTCTAATTCCTCTTGATAGAGGTGATTAATGTCCTTATCATCAATTATTTTTGACTTGAATTCCCTTGAATTAGTTAAAAATTGGATAATCTGATGGTCATCATCAAAGACCTAGAAATTTTCTATGTTATCTAAAATAGAGGGACAAGGTACCAATTCAATAGAGAACCTTTTTACATTAGATTCTTGTAGGGAATACATATTAGTAGTGGTAATAGTTAGTAAATCAAAATCTTGATTTTTCTCTCTAGGAAGGGATACTATGTTGAAAGATTAAAAGCTTTCAATCGGGTCCCATGTTTTATGCTTATATCTTCTCAAATAAGATAATTTGTATTAGTATTTGCTTTTGACCTAGTTGACTACCAAATCTAAGTCACCTAGTTTTACATTGTTCTTGAGTGAAAATTATAATCCTAGAATTAGAACATCATACTCAAATCTATTATTCATGCATGGAAGTTTCAATATGTATGATGCTAATAACTTTTTTCCCTGTGGATCAATTAGTTTGATCCCTATGCCCGATCCTTGCTTGGATATAGAACCATCAAATTGAAAATTCCATAGCTGATTAAAACCTTCATATCTTAGCTTTTATACTTGATTATGCATGGAAAAGGTATAAATATCAAGACTGAGGGATTCATAATTTGCCTCTTCATTATTGACATTATATTCTAGGATGGGATACTTCATTCTTGACTCTCTATCAATTATGATTTGATTTACAACTCCTCTACATGGAAACCAAATATGAGAGAAATTTATAGAAAGATATCCATTGAGTATTTTAGACTAGTCTCTACTTAGAAATAGTCTATAGCCTTCAAGCATGTTTACCACCAAGATATCAATGGTCACCTGAATACATGGTTTAGAGGCTACTTAGATATGCACATCCCTTTGTTCACCAATTATAGTCACCACTATCTTATCCAATTGTGAAAATGTCCTCTTTGAAGAGCTTGGAATTAGACCAACCTTTTGACATATGGAAGTAGGCATGATAGTTGTAGAAGCTCCAAAATCAACTAAATAATTATGAATATTCTTATCGAATGTCCTGATAGTTAGCAAGAAGGGTAGAACTTTTGGCTTGTTGTTTTAGATAACATTGGTGTTGGATGCTTTTAATTTATCCATAGGTGTCTTCTTAGTAATAGAACTATATAAAAACTCCTTTATATTGATGGTCTAAGCTAACTCATGAAGATTTATATTTTCCTTGATCTTCTTCATATCCTCTAAAATGTTGTATCCTCCTTTCCTAGGTTCTTCCTTGGTATAGGGCTGATTGTTCCCTCTTGAAGGAGGTGGATTGTTATCTAGTTTAGGATTAAGTGGAATAGTTTTAGTATTTGGGGGAGTCGATGTTATGAGTGGTTGATTATTATTTAGATTATATGCACCTTTCTAAAATTGTTATAAAGTGTGAACCTCATCTATGTTGTCCTCCTAGCTCATTGTCTTCTTCACTTGGAAACTCATGAGTTTTAAATAACATAGTAGTGCTTGAAGATCCAAGATTTGGATGATGTTTGGGTGGATTATACATCTGATCTTATCTAACCACCTCTCTTTAAAATATTTCAAAAGCTATGCAAAATTTGAAGAAGTTGAGCTCACCATGCCTAGAAGTATTATGAATTTTGCACCAATTAGGAAGAGTTATTTTTGCCATGTTGATCTCTGAAAACTTGTTAGGCTGATTAGGCCTATTGAATGGTCTATTGTATCTCTAAAATACAACATTATGATTACTAGTTGGGCCATTGGTGTTTCCCATCCTCTACATATTTAATAATTTAGTGCTCCACTTTTAAACCATCTTCTAGATAGAATCTAGTTCTACCTTTGTAGAGTTAGTAAATTTTAAAATAGTGGTATGAAATGTGATTACTTATTGGTTCTATTGGTAACCATTGCATGTTTCATGATTTTTTAGGAAGATAAAATTTGGATGTGTTATCTATGTCAATGGAGGCAATGCATACAATTGATTTTGATTGAATGCAAGAACATTCTTCTTCACATTTGGTATTGAATTTAGTGCTAAAAAGTTATTTTTGACATGAGGTACACTAGGCATCTAAGAATTGAGCTACCTATCTATTTTAATGGCTTCTTCATATGCTAGTGTCAAATTGTTAGCAACAATATTTATTCTTAAGAACATGATAGTGATTGGGTCTATGGTGTTTTTATACATTTATAATACTAGTGATGCATCTGGTTTATATCTTGGGGTCAACTAGTTATACATATTTTTAAACCTTGCATTAAAATCATGGATAGGCTCATTAGGCTCTCTCTTCATATTGGTGAAGTGTTAGTATAACAAACTAAGATTGGTGACATGTCAAATCATATAAGAAAAGCACATTGACACTCATCCCAAGAAGTGATGGATTTATCCATTATATTTAATTACTAATCATAAGTAGCATCCATTAATTTAAAAGGGAATAATATACATGCTATATCTTCATTGGCAACATTCATTAATCTTAAATCAACTTTAAAATATTTGATGTGTTCCTCTACTATCCTTGCTCCCAAAGAAGAAAAGGATGGTAGGTAATTTTTAGGATTCATAGGTAAATCATGCACATCTCTTGGGATGGTAATAGTATATCTGACTAACTAAGGTTGTTTTTTAGCCATTAGCTAATTAATAGGCAAAGAGTTCCTTATGGGTAAGGGATTCCTTACTAAAGGAGGTGGATTGTTCTGAACTGGGGTTATTGGTGCAATTCTAGGTCTCTTATGATTTTTCAAGGGTGAGAATATAAAAAAAAAACTAAGAACTAGATCTGGTCACTCTCCTAGGTAACTCTAGTGCAATTCTATGTAAATAATAACTACTATTATCAAATGTTTAGGCCCTCCTTATAGTGCTAGTGAAACTATTAATGCAATTTATATGCACACCATAGTCAATAAGATAGCCTCTAAAATTTTAAGATCCCAATAGAGGTAAAATCCACTCTAGGACATGAGTTTTAGGTATGCATTTGGAAAAACCTATTCATGAAATAGTTGGTAGGGCATGTAGGTTGTTGACAAGGTTTTTTGGATGGAGGTGTGATCTACAATAGATAGTGAATTCATTCATGAGTTGGATGGGTGGATGGTTGATAAACTAAAGTGGTTATATCTTAAAAAATACTAAAAAAATGAGGAGAGGTTAAGGCAAAAAAGAAGACTATGGTTTTCAGGAATTATTTCCCTGGATAGTTTCTAAAAGGACAAGTGATTTCAAAACCTATGCCTATAGCTAGCAGTAATTGCACACATATAATAATATGTGTCTAAGAAGTCTAAGGAGATAATGATGCAATAAATTCACATTCCTTAGACAATTTTTTCTCCTTTTATGGTAGATATTTCACACTCTTACTCAAGAGATTACAGCTCAGGCTAGTGAAGTATCTAAGATAGTTATTACACACACACAAAAAACTACATCAAATAAATCACTCATAAACATTTAAAATTTTAAATAAATCAACTTAATTGACTTAATAAATATAATTTACCAATATTTCAATAGATATTACACATATAAGATCAGTACATTAATCAAGATAATCAATAATCCATTCACAACTTTTGCACATTAATGATATTGAAACATACAACTAGAAAAGTAACATCTAATTACATAGATAATGGAAAGAAAATACTCAAATTTATGAGGTTGACAATCAAAATTTCTTCATTATTTTATATTTAAAATATTCTGATCAAAAATACAAGTTGGATTATAGTTGTTTAAATAGGCTTTGGGGAAGGGGTCACCTCATCCTCTGAGTCCATGAAAATTCATTACATGTGATAGTCAGAACTTGAGTTCTAATTGTGTTCAAAACCATATAAGAGTATGCTACAGTTATTATTTTAAGTTAATCCTTAAACAATCTAATCAACATGTGCATGTGTAGAAAGAAAGAGCAACTTTTACAATTAAATCTTGAACTACATGGAAACTACATTTATATATCAATACTTTCTTTTACAAGTTGTGAGAATAACCTATCAAATACTTTAATTTATCCATTTCAAATGGAAATTAGACATGTGTTAAGGACAAGTTGCCCTTTACCAATACCTTAGAACCAAATTCATTACTTAATTGGGACTAATTTCCCTTTATTATGCATTACATGTTGCCCCTACCTTTATAGAATTGAAAATTCATTTGAAAGGATCTGTAAGGTCTTTATGTTGTGTCAAATTAATATTTGAGATGCCTGAGCAACTACACTATTCTCTTATTCTACTACTAGATCTTCCATTTTATATTTGATAACTAGATTAAGTCTAAGATTTATGTGTTCCTCACTCGTTCATATTCAAATGTGTCATGTCTATGTAGTAATGTCTATGTAATAAGGTCCCTACTTCATGTTTTCTTGAAACAAGATAAAAGTTAATTTTTACCTTTGATCTCATGAAATCATGATAAATGTAAATTTTCTACTGGCTTTGATACCTTTTAATTTATCTCACACTATTGGATATATTTGTACAAATCAACACAATTCATCTATCTTGAGCTAGGAAGTTAAGTGTCATTGGCTATTCTATCCATCTTCTATGGTTGTGACATTTCTCACTACTACATTTGTTTCAAGCTTCATTTAAATGTAAACATTAATCTCATATCGTTGATCTCTATTTCATGGATCAATTTCACTCCATAGATGTTTATCCACTTGGTTTTTTCCTTAGCTCTATGACCATTGGAACTCTAATAAGGTCATCATGATGGTGACACTTTCACCCTCTCACTTCATTGAAATGTCAGTAGTAATATCAATTTTTTAGATATTTTACATGATGAAATATGAGTGTGCCACTTGGTAGTTCCTTGGGTTTCTTTGTATACCTTACATTCCTATCTCGAATGTTTTTATGCCATGTGGTGGCTTCTCACTAGTTCTAGGACCTTTGAAAAGTCTCCATCAATTTTACATCATTGATCCTCTATGTACTAGGCTCTTATGATGGTGAAACTTGTCACTACCATGCTCACTTTTGAAAATACTTCACTTTGATCTTTATTACACACCATTATATCTTTGGTACATGTGTTAATGCACATTGCATATCTTGGTGCTTGACATTTTGAATCTATGTGAGCTTGACACTTGTCATTTCCTTGGGGCTCCCTATAAACATAAAATAAAATGACTTAGTGTATATAAATTAAGACTAAGGTATTTTAAATAACTTAGGAAATAAATCTAACCTAATGTTTTATTCATGTTAATAAACATGAAAAAAAAACCTTAGGATAATGTCCTTAGATAAGTTTTTAAAACTACTCATGCATGTGCCACTTGATAACTCTATGGGTCTTCAGTCTTATTGACCTTTTGACTCTGGGGAAGGCCCATAGATTATTTTTTTGTTGTTTAGTATTTCGAGATGTTTCCATTTGGCAATATTAGGTCATTCTATAGGTCTTTTAACTTTTCAACCTTGCTTCACATTGTTAGATCTTTAGGCTACCTATCGAGATAGTGACACTTGTCACTCTCTTAGTGTATTTAAAAGGCCTTTAATTCTAATGTTGATCCTACATCATTAGATATATGGTGTGCAAGTTAAAATGCACCATAGATCTAGGTGCTTGACCTTTGAATATTGATTTACCCACAACCTTGACACCTATTGCCTTTGGGTAGGTCCTTTGATGTGAGCACAAAATAGAAAAATAAATAACCTTTTAGGACTAAAGTTTTGTTTCATTGATAAAATATGATTAGGACCTTCGTATGAATTTTAATTCAATATTAGAATATAATTAAAGAGACCCCATGTTAATTATACCTCATGAACCATAAGATATAAAGGACCTAGCATAAATATTTAAGCCTAAGGTATGAGTTGTATTAATAAAATATGATTAAGACCTTGAGCTAGGGTTCCAAACTAAGGCTATAAAATTTTCTCCAGTAATTTTGACCCTACATAAAATTTGAATCTATCTCAAAGGGACTTTAGGCTAAACAAATTATGCTAAGGTTTTTTAACATGATTTTACACATATATTAAATTTAATCAATAAGAGACCAATGGTTAACAAAAACAAAGATTCAATTTAGCATTATGGTGTAAAAACCTAGGCGTTCACATCAATGAGACCCCATTAAACCTATAACATGGAAACATAAGATTCTAAGGTTATCAACATTATATGAAGTCAAATCAAGCTTATGTGCTAACAGATCCATGTAAACTAGATCAACACAAGATATTTAATACTAGTTCTTGATCAAGTTGAATGTTCACTTTAAAGCACAAATTTGTATAATTAGAAATAAGGGGTCACCATTTTTAAAAATGGTGTGTGTTGGGTACAACACTCCCTAGAAAATAAAAAATATGGAGGGTTTATAGGTAGTTTTTTATCCCCTAAGAATCATCATAAGGACACAAGGGATAGAACATACACAAGTTGTAGCCCTTAGGATACAAACATACAAACCATAATATTAATTAATTGATTATGATTAAATGTGATATATTTAAAAGATGAAAAATATAGACAAGAATATATAATATAAATATGAAAATGATATATACAAGACAAGATAATTAAAATGATTCAAAAATGATTTCCAAAGTGCCACGAGGAGTCTTTGATAGGTGACCTGCAAGCACAAGGTTATTAGTTTCAAGTGGAACTCCAAAAGAGGTAACCTTTAAGACAAGAATTAGTAGTTTTGATTGATTATATTTGAAGGGAAACCTACAATACAATGATGTTAGACCAAAATATGACTTATAAAAGATGATTTTAGAAAGATAAAATAACCTATGAAAGAAACAAAGTGTTAGGAATTAAAAAAAACACTCTAAAAAATCATGATTTGGCCCTATAATTCCTTTGGGTGAGTGGGATAGAATGTAGGGGTCTAGGGGTGACAACCCCCAATGGGGTCAAGGGGTAGCTACCCTTACGGGGTTAAGGAGTAGCACCCCAGACACATTCCCTATTGTGGTACAGGGAAAGGTCAAGGAGCAGAGCCTCTGATGCTAAAGGTAATTTTGGCCTTGTGGGAGGCCTGGGATGACTCAAAAATCACTAAAAATGACTCTAAAATGCACTTAAAAAGACCAAATTTAAGGCAAAAAATAATGCCAAAATCGCAACTACATAATGTAAATTCATAACTAGAAAGTGCAAAACCACAATTCTAAGGCAAAATCATAAATTGTGAGTTATGATTTTTTAGTGGTTATCTAACCTTGATGGTTAACCTATAAAACCATGATAGTTAGACAAAAATGTTATGACAACTAATAAAATTGATATTAGCTATAAAATGAGAATTATGGTTTTGTGATAAACTAAAAAACCTAAAGATTCTAATATTTGATCAAAAAATATTATTAAATAGATTATGTTAAGTTACTCAAAAGTGTAGGAATGTCTATTGATAGATGATTAAGGAAAATTAAAACTAATTCATGACATATCAAAATTTTATACATAAAACACTTTAGACTTTTATCAAAAAATGAATCAAATTTTGAGTAACAGAAAGTGTATCTAAATAGATTTTACCCTAAGTCTACCCTATGGAATTTGAAAGACAATATTCACATAGAGTTAGTTTAAAATGATCATAATGATAAAATCATGACTATGGACATAATATCACATTTCTATAGAGCAAGGTTATGATTCTAAAAATTTCATGATATGTAGTTTTGTGGAAATATGGAAAAAGGTCAAGGACTATGTTTGGTTTTGCCTGTAGATGGTCTTCTTTCCTTTCCTCCCTCCTATTGTTCCTGTATATCACATAACAAAAACTAACATAGACCAAATCTGGTTATAGGATGTGGTTAGTTAAAATTTCCCTTTAAGACCCAAGTAAGATCAACAAAATGTAAAACAAGGGGTTATATGATGTTTGACTAACTACTGATCCCTATAAAATAGAAAATATGAAGTTTGAAATATTTAGGTTAGGGGATGATAAAATATTGTTAGTGATTTTACCAAAAATGACAAACTCACAACTCTTATTACAATACGTTAGTTATCAGGGCAAAATTATAAGTATCAAAGTTGTGATTTTATGATGACTTTATGCTCACATCAAAAACCTACAAAAACACAAGTCAATAGTACAAAATCACAACTACAAAGGTAAATTCACAACTTTCTAAGTCATGATTTTGCCAACAAACATGAACCTGTAAAATAGAACATTAATGGTTTAAAATAAAATCATGACTCCTTAGACAAAATTATAACTCTCTCGATAAAGTCACAATTTGTGAATCACAGTATTGTCAAAAGGTCAAAAACCTACACAGTCAGAGGAAATGGTTAGTGGTTAAATTAAATGTTTGGCACAAATTCATGACTCCCAGGGACAAAATCATGACTACACAGTTTCCACTACCAGTGCAATGTCATAACTTAAATATGTGCATGCAAAATTCCAAACTTCCAAGATTTTCTTTGATGGATTAGACTTGAAAGCTAACAACACACCACTAATAACCAAAATTGTTAAATTTGTGAGGGATGTCCCACCATGTTCACCAAAATGTAGATGATATTTGAGCTCTATGTGGATTTAACAATGTAAATTAAAACCCAAAGATCAAACTACTAGTTAAAGTGATAGAGCCATCAAAATCATAATTCAATAGGTGAATAATCATTCAAAATAACATTAAAATAATAAATCTAATTTCTCTACACCATGATCAAATAAAATACAAAAATAAGAGGATATGAGATTAATTACCTTAGACTTAGACTGACATTATGATGCTTGATTATGGATGTTGGATGAAGGATGACTCAATGATTAATTGGACATGGATTTCTTATGAATTCATAATATGATCTTCCATGGAGGAGAGGAATTATTTAAATAGAGGAAGGAGGTAAATATCAATGGTGGAGTTTTGAATTTAGTTGGAGGAGATCAAGGGATGGAAATTATCTCAAGAATTTAAATTTCCTTAGAAGTCTCTAGATTTAGAGGCTTTTAGACAGGAATGGTTAGAATAAAGAGGATTCTAGAATCCTCCAATTATAGAATCCTCTTAGTGATTAATTAGGCTTAGGGATTGGTTAGATAGGGATTAGGTGTATTATTAGGGACTCAAGGTGTAGGAGAGCCTAGGCATAGGCTAGTAGGTGGCCCATTTAGAATTTAAAATTACCAAATAATAGGTACATGGGGATTAGGATAAGATAATAAATGATTGGGGAAATTAATGAAGTATAATAGGACTAAGGATAGTGGATGAAGAAATATTGAAGGTGATGTTAGATAAATGACTAGGAATGGGGGATAAATTAGCAGGATTTAAGTGAAATGAGTAGAATTAGTATCTATGAATAGTAGTATTAGTAATGATAATATAAGTGAGAGAATTTATATGCATACATAAATAATTTTAATTAGTTATTTATTAACTTTAAGTGACTTTAAGAAAGTCAACTAATTAAATTTATAACTTGAATTTATGTTTAATACTTTAATAAAGTATTAAGATGAAAATTAAATAATAATAGACCAAAGACAACTCTAAATGGGTGGGGGACATTAAGTCATTGTAATAATTTAAAAATAAACAAAATATGCCAAACAACATAATGATTATAAAAATTAAATAAAATTAAATACTATAAACATTAATTTCATAAGTATTTAACTATTTAATTTAGTATATATATAATCAAAATAAATCATACTACATAGGTTATAAATTATTATCATATATAAAAATATAAAATATCCAAAGTTAATGTATCATTATATCATCAATAGAATACTAAAGTATCAAGCATCAAAAAATAAACTTAACCATGTATGTAATTGTCATATGTGTATGACAACACCTCAATCAAAGGATGGCCTTTATCTATCACATACTCAATATATTTCATGGTAGTAGTAGGAAGCTTAACCAACTTTGTACGCAAATTTATATCTTCATCATCAACCTCCAAATTTACTTTCTTCACCATTCTTGTGATCATATGTAAATATGAAGTTGAGGGAGTGATTTCATGTATTTTAGATTTTGATGTAACTTCCATTTCTTATCCAAGTGAATAAGATGGAAATTGGTCAAGACTTAACTCTAAACACCTTACAATCTCAACTATTACCTCATGTGAAGGAGCTTTAGTATTTAGTGGAACAAGGGAGTGTGGGTGTAGCTTTACAGTAACTTGAAACTCATTTGTAGGAGTAGGTGATCTATGCTGAATAAAATGATGAGGAGAATTACTTGGATCAAATTGTACTATAGTTTGCATATGTTGAGAAGAACTAATTGGATTTCCTCATATGTGAGAACAATCTCTCCAAGGAGTACCTCTCTAACCTCTATTTCCTTGGGTATTAACAAGATAATAAGGTAAATAATGTAACATGTTCCAAAAGGTAGGATGATAATCATCAAATTGTATAGACATGCATGTACCATAGTTAAAGAGTCCAGAGAATGTCCTAAAAGGCCTTCTACCTTTAAAATTTTGACCCTTGTGAACATGTCTTTGTGGAATCTTTTCTATGTGCTAATCATGGTTATGTCCCTAATTGTTCTCATTTGAATGATGAGAGTGAGGATGAGTCAAAACTAAAATTGTTATACTAAAACATAGAATTGTAAAATCAAATCAAAACCTTGATTATATTTCAAACCTTGATCTATCAATGTATAATGCAAATACATCAATCTTTCAATAAATTGTCAACCATTTGATTAGCAACAAATAAATAAATCTCTTGTTAAAATCTATTAAAATTTTTAATAAATAAAAATTTGTATCTAAATTTAAACCATATATCCTTGTTTTCAAAAGCCTCAAATTGACTACATTGCTTATAACATTCACATTATTAAACATTAAGATATTTGACTATGTTAAAAAAGTCAAATTATTCATTTCTAATTATTTGAAAAATGATACATGTAAACATATTCAATATCCAATACCATTTTATATGTTTTAATTCATGATTTCAAATAATATTTTGAATAAAAATAATTCCCAAATATCATTATGATCATTGCTTCAAACCAACTCTGCCATAGAATAACATGTCTAAACATACTTTCAAAATGTATTTTACAAATGAATCATATATCTTGACAAATATTTTTTACTCTTCTTGTTATCAAATTAAAACATTCAACTATAATTTATAATATCCATAGTTCATTTTCGACCCTAAAAACCATTTGGTGGTGAACAAATTGATGAATTTAAATCAAACAAAGAAACTTATTACTACTAGATACAAATAAAACCCAAAATTCAAGAATAACACCCATTATTTTAAAAATTACTCAATTTACATCTATTTATAAGATAAAATGACTTTATACAGACTAAAAATTCCAACTTGATCATACATAAATTTATTTTAACATCATAAATGAATACCAAGTACAACCTTGTATTCAAAGGTAAAATGTCCGTCAAGATTAACAACTTATGCTAAAATGTTTCCCAGAATATGTATGCAATATAAATGACTAACCTATTAATGAAACTCAAATATTTGTTCCCATAAAAATTATGAATATAGAGACAACCATTTATCATATCATCAATCATTTACATACCATATTATCTTTATTTATCTCGTAGTCCTAGAATATCCAACATAAGTATCCACAAATTTGCTTTGAAAACCTAATACCCATTAAATATTTGAAGGATATCATTTAACATGCACATGTAGGTCTTGATCAAAATATTATGAGCCATCATAAGCATATATTACTAAATAAGACCATAAACCAAGACCTAATCATTGAAATAAAACCTCAACCTCAAATATTTCCAACAAAACACAATAATATATTCATACATATCTTTCAAAAAAACCAAAACCCATTTTTTGGAAGCTATAACCTTTTTTTTTGAAAATAAACTCAAGCATCTTCAAACTTAATAAAAAATAATTAAATAATGTCATGCAGACAAACAAAAATGAAATATGCTTGATATTTCCATCATAAGCCAAATAATTTATGAACCTTTTCAAAATTCCATGAACTACATAATGTCATCAAACCAGAAATAAAAATCCTTAAATACTTAAAATATTTCTAAACTATATACATAAAATCCTCTACATGCACACATTCATAGTTCAAAACCATCTTAATATGAATCTATAATCCTTTGAAAACAAACTTAAACATTCATAAGCATCACAATCCTTGAATAATGTCATGCACATAAATATATGTTCAATATTTTCATTTAATCATCAAACAAAAATTCAAATTTTCATGTGAATAATAACTATGATATGGTTGACATACCTTACTTTCCAATAAAACTAGATATACAATAGTTATTTCCAAGCTCAAACTCTTCTTTATCCTTTCCAACGAGCTTCATTTCTACCTTGAGGATTTATAAAATGACTATCCAAATGTGTAAAAAATATTTTTATATGACCTAAGATTAAATTAACCATTTTTATCTATGTGTCCATTAGTTATTTTCTATCAAATTTGCTTGTCCTTAGTTAGTGGTTCGACTAACTCTTACCAATTTCTGCCAAATATAATAACCACCAATCTTTATTATAAAATCCTTACTAATGATCAATACCCAATTCATGTACTAATATCATTAATGTAATAAAATCTCTCTTATTCAAAAAAATCCCATCAAAATATCCAAACTAAAAATGTATCAATGGTATGTACATTATATCAATTGAAACATATTTGGTGGCTCCACTATTCTAGTCTAGTTAAGTTTGAAACTTGACTTTGAACCCAAAATATTCACAACTCATATGAATTTATTATATATTATAAAATTTGATCCACCAAATTAGAAAATACATGTCATGGTGACCCTTTATCAACCTAGTCTTTAAATTTAACACTTGGGTTTTAAATTTAACATAGGCTTTAGGCATTCATATCAATAGATTTAATACATATGTTAGATTTAAATCAAATAAATAATATTAATACCTTGAAAAAAATAATCATAAACTAAATAAATTAAATGGAATAATATCAAATATTATATGAAATGGAGATGATGTTAAGATAGTATATCATTCTCAACTTATATTGGAGCCTTTATGAATTTTGAAAACTAAGCCAATGAATTACAAGAGAGATTTAAACAATCATCTTATCAACATTTGACTAATCAACATGTTTATGTAAAATAAACCATATAATTCAAATTTCATCATACATCTATATTAATGGAAATATTGAATCGTTTATAGATGAAATAGACAAAGTGCAACCAACAAGTGTTACTGCTCAAATGACTAAGTCAAATTATTCACAACTATCAATCTACACATCTTAACCATATAACTATTGAATGTGATTTAATTATATCATTATTTTTCTTTAAAAATTACTTGTTAATTTTAAGTTAATAATTTCATTATATTCAATAGTTATAATAATTATTTAACATAGGAATGCATATTCGAAATGAAAGCAATTGACTAGGACCCCCATAAGTAGTTTTATATGTCATGACACTAATCAGCATTATGGAATAATATATAATTACTCTTTAATATTTATAATAAAAATAGGGGTGACAAAAATTACCATAACACTATTGGGTGGTGGTTATCCCCTCTATATATGCATGGGGAATGTACATGTTCACACGCTCACACACAGATATATACTGACCATCTATATTTGAGGCTAAGAGAGAGGTCCAATAGTAGATGAAGGGAATTTTATTGATGATTGAAATTATGTGTGTGTATGTGTGGTGAGGGTACCATATATATATTGGGAGGGTTTAATTGACATATCTATATATAAGGGAAATTGGGGGCCTTACATTCTAATGAGTGATTCATAAATATTCCATTATATTTATATAGGACATCGATAATATACCGATGAATTAAGGGATGAGACTACACTCAATAGATTCCATAAATTGAGGGATGATATTTGATAGGCAAGGCTTACTGTTTGATTGAGAAATGATTGATGGCACCCATACCCATCTTAGGGAGTTAAGGATTTTCTAGGTTGTATTGTATTATATTACATAAATTTGATATATTGTATCAATCTATCTATTCTATTTTAAAATAACACCAAATATTTCTGAGAATAACACCAATGATTCTCAAGAATAATAAGGGAGTGGTGAATAAACCATTTGTTCAATGTGGAGTGAAAAACCATACCTAAGCTTCTTTATGCCTTTATATAAATAAGGGAGGCATTCGGTTGATTTATATTGAAGGTTATATTGAAAGTAGGGTGTTAAGGTAGAATATTCAAGCTCATAGAACAATGCACAAATCATATCATCAATGTCCTCAATACAAGTTATAAATATAGTGTTGTGGGTACACTATCTTAATTAAAAATGGATGGATGTGCATATGCATGATGTTTTTAGTTGGAAATTGATATAGTGTTATTATATTGATTTTGGCTTATAATCACCATAATCTTGAGGGAAAATGACATAAATGGGTTGTTGGATATGTGTAGGTCACCAACATGACACAAATTTCCCTACTCATACAACTTTGTCTGTATTTCAAAGTGAATTAGGTGTTCACACATATATGTACCCCAAATCATATGCATTTATCCTAGTCATAAATATATATGGTGTTATTGTATGAATTTAAACACATTAATAACTTAATCACAAGTGAAATTAACATAAAGTGGTGTTTTGGTATGTGTGGATCATCAATGAGACTTACATTACCTCAATCACACAACTTTTATGTTTGAATTCAAAATGAATTAGTGTGATTTCACATACATGTGCTATAAATTGTTCAAATTTCCATGGTCACAAGTGGATATGGTGTTATTGTGTCACTTTTAGCATATACTGAAGATAATCACAAGTAAAATTAGCATAAATTATTGGTTGGATGTGAAAAGGTCACAATAAAACTTATGTTACCATAATCACACATTTTTTTCTTGATTAGAGCAAAATGGGGTGATCATAAACAAATTTGCCTAAAATTATTTGTAATTACCTTAGTCATAAATGATATGGTGTTTTGTGTCATTTTGGCCAATAAGTGACCTGATTGAAAGTAAAATTGGCATAAATGGGTGTTTGAATGTGCATGGGTAACTAATGTGACATATGTTTCCCTATGCACACCACTTTGGCATGAATTCATATTTGATTAGGGTGACCACACCTAAATGTGGCCAAAATTATCCATATTTACCCTAGTCACAAATTACTATAGTGTTTTTGTGCAAATTTTTTTACTATGAGGGACCTAATCATAAGTAAAATTAGAATATAGGAGTGGTTAAGTGTGTTTTATATTTTAAAGTTTAATTTTGACAAACTAAGAACTCCTATAAATGCCAATAAACAATTCGGAAGGTGTCCAAACCTAAAAAATAAATATATGTTTACCAAAAATGGACATCAATTTCAAAAGTTATGCCCTGAATCCTTATGTTAAATACTAAAAATGACTAAGTACTAATTGTAGTAGATTTTGAAAAATGATCTCCCATATCACAAGCCATGCAATTGTGAGACCAATTGTAAAATATGTAGAGTGACCCTAAAATATTATATTTACTAAAATAAATTTAAATAACAAGTTGAATAATTTGAATTATACTTAACATTTATTTTAGTAAACCACTACCCACCTTTTAATTTCTTACCTTTATGCATTCTAAGGCTCTATAATTTCATACTTTTAAGAATGTATACACTTTTTTATATGATTAAAATGTGTACACACTCTAGGGCCAATGTTTACCAAGCCTAAAAAACTTAACATGTATTCATTATTATAATATCACATTATAACACATACACCTTTATGACAATGTTCATAGAATTATCCCCCAAACCCCTACACTTACCCAACTCTAGCTTATCCCTCTTCTCTTGGCATTTATAAATTTTAAAATGTTTAAGATGTCATTTATTCCTCCTCCTAACATTCAAGGTTGTAATATATAATATCACTCTAACAAAGTCCATGCTATCACTATTCCTTGAGTCAAAGTAGTCCATACCATATTGATAAATTAATGTAACCATAATCTCTTTCCATAATCCCCTCCACCTCTCACATCTCCTCTTGATGGTGTCTCTATGCATATTAAAATAGAAGTACCTAAGGTTTGTGCTTGTGAATCCCTTAAGGATAAATCCATCACTATGATCAAGATAATATATGTATTGTAGAATAAAAATAAATATCTCATTTCAAATATCACATCATGGGAAAATCAAATCATATATATAGAAAGTCTAGAATATGATAGTGTTAATCATGCATTTGTATCTTCATCTAGCAGTTGTGTGCCTATCAAGACTTCATATTAAAATGGGAAACTACAACATAAGACATATGTAACTAGTGGTTAATAAAATATTTAAAGGGATAATAATATTTTGAGTAATGTTCTATGATAAAAATGATTTGAAGCAAGTTGATCAAACTATGTCCTATACAACCTCTAAGGAGATCAAAATACAATTGTAGATATCATATAATGCATTGGCTTCATACAAATAGTTATGGATTTGAATAAAAAATACAAAATATAATTGATAGTGGTCATCTTATAATTGATACATCAATCAATCCACCCACTCATGCTATGATTTCATCTTCTAAAGCACACATTCAAAAATAACAGAAAGAAAAAGTATGCTACCAAAGGATAATTTGGAGAAATAAAATTATAAAAAGACAAAATTAGAGAAACCAAAATTAAAAAAATATCAAGATCAAAAATTAAAATTAAAAAAATCATAGGATGAAAAAAAATAATTACAAAAGGAATGCATCATAAAGGTAATGTTACAAAAAATAGTAAGAATAAAAGTTGTAAAAAATAGATTCAACCTATGCAAGAAAGTATCTTTAAGAAAGGGTTCATAACAAAAGAGGTTCAAAATAAAGAGATGCATACAAAAGCTAAAGTTTCAAGTGTAGTTTCAAAGGAATTAATTACAAGCCCTTCCTAATATCAATAACCTTTCACTATAATTTCTCATATATATGGTAAATAATTTACATATGTCAAGGTTATGGATTATAATGAAACAATTTTTTGTTATGTGTTATTTATTATATATCTTGGATATAATATTCATCACTTAGATCAAACTAATTAATCTCTTACATGTGTGGGATCAATCAAAATGAGATTTTCATTTGGTTAAAAAGAGTGTTATCTTAATTTCACCTTATTTAAAATCTAAGTGCATAAAATTTTTGTTTTTGGAGGATCATGTTTAAATTCAATAGGATCAATTATTGATGAAAACAAAGGTTACATATCATTTTATGATGAATTGAATGTCATTTTTTCAAAAGATAGAGCCCCTTTAGAGAAAAAACAACAAAAATAAATCATATCTTTAGATAGCATACAAATATAGACATGTAATGGAATAAAAACAAAGGCAAATGATATAATACATATTGCACAAGAGAAACCAACAAATTCAATACCATAGTATGGGACAATTAGTTATTCATACACATAATAAATAAATAAATAAATAAATAAGTCAATAATCGTAAGAAATTAGTTAATAATAAAGAGCAACCATGAACAAACCTTGTTCTGTATCATAAGGAATCCAATCATTTTAATAAATATGTTGATATTCAACATTAAATTTTGAATAATTTACTTGAATCTAACATTATTACTTTTCTACCTATCAAGACACACTATTTTTTTGGCATCATAGATTCAAAAGTCATTCAACACATCAATGCTTTACTTTAATGAAATGTTTTTAGGAACTTATTGATTTTGGTGATATCTAAATTAAATATACAATAATTGAAATACAAAATAATTAGTGCCAATCTACCAATACCCACATGATACTTTTAAGTAGCCATTAATATGAACTCAATGGGTACTTAAGAAAAAAGTGCATGAAACTCAAATACAAATATTAATGGGAAAAATAAATAATCATGACATAGTATGAATCCAAATTTCAACTAAATAGTACATATAATTACATCAAAGACACAGATTTTGATAATGATGACTTACTATATTCACTTCCAAGTTATGAAATTGGAAAGATGCATGCTTTCAAGTGTACATCCTATGTTGATTATTCAATACTTGATTATACCATTGATTAGCTTTGCTAATAGACTTTATGATTCAATAACCATGTATTTATTTAATTATATTATAATGAGCCACATGGTGTATATGATAGCTACATACACTGTATACATATGATCATGGATTCACAATTGGCTTTGGGGGAACCCTTTAGTACAATTGTATTGATTCCTTATATAAGTACATAATATTATTATTTTATTAATTGATTATATCTTGAAATTTTAGGCATGATATTCCCTTGTGTCGATAGATTATACATTTATTGTATTTGATAATGCACTTTCCATATGTCCTTTCATGTCTTATTAATATTGGGACATTCTAGTGTAGTTCTTAGTTTTTATATCTTGTCCATATTGGGGTATATTATGTTGTAACATATTATTTGTCTTTCATTTCCTTTCCCTTTATTTTATTTATTTTGATTTGACATCTTATTATTTTGTTATCAATTGTTTTTTATGATGAAATATTTATATAACTATGTACATGTGTTACACATGTGATTTGAATATTATTACAACATTTTATTTTATCTATATCACACATGGTGGACATAATACTTTTACTTTAAGACAAGTGATATGTAGGAACATTCCTCACCTAAAAATGGGATTATTATATATTTTATTGAATTATTTAAAGAGTTTACATAGATTTAAATAGGATACAAATATTTTTAAGAAGTTATAGAGAGGTACTAGATGCTTTCTTCTTCACTCAAGAAGCATATTTTTCCACTTGGTAAGGTTAATTAGACCCATAGATTTGTATTTCACCATTTATAATGATCATTTGAACCCATGTTTTAGTTATTTTTCCACTCAATAAGTTTAGATTAAACCCATGATAGTCCAATATTTTTTTAGAGGTGGAAACATAGTTCACATGCCACCAACTATATTTGTTCATATAGTTTGTTTTCATTTATAAATTATTTCATTTGGTTACATTATTATCAATTTATATATATATATATATATTTACCTAATCAATAAAATTCATGTTTATTTATAGATACACTAATTTATTGAAATAGGAGCATTGATGAACACTCATGGCCCCTTAGTGAAAATCAATACATTCACATAAATATCAAGAAGATAAGGTTTTTCCTACTTTGTAGGTTGTTGGAGATTGACTTTGATATAAGATAACCTATCTCCTCCTTTTAATTTTTATGTCACTTTCATATCTGATATCTATTTCAAGCATAACTTAGAGGTAGTGAGAAAACTATAGAAAAACATGTGTCCACCACTATTAGTTTTACTTTAATGTATGTGCCCACACATATTAAAGTGAGTTATTATGTGAACACCTAATTTAGTATAGACATTGTAATTACAATGATATTATTGTGTTTTCATAATATGGATAATTTATTCAAATTATATTGTTATTGACATAGTTTTATTTAGGATTGACCCCGTATAGCCTTCTTTTATCACTATTCCCTCTTAAACACCTTCAAATTTATCATTTTCAACATCAATATCCTTAAAAATATTCTTGAAATTAATTAGGTATTTATTTTTAAGGTGTTGGTCACCTTGATCATTATAATAATAGTTTGATAATTTTTTGAACATTGTTGAAAAAATCCAATAGTATTTGTGTCTATTGTGATCCTTGGGTCCCTTTCACCATGTTTTATTATGCCCTGATGTTAGTTTTCCAATTTTATAATGTCATATTGCATGATAATAAATCCCTAGTTTTAATTTATTAAGTATATATATACAAAATCACCCTAATGCATTTTATATATTGAAACATATCACATAGTCAATAAATCACATTGTAATTACAAGGAAGACATCTATAAATCATGCACGTGCACATGCATGCACACACACACTTTTATATTATTTTAATACATTTTATATCTATTAAATACTTATTATTATATATTTATACCAAAATAAGGACTAGTGAAAGAGCATATAAAATAAAATACTTTTATATCTCATACATAGGGATAAGTGTTAGGAACTCTCATATACAAATATTAGATTGTTGACATGAATGATTGTTGATTTACAACCTATCATAATAATAGGGCACTGAATTACATAGTTCCATAAAAAAAATTCAATTTTTATTAACATAGTAGTTATGCCATATTAGAAATTAGGAGGAAGGCCCAAGAAAAATCTGTCATGTAATCATCCACACATATGTGCTTATAAGAGAAATAGATTCACCAATAAAAAGATACCAAATTCACTAAGTAGAATATATAATGTATATGTGAAACCAACAATGGTTTCACTATAATATTACTTTCTCAAAGACTACATTTCCACTAGCTCAAAAGATGACTCTAAGATCCTTTATTTATACAAGCACACAAAGAGTCCTTAAATATGAAAATCAATAGGTGAGTGAAATATTTTTATTGGTGGAGTGAAAGGTGGGATCATTCCCCAGGTTACACATAACCTTATCACACATGTGAGGATATCTACCAACATTAGATATGCATTAAAAAAAGTTGTGCACATAAGAAATCACACCTTGGTAACAACTCTACTTAAAGTGGACTTCAAAACAAGTGTGAACATGACACACACAAACACCACCCCCCCATGAATATCAACTTAGGTGATGTGGTAAGAGAGAATAAGTCTTAAGATAATAAGTATGGGTTCTAAAAACTAGGTGTGATACAATTATAGAGAAAAAAGAATAATGAATCAAGATACTTGTAGAGAACTGTTTAATCTAATCAAGACTTCAAAATAATGAATCACAAGTATCTTCCATGAAAATTTATATGTAAAAAAGAGTATTTTTTCCATGTGACTATAATACATGAGTAAAATACACCAAATAAGTTTGGATCAAAAATTGTTCTAAATTTTTATGCCATAAAATAATGTTGGCTTGGAGACAATGTTACAAATTTTTATATCACAAAATATGGATAAGAGATAATGTTATAAATTTTGATACTAGAAAATTTGGATAAAAACATATTCTAAATTTTGATACTAGACTTTGAATCTGTATATCATAGATAAATAAACACAAGGTGCATGACATACTCAAACAACCATGAAGCATTAGGAATATAAAACACCCATCATAATCTTAACTAAGGAGTGAATACAAAATAACCTACTATATCCTAAAGTGTAATTTTGGTAGTTGTGTAATAAAAACACAAAAAAATCCTCAAGTGAGAGTGATGAACTCATTTTTTTTGTAAATATAGAAAAAATAATCAAGGTGAAATAAAATCACCCTCCTGATGGATTTAGATCTAATATGTAGGCAAATATAATAGCTAACAAATTATAGTGAGTTACTAAAAAAAAGTAATGTTAAATGATCTGAATATGTCATTTTATACCCCTTGAGCTCATTTTTACCCTTGTGAATTCTACAAATCTACATGGAATACAATCTACTTGGCTTGACAAATGAGCTCAAATGTCTGATCCAAGTGAAAAAAAAGTCAAGACTAACCTTCTCTAGAATGTTGAATGCAATGGGAATATCTAAAATGCACCAAAAACACTCACAAATAAAATATAATATAAATATATTAAATTTAATTCCACCATATGTATATCTACAAATAAAATGAATATAACTAAATAATGAACTAGATCATAAACAATGCAATACGGATCTTATGGATCTATCTTTAATACCATATTATGAATTAACATAGATATGATTTAATATTATAAATGAGGAGGAGTGCCTAGTAAAATTATGTAATGAAATCATCCACACATATGTATTAAAAAAATAAATTGGTTCACTAATAAAAACACATTGTATTAACTAAATAAAACATACAATGTACATGTGAAACCAAAAATGGTTGCACCAAACATGGATTTATAAAATAATATATCTCCACTAGCTTAGAAGATGAATGTAATCTCCATTCTTTCCATAAGGACATAAATGGTATATATAGGAAAATCAATAGGTGAGTGAAATATTGTTATTAGTGGAGTGAAAAATGGGATAATTCCCTAAGATACATCTAGCTTTATCATGCACAAATATAACTACAAAAATTAAATATGTATTAAATCATTTATGCATTTATTAAATCATAACTTGGTAAACACTCTAATTAAGGTGGGATTCAAAAAAAATTTAAACATGACACACACTGGCATATTTTTATGTCCTTACAAGGTATCTCAATAGTGATTAAGGCTTGAGAAAAGGAGAAGAAATTGAGGCAATTTTATGCACCAATTTAATGATTTGGAGAGGTTTTTGTCATGTAGGTATAGATGAAGGGATTTATTGGTTTTTAAAATAATTTGATCTATAAAACTATTTTTATAAGTAGGTTATTGCTCTTAGGATAAGCTATCACTATCTTAGTAGTCTGATTATAACTACAATGTCATATCACATTCATCTTTATAAATTCTATTATGCAATATGTCTATACCCTTCCTTTAGTAATTTTAGCATTTCAGAGTTTAAGTGAGTCAAAAAGTAGATATGTATCTCTAAACCCCCTTTTTCAATTCTCAATCATCTAAGGTACTTTCATTCAATTTTCACTTAAGCATATTATAGGTTTTTATTTATTATTTTTACTCTATTTGGATTAAATCTATCACTTTTTGACTTTGTGATTGTTTTAGTGGTTTAGTGCAGTATTATTTACCTTATTAAAATTTTCATCAATTATTTTTTAATCACAGATTAATTTTGAGTTATTTTTGAAGGTTTTTGGTCTTGTTAATCATCTAAGTAAATTCTTAAGGTTATTTATTTGTTTATCCCATGTAGTTTTTTTTGTATGTTGATCACCTTCATACAACTGCAATGTTCTATATTATAGGGTATAACTAGCCTATGACAAATATTTATTTGGAGGATAGAGGGGAGAGGTGTAATTTGATAAATCATCTAATTTCCCATTGAAATCTCTAAAAATTATTTGTATACTAGAAGCTAGGAAGAATTGTTTGATATTATCTCAAGACTAGTTCTTGTCTTTCTATAGACATAGATGTATCACATGAGACTTCATTTTTATTTTATCTATAAATAATTTAGTGTTTCAAAATACCTATAGTCTGTTATTTATATTTTGATGGATTCATTGATTCCAAGAAGAGTGATTCATATTTTAACACATTCTTAGTACATTAAAATATGATTTACTAGATACAATATAAATATCACTTAAGGGTAATATGAGAATAACCCATGCTCCTACCCATTCTCTTATAAAATTTACATTTAAGATCATTTTTAATAGACCTTGGGATGAATGTGGAGATATCATATTTTATATACATTATAACTCAAGATAATTTTAAAAGAGGTGTTATATATTCATAATATACTTTCCCAAATCCTATAATAATGTATACATATGATAGTTTAAAGTATAGATGTGGTACCTGAGGATGAGTGCCATCTTTGATTACCTGCACACTTTTATATTTGCTCCTCCAAAAAAATGAATTATCACATATTAAAGACTCAATTTGATGTTTCTTACTAGGGCTACACCCTAATTTCTCGATAACATCATACCATATCAGGGTGAGACAACTACTACTATTATGTCCATTTTGACACACCTCTTAAGATATTGAGAAAGATGTACCAACATGGCCTTGATTATTCCAATACAATTTACAACATTCTATTCAAAAGTGTATAGGTATAAATGATGTTGAGTAATGTCTAACCCAATATTTTCCATTAAAATAATTTTAATCAATAAATGGGATTGTAAAATGATAAAAGTTATTGTGAATAATTTGGTCTTGAATTTATATAGATATAAAAAATTATTGAAAAAATTATTCATTAGAAGAGTCCAATCCTAAGATTATATAGGGACAATATTCCTGAAGGTTGACATAATCAACCTAGAAAATGTGATCTTCTTCAGATGGATGTGTTATAAGTACTAATTTTGGGGCTTCAACTAGAAATACTTTATTCAAGGATTTTGGTGGTGAGGTAGTTTCCTTTACACATTAGAACTGGTGGTATGGAATTTTATAGGTGGGGTTTTTACTATATTTTATAGATGGATAGGAATTTTAACCTTATTTAGTACACCAAATATACTATAAGAGGCTTAAGGAAACTCTTTACCTATTATTTTTATGGAGGGTTATATTTTAAAATATCTTAAGTAACTATCATGACTAGTTTATCCTTATCAATTTAGGATCTGTTATCACTAGTAAACTTCCCATTTTAAAAAATGGAGACCCCCTTGGATTTGAATGAATTTATCTTAGGAATTACATGAATATTGGGATTAAATTTGGAAAATGGCTAATATTATACAATCAATTTGATGTAATTATATTGATCATGTTTTTCTTCTTTATTTTAACTTTGAACATTGTGTTTAAATGCTTTCATGTAGACTCATATGTGCCAATAAAAATAATTTATAAGTCATCCCAAATTATTGAGCTCAAATAAGAAAGGAAATCTTGTTGGAACTTGTTCTAAAAAACTATTTATTAAATGCTCTTTGATTTATTTAATTTAGGTTTATATTTATGATGTACAAATTTATGCCTACTTTCACTTATAGACATTGGCATATAATCACATGACATCACATTAGATTTTTTCCTTATTAGTGAATTGGATCAATCCATGTGTCACATAATTTTATCATTTTACCTCACACAACATTATTTCATGTGATCAGATAGAAGTGTGTTTTACATGTTGACCACACATCTAATCACATAATATAAAACCATAGTCATTTCATTCACATTGTGATTTTTTATTACAAAGGTCTAAGTCATTAAAGCAGTGCTAGGTGATAGTATCACATTCATTCACAACTTTGGAACTTAGTGATCAAATCATTGTCAACAAATCTCTAGTTTAATGAAGCATGACCCCATAAAATATGCCAAGTGTCAAAATTCTATTTAGTCATGGCCTCATAGTATATTTATCAAAATATTTTTAATGTAGTAATACAATATATATAATTTTAATGATATTTAATTTTTCCATGTGTCATGATATCACATCTTCAAGACATAAATGTTCACAATGATAATATGACCCTATCACATTGTTCCACTTGTTATCATTTTTTAACATTGTAACATTATACCATTTAAAATGAATATACAATGAAATTAATATTCACACATTTTTTAATGTGACCAAAAAATTAAGTGACACTTCTCATCACCGCACTTATTTTTAGGGGAAAAACTTTATACTCAAGTACTCAAATAAAGGCCATGATTGTGTGATATGTTTCCATCTAACACAGATGTAAAGAAAATTAATAAAATGTCATCCAACTATCAAACATGTAAATGTCCAAATATATGACTTAGAATAATAAAAATAGAAGTGAAAAAGGTGACATACATTTCATAAGGTTGATTAAATAACTCAATGATGCCATTTAATTGAAAAATTAAGACACATGTCCTAATTATATTCCCCGTGAAATAAATGAGTTTAATGTCAAAATTCATATAACATGAGCTTGAAAAGGCCATTAAGTTTCATTAAAAACACATGGATGAAGTGAATAATCAAAGTATTCAAATCCTTTGAGATGCAAATTCATAACCAAAAACATTCAAGGTAGATAAATGAACTCATATATAAATTATTCTTCAATTTTTAATGCTTATAACTTCAAAATGAGCTTACACTAAGCATTTCAAAAAATAAAATAAAAAATCATACTTATTCTAATTAAAAAGCAATTCAAGTTTACCATGCATGATACCATTAAATATCCTTGATCATCTATTATAGATTAAATTTTTATAGACACAATATTCAATTTTTATGCATTGGGAATGGGCCTGAAAAACTATAGTGCCATGTTTGATGAATTGGAACATCATAAAGATGAAAGTGACAATGAAAAGATTCCCTTGGATCTATAAGAGTATTATTTAAACATTGAAGCCACTATAGTATCTATTGTAAATAGGATAGTTATAAAACATGAGGTATATCCTTGTGTCAAAATAATTTATAATGTTTTCTTTGTTACATTGTGTAATGATGACATATTAGAATCACTAAAAAAGAGGAATATTGTTACATGCATTCTTGGTTTTCCTGTGATGGATACTATGGATTAAATTATCTATAAATTATTTATAGTCAAGAAGTATCCCTAAAATTGATGGAAAATAATGGCATTAGAGAATTCCTTAGGGATTGATTTGATGACACTAACCAATTTATGTGAAAACAAACATCAAATCCATTCCTATTAGGTAATTCAGATAAGGAGTTAGACTAGGGATGGAATTAGTGAAAAAATTATTTGGATTTATTGACACAACTAAGATAGATGATAAGTGGATGCCTCTACTTGATATGATAATAGATGACAAAAATATCCAAGACTTGGGAAAAAATATTTTCTACTATTTTACACAATAGGTTTTTAGGGTCAAGAGGTAGGGTAATTTTTACATGTCATATTTAGTGGCTGCCACTTTAGTAACAATGGATTTTTAAAATATTATTACATAGAATCTTGATTATAGGGTACTAGAGCATTCAAATTTTATAATCTATATATTCATAAATACTATTAGAACATTAAGATGAATACTAATTTTTTCTATCCACTTGTTTATGTAGCCATTAATGAAATCTTATACCTAGGTTATCAAGGGAGATAAGAATGTCATTAGAAACTATTGGAAATTATTGGTACTATTCAAATTTCATCATTAATAGAGTTGAAGGCATAATGGAAGATCTATTGACACTACCCAAATTTATCTAATATAAATTGGTAGAATAATAAATTACTCATTGATTTATTAATGAGATAAATTGGGCCCATAATAGGATGAAAATGTATATTGTGCATCCTCTGCCTATTAGATTTGGGAGTCATTTTTCAAGATATGGTCATCATTATCCAATGTTATAACCCCTAGGTGATCATTTTTACTTACTACCAATGAGCTCAGACATTAGGACCTTAATGAAATTGGCCACACATTTGAGGGCACTAAGAGGAAAGGTCTAATTTTTCTACCACAATGAACCACATACATTGTATTGGATATTTATTAATTCTCAAGATGAATAAAAAGTTATAAGAAACATGTTTAATGTTGGGGACACTTTAGAGACAACTAGACAAGTTAAATATGAAGGATTAGATGAAATTCCAAAGTCATTAGAGCCTAAATAATATGTTCCTTCTACTAATGAGAATCTAATGATAATAATAATAATAAAAGGTCTCTCACTTGTGCCTATTATTAAAATATAAACTCCTCCATTTTAGGTAACATAATCACCTCCTATTATCCTTCCAATTCAAATTTTTGTTTTGGATAAATCAAATAAATCATAAGGATAAGATTCAGAGGCCACTATGGAGGGGAAATTTAATGTGACCCATCAAACTCCCCTCAATAATAATAGGCATGATGTTACTTCTACTTCTCCCTCCATGCTTAAGTTAGATGATGAACCAATTGATTTCCCTTTATTAGAGGTAAGAACAACTAAGGGAGAGGGGGTGAATCAATGGTGTAAAATAATAAAATTCAATTACCAAACCTTTCAAACACTTAAGCATTAAATAAAACTATTCATGAATCATACAATATGTTTATAGCAATAAATAATGAAGATAATCAAGATTACACACATAACACAAGAACTATGTGGGAAACCCTCTTGGGGAATACAACCCACTCCCAATCCTTCAAACACATGGACTACTTGTCTTGTAAGAATTATGCAACCATGAGACTTTAGTGAAGCACTGATTTCATAAGGATCACCTGCCCCTAGGATGGTTAAGTCCTTCTGACCTAGATGTTGAGCACCCTCCCAATGCCTACGAAATAAACATATCCACCTTTGAACTCATATCTTCAACACCTAATGATGGACCTCTAATTTTATAACCCCTTAAAAACACCCTCTTTATCTCATACAAGACTCGCATAGGCATGCCACAATATCTCTTCTTCTTCACTCAAACTACCCTCATATACTCATTCAGACCTACAAATCCTTCTTCTATTCACTTCTCTCCCCAATCTTCAAACCTACAAGAGCACTATTCTGACATTAAAAATATGACCTACATATCATACACATATTTATAAACCTAATATTCTCTATAATCCATCCACTTGACACACACCCTTTCTTATTTCCTTCACTCTACAACACTCACACACACACCTTCTCACAAGTCTAGAAATCATCACCTTTGATTTCACATTTTATAGAGCCGTCATGATTATTATCTCCTAGGTAGGCCATAATATTTAACTTATCCCTTAAATACATCTAAAATATCTTAATATCATCCACATAAGTTAGCCATAACATCCATGGGTCACACTTAAGTAGCTATGCCTTTCAATTAGGCCTTAGTAGCCCTTATAGGTCTCATGGAGACCTATTCCCCCATTTAGCACTCTATTGAGTAAATTAAGAAAAAATGATCACTTTAAATTACATATGTCCACTCTATTGGGTGAATATTTTATTGACCAACTAACTGGTGAGCAAAATAGGTCCTATCACCATAGCAATAAGGAGATTGATTGGCCAAATGTGCAGGTTTACTACATCAAAAGGGGATAAATCTCTCCTCTCATCAAGGGGAGGTTCCCTATCAAGTATACAGAGCTATATAATATATATGTAAGAAGAAAATAAGACACAAGGGTAGGACAAACCATTCATCTCTCTTTTTTTAGAGATGATGCTAACAAATAGAGGAGAAATCCTAGGAAACACTGAAGGCACTTCTTTTCTTTCAGAAGTATTCTTGCAGGAAATAGCAGGAGTCCTTTCAAGGAACAAGTAACCAGTAACCAAAGTACAAATTAACTAGCAATATGAGATGCAGCACAAAGTCTCCATCTTAACTACCCAAGAGAGAGAGATGAAGAACAATGGGGGCACAAAGTCATCCTAAGGTCCTTTACATAGGAAAAAGAAAATAAAAACACACTGAAGGTACTTGTGGGGGCACAAAGTCATCCCACAGTTGGTCTTTAAGACACCTTCCTAACCACTTCCACTAGTTCTACTTGTTAGATCAAATAAACAAGAATGCTTCTAGAAAACAGACATACAAACAATTTCCTAAATAACGCAGGCTATTTCTAGCACAAAGTCTAAAAAGGTCACTTTCTTTCTTATTCAATTTGGGTAGAGTTTTTGCATCTATGGTATGAAAAGATATTTATAACAACTAGAGAGATTACAATATATAGAGGTCAAGAGAGGTTTAGCGCATTTATCCCATGGAACAGCTCATGCTGCATATGCAATGCTTTAAATGCACTTTCAATTCTATATTTTAACTCAACTGTCATATCTTAGAACTGGATGATCCTCTTAGTTCCCTTTCTTGATTGCACCATTGTTTACTTTGCCTTCATTCCCAAACAAGTCGAATCTTTTAAAGGCTCAAGAAATCAGCATCCATGTTTCTAGGTTTAAGAGGTCTATCAGATCTAAACACTATGTTGACACTCTAGATCTTTCATATTGTTTCCTCTGCTTCACAGTGATTAGGGCTCTCGCACTTAAGTCTGCAAAAATCAATAGACACTTTATTGACACCAATTTGGCATTCTTGAGTCTGCCATCATTTGAAACATATCTCATGTGTGGATATTTCTAGTTCTTTTCTTCATCATTCCTCCTTTTTTGGTTATTGGGTTAGGTCCTTAAATTACCTCTCTTTGGTCACTTTCCACTGAAAAATTGACACGTGGAAACATTCACTTAGAAATAGGCAAGGACACGCAGTAGCTTCCACTGCTATTAGAGGCTTTAGAAACATTTTTTATGAGTCTGATAGAAGATGACACATGGCGGTCTCCACTATGCTTTAGTAGCCTTTGAAAACACTCGAGAATTATTTTAGATTCATGCAGATGATAACACATGGTGGTCTCCATTGCGCTTTGAAAAATGCTTAGGAGAAGCTTATAAACTTGTTCAAAACTTGAACACAGACACGTGTCGCTCTTTGTAGAGTTATAAATGAACAGGTGGCAGATTTTGCTTGTCTTTGGAGAGTTAGGTGGATGATGACACATGGTGCATTCTACTTTCTTTAGTAGCTCATTAGGGATCCACCACAGTCTTTATGAAAATAAGAAGCAGGAGGGAGAAATTATGGAGATTGACACTTATCGGCTTTTGCCACACTTTTGCAAGGGACACATGGCATGTTCCATAGCTTCTTTGAGAAACATTTATTGATATAGGCTTTGAAACCTATTATAAATTTAGAATTACAGATGTAGACATGTGTCACTCTCTATGGAGTTATAATGGAAAAGGTGGTAGCTTCCACTTGCCTTTTGAGGATCCTATAAAGGATGACACGTGGTGGCTTCCACTGAGCTTTTAGCTACCTTTGAAAAGTCTTTGGAACTTATATTAGTTTCTCACAAAATATGACATGTGGTAGCTTCTATTGCATTTGATGAGAGACATGTGGCAAGTTTTGCTACTTTGAAACTGTGTCTCAATGGATGACACATGGCAACATCAGTTTTAACTTTGATGAAGGACACATGGTGGCATCTTTTAAACTTGTAGAAGCTTTGAATGCCTTTTTAATGTCTTGTGGAAGATGACACATGGTGTCTTCCATCACATTTTAGAAACACTATAGAACTATGTGGAACTCATTTGGATTCATGCAGACAATGCCACTTGACGTGTTCTACTTAAACTATAAAGGACACGTGGCAGATTTCGTGGCTCTTAGAATCAAAGTGAAATGAGGCTCGAAAGACGACACTTAGCAGCATCCATGGGATTCTTTCAAGCTTTTGTCTCAGTCTGTTTGTTTGCCTTGGTCACTTTTTACCATGGGAATTCCCTTCGCAAGGGCACTTATGTCTTTAACTCTTGCGGCACTCCTTTGAACTTTGTCACTTGAACCGACCGATTGAACCAATGTTGGTTCAATGGTTCAATGGTTCATTCCCTTGTTTTAGTTAAGTCTTGACCATTTGAAATAGTTTCTAAACTGTGTTGGACCTTTGAACCTTTGCTTTGAACTGACTGATTGAACCAACTTTGGTTCAACAGTTCATTCCTTCCTTCAAGCTTAGTCTTTTAGAAATCCTATGAACTTACCAAAGCAATTGAGTGTCCTGCTGACATCACTGAATGGTTCAATCTGGTTGAAGCGCTTAACTCTTTTAACCCTATCAATGATGTTGAACCTTAAACCCATTGAACCATTGAACCAAAGTGGTTCAAGGTTCAACATTTCAATCTTTGCTTAGAAGCTTGCCGATGAGCCCCTTTTTGGTTGAACCAAGGCATTGAACCAATCCTGAAAATGCCCAAGTGTTGGAAACTCACCCCTTTTGATTGAAATAATTTGAAGAAGCCATTGAAATAGTTGAACCTACTAATTTCAATCATGTTAAGTCCATAGATTTCAATAAAATCTTGAAAAGTGAGGAACTTGAAAGCTCAGAAGAAATTTTGAAAAGGGAAGAGCCAAATTTGGTCTTGCAGGACCAAAATGGCTCATACGTTATCCAAAAAAGAGTGACATTTTTTAGGGGACAACACACTCCATATGATTTATAAGACATCTTCAGGTTATTTTTCCTACCAAAACACTCTTTTGTTAAAGCACAAATTGCTCAAATATTATTCTATACATAGTAACACCATGAATGAATAAATAGTCAACTTATAAGAATTTGTTCATACTAAATATGGATTGGTAAAACATATAAAATATATATAAATAATCCTCAAGTATTCTATACCACTCTCCAATAGTTAAATCACCTTGATACATCCAAATACCATCAGAAAAAACTCAATTATCCTTCTCAGGTCACTCATAGACCATGGTCAAACACATACTACACTTTGGAGATAAATATATGAAATTTTATAGATATTAAAACATTATAACCAATTTTTATGTTTTTTCCTTGGATTCCTTTACAAATTTATTTTATACTTCATCAATAAATTCATCCAAGATCAAAAGATATAAGGAAAATACTGAGCACTAGTTTTTCCTTTGTTAATTCAAATGCCAACGGTCACTATTAAACATTGAACACTTTGCCATCATCTTGTGTCCTCACATATTTTATAAAATAAAAACCATATATAAATATTTTAAATTATATTTATATTTAACTATGATAAACATCTTTCACTTGGACCTCATCTCACGCTCCTTAGAAACTTTGAAAAATTACGCATCATCAATCTTCTTAGAAGTAGCTCGATATTTACCTTTGCTCACTATTAAACATCAAACACTTGTCATCATCTTGTTACTTCCTAAAAATTTAGAACAAACAAGCTTCATTGATCTCTTTAAGAGTAGACTAGACTTTAACCTACTAAACATTAGACATTTTTACCTATTTGACTCAATATGCATCATTGATCTACATTTGTACGAACACTCTCTCATCGTTAGATCCTTATCTAGTCCTAGTCTTTAAATTCATTAAACATATATCACTTTGAACTATGTGACTCAATATGCATCATTGATCTACATCTATAAGAACACTCACTCTTTGTTAGATCCTTATCTGGTCTTGGTTTTTATTTTTTACAAATTTGGCTAAGTATGGGAACAACTGCAATCTATTTGGAAGGCCAACTTTAAACCTTAATATTTTTTACTACGCTCAATCTCATGACCTAAAATTTGAGCCACATGATCACATTTCAAAGGGAATACATCCATATATTAATTAAATCCTAGAACCTTCACCTATGTGAAATATTATGCCATCAAATTTCTTACTTGGCTTTTATTGAACTTATAAGAAATCACCAAGAAACATCTAAGAGGGACTCCCCCTAAGATATATGAGCCATTGCACCTCTTGAGCATCTTTAGATATCTACCCACCATGAAGAACCACCACATAGGCTTACTAACCTTCTCTCTCAAGCCACCTCAAGGACCACTAACAAAACTTCATGCAACTCACCAAATAGGAAAAATACTCTAAACCAACTTGAGAAATCAACTATAAAACACTCATGCCTTGCTCTTTTGGATAAACTGAGTAAAAACATCAAATCTTCACACTAGGCTTATCTAGACTCCTTGTATCCCTACCTAGAACTTTTAGAGCCCAAAATTTTTAGTAGACATCCTTTTAAGACCTAAAAATTCATATTTGGAGCACTCTCATATCTTACCTAACTCATCCTCTTTATCATAACTCCACAAATTTTTTATCTAATTAGGCCTCCATATTGACAAAAACATGAAAATTTTAAAAACCAGAAACCTTCAGATCTCTATGAATCTTTATTTTATAACCCATTTGGCCCATATAACCTAATAATAAGCCTCAAACCTCAAATCATAAGGCAAAATAATTTTTTAACATGGCCCAAAACCCTAGAATCTTAAAACAAATAGGGTCAACAAACCTCCTTCTGGTCAACACACACCTCTGAAACTTATTTCACACTTCTGGACCAAGATTTAAGCCTTCATACTTTTAGGAACCCATACATCCTATAACCCATTTTAGGCCTATTTTCCCTTAAGCCAAAACTCAAAAAACTTAAAGCACTCAAAAATATCCAATTTAACTTCAACATACCTTCAGACTACAAAACCACCTGGAAAATGATAAAATAAGGTTAATATACCTTTTTATGTAAAAATATCATCTTGAAAACTCATAAATCCTCCTTTTCAACTAGGAAACCTTCAATATGACCCTACATATTGTTCCAACTTTAGGACCAAAGTCCCTTAATACACCTTGAGCACATGTACTTGTTTTTCCATAAGAAAGATGTCTCCTAAGAAGCATAGGTAGAGATACCCTACTTCACATGGTTCCTTAGAATAATGTGAAACTAGGAGTTTCCCACATCTCCTCTGTTACTTCTTTGATCCTCTTGTAGCTATATGAATAATTGTTTTTGTTCTTCTTCTTAGGCTCAAGAGAAACAACTTTCTCATTCACTACAACATTCTCCTTCTCTTATAAGACTATATTGACAACACATGAGGATAACATAAATTCATGACATAACTATTTAGTTGAAAAATCTTCCTTGAAGTTTAGAACCTCATCACTAAGTATTGATAACTAATGTTCTTTGCATAAAACTTGCTCAGTGACAACAAGATATTCACTTGAATCCATACACACCTTAGAATTACGCTCAACCAACACCTTTTTCTTCTCATTGAGCTTGGTCTCTTTATTCACAACACAAGAAAAAATTGAGAGACCTTGGTAGTCTTTAAATTATATAGCATTATCCACCATAGAAAAAAAATTACTCAAAACTATAGACTCATCATGGCGCATACTTACCACCTTTGGTGTCCATGAGTTAGCTTGCCTTCTTCCTTGTACTTTAGGAACATGATTGAACTTGTCTTAACTTATAGGACTATACTTACTGAATCTAGAAATGTGACCTCTCTCTTGACAATTGAATCACACTATACCTTTTACAAAAAACTCATCTTGCATTTCCTAATTATAATAAAATCTTGTAATATGTCCATTCTTTTGACAATTGAACAAACTACTTCTTTTGAAGAAGATTTACCTTGCCTTGCCTTATTTGGACAATGTTTAGAAAAGTGTCCCTCATCAAGATAGTTAAATAGCTTGACTTTGTTCACACATTTTAACTGATGACCCCCATCATAGTTCCATGCAAAATCATTTCTAATAGGTCTCTTACATTCTCTAGCTCTATGCCCAAACTGATTATAAGTAAAATAGTAACCACTAAAGTTTACATGCCTAATTACATTAGGTTGTCTCACCTAATTTGTCTTCAATATATTTACATAATAATGTCTTGATTGATTGATGACCTTTAAGGGCTTATCCACCTTACTCTCATTGACCTTGATGTCAACTTGAGAATTAGCTTTGGTCTCTTTATTAAAACCCAATCTAGACCTGTCACTAGTAGACTTTTGACTCTTTATGAGATTATCCAAATCATTAGAACTTTTATTAAGCTTGATAAATGATTTCACCTTGCTTGAAGACTTTTATAACTCATCTTTCAAAGACACAATCTCAAAAATATACCTTGAACATTCTTCTTCTTTGTCTATTAGAATTTCAGACACAAATTCCAACTTAGAATTAAGAAACATGACTACACCATCATGATCTCTAGAGTCTTCAACCAATATTGCCTCAAAGATATTGAATTTCTATTCATAATCCTTAAGTTTGGATTTCATATTCTTATTAAACTTTTTCTCTATCTACAATTCTTCATAATATTAACTTAATTCATTCTCATAGTCCAATATAATCTCTTCATCATTATCTGTATCACTCCAAGTAGACATTTCTTGATATGAGCAACTTCCTTCCTCAACAATGAAGAGAGCTTCATCTTCAATAGGACAATCATCTTCATGATCATACTTAGAGTCATTACCTTCACTCTCATCTGATGTACTACATTCTTCTTTGGTGTAGATACTCTTCTTGTCCTTGAAGTACTTCTTGTTGTTGTCAAACCTTCTAAAACCCTTCTTGCTTTTATCAGACTTGAATGATCTCTTGCCATCATCATGACCTTGACCATGATTTTCATCATCATTATTCTTATGATTATGAGGGTACTTGTTATAAAAGTGTCTTACTTCTCCAAAATTGAAACATTTGAAGGGTAGTTTACCCTTATACTTCCTTGATCCTATTTTTAACTTACTTATAAATAAAGATATTAGTTCATCATCGGATATCTCATCATACATGACTTCCTTACCTTTAGTTATCTTCTCTTTTAGATTTATTTCTATCTTGAATGTTTCTTCTTTCTTTGGTGGTTTGTCCTCATCAACTCTCATCTCATAAGCAGTAAGAATACCATGAAATTTATTCTACAATAGACAATTTTGAATCAAAATTTAGGGATAGAAACATTAATACCTTTTGTAATATATTATCTTATTTAATATTCTACTCAAGACCTCTAATAATATTCATAATATCATAAACTCTTTGCAAAAAATATGCCATAGAATCTTCTTCCTTCATTTTGAGACTCTCAAATTATCTTCCACGAATCTGTAATTTGGCCAACTTAACCTTTGACTCTCCTTCATAAATTATTTGAAATTTGTCCCATATATTTTTAGAATAATTAAAATGAAATACCTTCATGAATTTAGTCTCTGTAAGAAAAAAAGTGATGGCATTCATTGCCTTAGAATTGTTCTCAAATAGCTTCTTATTTGCAGTACTAGATGGAGGAGTAATTGGTTCAGAATAACCATCTAAGACATATTGCCAAGTGTCAAACCCAAGGGACATGATGTAAGTCCTCATCCTTTTACTAAAAAAATAATAATTGGATCCATTGAACATCAATGCTTACTTATTGGAAAACCCTCCTTGGCTTTGATGGCTACTCATATTGTACCTTGGATATCCTTCAAGCTATCAAGCCTTTACCAAAGGACCTAATTTGATACCAATTATTAGAGGTAGAAACCAATAATATGGGGGGTGAATTAGTGGTTTCAAATAATTTAATTTAATTACAAAACCTTTCAAAAATTTAAGCATTCAATACAACCATTCATGAAGCATACACGATGTTTATAGTAATGAATAATGAAGATAAGCAAGATTACACACACAACGCAAGATCTATGTGGGAAAACCTCTTGGAGAATAAAACCAACTCTCAAGACTATAAACACATAGAATAATTTTCCTTAATAAGTATGACACCATGATACTTTATTGAAATACTTGTTTCAATAGGACCACTTGCCCTTAGGATGGTCAAGTCCTTCTGACCTAGATGTTGAGCACCCTCCCAACACCTATGAAATAAACATCTCCACCTTTAAACTAATATCCTTAACACCTGATGATGGACCTCTAATTTTATAACCATTTAAAAACATGATCTCTATCTCATACAATCCTCTCATATAGGCATGCCATAATCTCTCTTCTTATTTACTCAAACTGATCCTATTTACTCACTTGGACTTGTAAATCCTTCTTCTATCTACTTCTCTCCCCAATATTTAAACTTTCAAGATCACTATTATAACATCATAAATATGACCTATAAGTCATAAAAATATTCATCAACCTACTCTTCTCTATAATCCATCCATTGGGCACACAACCTTTTCTTCCTTCCTTTGCTCTACAACACTCACACACACCCCTTCTCACAAGTCTAGAAATCATCACCTTTGATTTCACCTTTTATAGAGCCTTCATGATTATTATATTTTAGACCAGATATAATACTTGACTTAGCCATTAATACATATAATGGAGCTCAATACCATCCACACAGGTTGGCCATAACATCCATGGGTCACACTTAAGCAACTACACCTCTTAATTAGGCCTTAGTATCCCTTATAGGTCTCATGGAGACCTATTCCCCCATGTAGCACTCCATTGAGTAAATTAAGAATAAATGATCACTTTAAATTGCATAGGTCCACTCCATATGATCTCTAAGACATCTTTAGGTGATTACTCCAACCAAAACACTCTTGTGCTAAATCAAAACTTGATCAAATATTATTATGTACATAATAACACCATGAATGAACAAACAGTCAAATTTTAAGCATTTCTTCATACTAAATATGGATTGATCAAACTTCTAAAATCAATATATATCATCCTTAGTGAGTCTATAGTGCTCTACAATAGCTAAATCACATTGAAATATCCAAATACCATCAAAACAAACTCAATTAGCCTTCTTAGGTCACTTATAGACCATGGTCAAACACATAGTCAACTTTAGATCTCAATATTTGTAACTGTATAGATAATCAAACCTTCTAACCATTTTTTATGGATGTGCCTTGTATTTCTTTAAAACTTTTCTTTTAATTTATCAATAAATTCATCCTAGATCAAAATATATAAGCAAAATACTGAGCATTGGTTTTTCCTTTGTTAATTTAAATGCCAACGGTCACTGTTAAACATCAAACACTTTGCCATCATCTCATGTCCTCACATATTTTATCAAATATGGATTGTTGATCTCTTTGAGAGTAGTATAATATTTAAATATGCTAAACATATATCACTTTGACCTCATCTCATGTTTCTTGGCAACTTTTAAAAAATATGCACCATCAATCTTTTTAGAAGTATCTCAGTCTTTACGTTTACTCATTGTTAAACATCAAAAACTTGTCATCATCTCATTTCTTCCTAATAATTTATAAAAAACATGATCCATTGATCTCTTTGAGAGTAACCTAGACTTTAACTTACTAAATATCAAACATTTTGACCTATTTGACTCAATACACATCATTGATCTACATCTATAGAAACACTCACTCACTATTAGATCCGTATCTAGTCCTGGTCTTTAACTTCATTAACATCTTTCACTTTGACCTATTTGAATCAATAAACATCATTGATCTACATTCATATAAACACCTACTCACTATTAGATCCATATATGGTCCTGGTCTTTACCTTTTGCATATTTGGCCGAGTATAGGAACCACTACAATCTGCCTGGAAGGCCAACTTTGAACATTACTAAATTTTTCTATGCTCAATCTCATGATCTAAAATTTAAACCTCATGATCACCTTTCATTGGGGAATCCATCCATATATCAAGTTATTCTTTGAACCTTCATGCATGTGAAATATAATTCCATCAAATGAATTACTTATCTCTACTTAAACTTAGACATTCAATATAGTTAAGCTCATATTAATTTCATGTCATAGATCTGTGATGTGATTAAACATGCACCATTAGATCTCCCTTTGAAAATTTGGATAAGTATGAGAAAACATTGCAATCTACATGGGAATCTAACTTTTCCCAATTATATCTTTTGATATACATAACTTCAAAACATAAAACTTAGGACATAATAACTTTGGACTAATGTGATCACACTCATATGACCAACTCCACATAATTCAACCATACATGTAAATGGTGATGTCAGGAGACTATCTACTCAAATTTTTCTAACACAAGACCCAAACTGTCTAGATGAAATTTATGAACTACCAGATTAAATAAACTCATACACACAAGCATTCAAAGCATAGAAGACCTCTTATGGGACATATTTCATAGCCTAAAATTATAATACTCATCCCTAAACATCCCTAACCATACCAAAACTAAATATCAACTAATCTTACTTTAAGCATATTAGAACAAGCACACTGCACACTTTGTCATTGACACTTAGATTATCAAGACACTTCATCTACTCACCTGAACACCTCAATGACATAACTAACAACTCTCTAACACTCTTATCATAGTATATTATAATAACCCAATGTTGAAACTATGTTCCATAAGAGGGTTATTTCAATTACAAAATTTTACAATAAGTTTTGTTGGAATATAACACCTACTTCTAAAGTTATACCACATATTACATAAGTTCAAACTACCAGTGTGGGTATTTATCTTTAAAGAATTGGAGAGGCAGTGTCTAAAATAAAAAACACAACCCACAACATCAAAAATCACAACATGTATTTCATATGATTCCCTTGTTTAATAGAAACAACAATCCCTTCCTCTACCTTTTGACTATCCTATCTACCTTTGGTCTATAGGAAACTTACACACTTGAAAGGGGTAATTTTAAAAAAAATAGTTGAGTGTGACCTTATTTAAATCACCTTAATGATGCTTATTTCAATGAGACCTTGGGAATATTTGAGTACTTTGATTGGCATGTTTTTCCATCAAGAAGTTTATCAAAGGTCTTATGCAGAATCCTTACAAACTTGCTAAAGTTATATTCTATAACCAGTGACTCTTATGATGCCTCAATGTAAAATATTGTTAAAAGTCTTACATAATTTCTTGTTTGAATTTAGGTATTTTAAAGGTAATTCAATGAAAAATGTGTCTAAAATTGGGTTGTAACAAGTTTTCAAGGTTAGTAAGTCCTCATTATGGTCTAATCAACTTTTCTCATTTAAAAAAAAGGGGTTATAAGCAAAATAAAAGGGTCTTGTCCATATATATAAGGTGGAGTCAATGAATTCAAAATATAATTAGATTTAGTAAGGTTTTTTTATTCTTCCATTATGTCTTAATGGCCATATTTATCACAAATGTTAACTCAGTTCAATCTTCACCCCTTATGACTCTATTCAATGGGCCCTATGCACTCAATGAGGCAACTACCCCACTTACAAATGAATACTTCATCATGATCTTCATGTCAAAAAATTGATCTAACATCCAAATTCATCTCAAAGGGAGGCTTTTTAGGTCCATAAATATTCAACTTAACTAGCGGTAGGTATCAAGCATGAAGGAGATATACAAACTAAGGACTTGAGTTCAAGAGGCCACATAGAGCATGAAAAATGTTTATAGGCCTAGTTTTGGGCAAATAAGGTCCAATAAATAAGGGTAAAAATGAATAATTTAAATAATCAAGGCCTTTTTTATACCTTCAAGCATAAAATAGGACTCATCATTAACCCTACCCATGAGATAGATTAAGAAAGCTAATTCTAAAAGGCAAAATTATAAGTTTTAATGTAAAAAGGGCAAAAGCTATCAAATTTATTCATACTCCCTAAGAATGGGATGGTTTTTCTAGGAGATCCAAAACCATTTTCAAACCCTCATTTTATTTGAAGAGTGTGTATGAGTTACATAGTTACCTAAACTAATCTGCTACCAATTTGAAATCATCTCACAAATCTGCATTCCTAATCAAAATATCTTCTTACCTAGAAGGTAGATGGGTCCATGCAAGTTTGAGAGGGACTCATTAAGGTCCTATTATTGTTTCCTATGATACCAAGAACCTACAAGTTTTAGGCATAAAGAACATGAAAATGCAAGTTTCAAATTAGGGAACCAAGTTATTTATCTAATATCCAACACTCAAAGGTTTGTAAGGTATACAAAAAAACATTCATGATTATTTCAATCTCATAATGATGTCTTAGGTAGGGTTAAAACATGAATCAAGCCAAAAATAAGGTCTTTAGGTTTTGTATAAATAAGAAAATGAAGTTGTAGGTTTCAGGAATGTTGAAATAATGAATTTTTCCTCATGCAGATAAATAGAATAGTTATAAGGATTTAAAGAAGGGTAAACAAGGCATATAATTCAAGATACCGAGAAAACCCCAAAAAACCAAGATTTACAGGCTTATGTAGGTAGGAAGAATCACATGTTAACTCTATTATGGTGTTGCATGATTGAGAGTGGGTATGGAGAGAGATTGAGGAGTCTATGTAGATACATGTTATCATGATCATACCAAGAAAAATGAGTCAAGGCAAGTCAATTAGTTAAAGAGATGGAAAACAATCTTAAAACCCTATATAAACCCTAATCTAAGTAGATGCAATTTGTAGGCATTTTGAGGATCATCAATCATAAGAGGTGGTAATGAACACTCCCCAACTCTTTCTCAAGTCTAACAACAATATCTTGAAGGCATGAACATGAATGCTTTGATCTAATAAGTCTTTCAAATAAGAAAATAAGCTTGTGAGCTTGTGTAGAGGGAAGGAAGACATATTTGAACTTTAAATACCTATAATGGTCTTTAAGAGCCTTCAAATCCTTCCCAATGATTGATACCAATGTTTTAAATTTTATGAGGATACAAAATAAGGTTCATGGTGTTAACAAAAAGGTTTGAATCATGTATAAATCATGGAGATCATGCTAAGTTTTGAAATATTTTTCATTTCCTACAAGGAACCTATTGTCCCATAGGTTAAAAACATAAATGGTAGTAGGCAATGAGAAAAAAAAATTATGTAACTTTGGTGCCAAAGACTTAGGTTTCTAAGAGAATGGTAGGCCTGAGTCAAGGCCTCCATGGTTCCCAATGTGATAAGCCTTCTAATCATGATCAGACCTCTAAGTAGAGCACTTGAAGGTTTTGTGAATGATTCATGACTTACATGAGCCTTAAGGGACCTCTTACGGTTATTGTAAGGATATCAAAAAATTTGCCAAGATCTTGATGAAACTAGAATTAGTCTAAATCAAGTTTTAGTTAGAGGTCTAAAGATATGTTAAGTAAAGAAGGTATCCATGGTTTTAAAAAGTAAGAATAGGGTTTTGTAGTATAAAATAGAAATCTATGGTTTATATGGTGAAGGATGATTGGTCTATAGGTAAATAAAGTTATCCATAGATTTCATGATGAGGTTGCATGCTTTTAAATCAAGACAAGAAATATGGAATATCTTTGAAATAGCATGTGAGAGTCAAATAAAAAATAATTAACCCTGATTAGGATCAAAATAGACCTAAAACCTATTTTCATAGATTTATTAAGCATGATAACATGATAAACATGTAGTATAAGAGTGTTATAAGGTTTAAGTGAGTGAACAAGTCATCAAGGAAGCTATAACATGTCCTATAAATGTGTAACCTCCTTTAGTTTTTGATAATTATGATCAGCTTATGCAAGAGATAAAGTGGTGAGTTATGGTAGATCAAGGCTTGTTTTGGTCCACCATGATGAACATGAAGTCAAGAATGCCTATATTCTCTCCATCATGTATGCACAAGAGGAGTTTTGAGTTGGAGGGTTATTTAAGGTATTAAGATAGGTTTCCCCAAGTATTTAACAACATTGAAGATACATGTGACCAAATACATCATGAAATAGGGTGTTCTAGCTCTCTACTACACCAAGTTCAAGGAATTCTTCATTGAAATAGATCTAATGAATTGGAGAAGGTGGAATGCTTTAAATTTATTGGTCTCCTTTATATAAACATGTTGATTTAATGAAGATAATGGAGAGGTTACTATTTTATACTTTTTTTAATCTCTTCTCATTTTCCTATATGTAGGTATAAAAATAACCATTTTTACATCTCTCCTCTTAGGTATGACAAGACTTTGCTCAATTGGATACTTTTACTACTAGATCTAAGACTTTGAACTGAATAAAAGATTGAATTTTACCTTCTTCAAGATTATACTATTGTGTGATTTTAGTGTTTTGTTGATTTACATTTGTGGTATAAGTCATTCTCCCTTATGTATGTCCATTTCCTTTCACCTTACTACAAGTGGGTTGGTTTTTTTTAGTCATATGTTGTGTTAAAGTTGATTATGCTAGTGATTTGTTATGTATATTATATAATTATTTCTTATGTAGGGCCTTTCAACTATCCCTTCAATGTCCAAGCATAGATCATGACCTCTATATGAAATATTAATACACAAGAAGCCTAATTTAGAGAGTGTGTAAGATAAATTTAGTCCTTGTTCAATTATATTTTTCTATTATATGTAGGTAGAAGATACATTCAAGTATGGTGCATCACCTTATTTTTAGTTTTCAATCTCTTTCTTCTCCTTTTTCACAACAAAGCATAGTTGTAGTTTCGATTAGTATTTTCTATTGTAGGTTATATGACTACAATTTGATCTTAAATCAGTTGCATTATGATTTCAAAGGAGTTGTCCTTCTCTAGAGATGTACCCATACCATAGGAAACCCAAAACCTAGGGGTATTTCCATTGTTTCTCTTGAAATAGGTATTAGGACCTGGTATGGTGCACTTTAAGAAGACAACAAGCCCTTCTTATGACATGAAAGTGATATATCCAATATTGCTTCCACCCTCTCTAAATCAATTGATAAGCCATACTTTGAAACCACATGTCCTAATAAATTTTATTCATAAACAACAAAGACATAATTTTTTGGGTTCAAGGGCACCCTAAACTATCCACATCTATCAAATACTTTCCTCTAATCCAAGTGATCAACTACATTATTAGATAAAATAGTTATGTCATCTAAGTAAACTAAGATCATGTCATTAATTAGGAATCTTAATGCCATGTCCATCGCCATTTTTAAGGTACAACCATCATTGGTCAATGCAAAATGAATTTTTATATAAGTATAAGTACCCCATTTTATGGCAAAATTTGTCTTGTATTGGCCATACTCTTGCATAAGGTTCTAGTTATACCCTAAATAGCCATCAAGAAGTTAGAAGTTCTTAGTGCCTAATATAATTTGGAGGATGTTATCCATATAAGGAAGGAGGTAATGATCCTTAATGGAAGCTCTATTCAAGTCCCTAAATTCCACACATAACCTAATATCCCCATATTTTCCTAACAGGGACTAAGTTGCCTACACAGGAAGAATGTTTTATAGGTAATATGATATTAGCTTCAATTAGCTTAGCAAGTTATTTTCTCATCAATGGTAAAATCTTGGGGTTTATAGGCCTTTGATTTTGCCTCATTGGTTTGGTGTTTGGATAAATCTTAATGGTATGTTCAACCAAGTTTGGGTCAAATCCTCTCAAGTCTTGGTGACTCTAATAAAATATGTCATCATAATTTTTTACAAAGGCCAATAAAATCATCAATTTTATATTAGAGGCATACTTTAATAGCTTTTATAAACTTACCATCAGATATGGATATTGGTTTTGATCTTCTTGCTCATCTTCTCCCCTTTGAGTTGGTTGTCAGAGTTGAATATACTTTCTAAGGTAACTAACCCCTTAGGCAAAATTTTTCCCTTCAAATAGATAATTTGATCCTCATATTTATCTTGGAGATTCTATTAGTTCGTAACTAATAACTTATCTTCATATTGTATAAATTTGGTTTTTTATCCATCATTATCAAATACTTGCCAACTAGCATTATTATCAAGGACAATAGGTCCAACAATTAGCTTGACAAGCTACTCTAAACTTCTCACATCATTAGGAATCTCATATTGTGATCTCACCATGTAAATCACACACACACACACACACACACACACACACACACACACACACACACACACACACACACACACACACACACACACACACACACACACACACACACACACACACACACACACACACACACACACACACACACACACACACACACACACACACACACACACACACACACACACACATTAGGATTTTGTTATATTGGCATAAATTATATTTTTAAGGCATCAAAGCCTTCAATGAGGTCCTATACCCTATGTTTGTATGCTTTCATCATGTTATTTTTGGATGTAGTTGGCCTCTAATTTGATTCACCACCAGTTCACTATCTCTAAGTACCTAAAGTAATTTTATCCTTATTTTGTGCCATTTGGATGAATTGAACAAGAGCCTCATGCTCTGATACATTTTTAGTGCATAAAAATTTTAGCCTATATGAGAAAATACTTCTCCCTTTGAGGATAGACCTATATAATGCCTACACCAACCCCATTCCTTCTCCTAGAACCATCAAAGTACATCTAAAACATGCCTTAAATGTCTTCTAGTCCTTTGACAATATTTGGAAAATAAAATCCTTTTTATGAATGTAATAGGTGCATAATCCAGTCTCTTCAATGTGATCAAATGGATCAAATCCATATTATTCATCAACCCATTCATTAAGTATTCAACTAGGGACCTCTTCTAAAAGAGTGGTTGACTCATGAATAACAATGCCCTCACCTTTATCAAACATGGTACAATTCACATTCATAGGGCTTGGAAAATATGGCTTAATGTCATCCTTGGAGATTAGCTTAGATCTAATGGTCACCCTTATCCCATACCTAGTCTTATGAAATACATGGGACCAATCAAAAGACAAGTATCCATGTAGCTTAGTAGTGAAGTCATGTGATAAGAATATATAAAATTATGGAGGTAAGTCAATGAATAAAATATCTTGGGCAATAAATATACTTGGAAAAGCATGTAGGGTCAGATTTAGGCCTTTTATGATTCCCATAGTTTTAATAGTTGAACCATCCAATTAGACCACTCTCTTTGAGATAGGAGCATTTTATATACCTATCAAATTAGTTATATTATTAGGCATGACAAAGATACTTATTCCTGAGTTAATCATACAATTATGGATAAGGTTTTTGCCAATGATAAGAGAAATGTAAAATGGAGGGAGTTTATGAATTTTACTACTATCTCCTTCTTTAGGTTGGAATAGACTACTGGGTGTAGTTTTTGTACTTACCTTACTTTTTTGAACAAGATAAATTAAGTCTTATTTTAACATGTCTCTTTGATTTGGGAGGGATAGAGATTCCCACATGGTGACATTGAGATTCATTATCTTCATTTGCTCAATAATATTGAATAGAATCTACCCTCCTTTTTGACTGCAACTTTAAAACAACAGTCTCTTCCCTTTAGTGTTGTATAATTGGGGGCCAGTTTATTTTATAATAACTATCTTTTCTTATGCTTTGGTTGTCTCAACAACTATATTTTCATTTGCTTCTGCATGATAATCTTGAGAAGTAGGTATTTGACCAATTGAAGAAGATAGACTTTCCTCTACTAATCTTATTTTGAACCTTGTATTATGTGTTATAGGGGTTCCACCTTTGCTTGGAATTTAATTTTTATTCATACCAAAAAATTTGCCATCTTGTCAATTCATAATAGTGGACTCACTTTGTACTTGGTTTGGTTCATTCCCTCCTTCAACTTCTGGATCTGGTTCACTAGATTGCCCTAGATAAGATGATACATTTTACACCATTAAGGATTGATTGAGTAATCCATTTGCATAATTTGTTTGATTTTTAGGTTGGATGTAAGGAAAACACCATTCATAATCCTGCACTAGGTTGTTTTGCATGGGCACAATTACTTTTTAGGTACTAGTAGCATTAGGTTTATGGATATTGTAAGGCCTGACATGAGTAATTTGCAATTGTGCTTAAAAATTACCTTGATAGGGATATCTATTAGGTTGGAAGTGATGATTGTATGGATGATAAGGCCTAACATTATATACTCACTACCTCTTTAAAATAACCAATTCATTACCAAAGCTCTGTAATAGTGATTTCACTTCATGTAGTTCACTAGGAGGAGATATCCCTTGACTACCTAGCTATTTTTTTGCTACTAAAATGGGTGCCAAAGTGGGATGAGTGGGTGGTGTGCATGGTGCAGGGTGGGGGTGGGGTAATTATATAAATTTTCCTAGCTTGTATGAGGAAATTTTACACCTTAATAAAAATATCATAGTTACCAGGGAGAGTTGTACCCCCCACAGATTGAATCATCACTACCATGTCACTATTTTAGGATCTCAAATAATATAAGAAAATAGTTATATGGGTATATTTAACCAAAACTAAGATTATATCCCAAATCTTATAGAATCTAAAATTTAAATCCATAATATACTCATGTGGATCTCTCTTGATGGTGGCTAGTTGTTCCATGAGTGAAAGGTGGTCACTCCTATCCTTGAATTACTAGTACAAACTTTCTCCCAAATATTCCTAATTATGAACTAAACCTAGTTGTAGACATCTATACCATTTTATATCTCTCCCATTCAAGTATGTATATATAATCCTCAAAACTACATTGTCTTGGGTGACATGGTAACCAAAAAGATGTTTGCAACATACTGGATGTGCTCAATAGGTGTTGTGGAGTTTTCACCAGTGAAGGATGGGATGCTATTTAGGGATGAAATAGGTAAGTCATCATACTATTTGAGAGACAATGGGATGACACCATTGAAGGTTACAGAGATTTGGTTCCTTTGGGATACCATATGAGAGATTTGAGGTGGTACTAGGTTGTGTTAGGGAGAATTAGCAATAGAAGGGGTATTGAATATGGAGCAAACTTTTGAATTCTCTTATTTCTAGTTGAATATAATGATAACTCAAAAAATTCAACTTATTTACCTATATAATATGTACTCATTATTACTTTTGGCATAAATACTAGGTATTAATCTAAAATTAGGAGCCTTTACATGCCTTTCAAAGTTTCCAAGTGCTGAATATGTGTACACAATAGCTATAAATTGCCAAGATTAGCACTATATTATTGTCAAAGTATTCAACCTTCTAAGGTAGTTGTCCCACCAAGTGTGCCAAAAAAAAATTTCACATTGAATTTCACTCTATCAAGTCCCAAGACCTATTTTAACTAACACAATGGAAACACTAATAGGTTATGGGTGACCTATGATAGAATTGAATCTCTGGAGAAGGCTAACTCCTTTTAAAACCATAGTGAAGCTGATTTAGGATCAGGTTGTAAAAATAAAATGTACATTAACAAATCCTACCCAAGCTACACTATGATTCTTGTTCATGAAAAGAGAGAAAGAAAAGTTGAAAAATTGAAAGTGAGGTAATGCACCAAAATTGAGTATCTTCTCTACCTTTTTAGAATAGAATAATATGACTAATAAAGGTTGAATTTCACTCTACACAAACTCTAAATGAGGTTTTTCTTGCATAAGTGTTTCATATAAAGGTGGTGGCCTATGTAAGGACTAGAAAGGATAGCCAAAAGGTCATTCACAAGACACAATTGGTACATTTCCACAACTAATCACTAGTATAACCAGATATAACATAACATGACCAATAAAAGACATACCTACTTGTACTAAGGTGAAGGGATATAGACATACACAAGGGAAAACACTCTGTACCACATGCATAGATCAACAAATCACAATAATCACATAAGATACAAGATTAAATAAGGTAAAAACTAGTCTTTTATTAATTCAAATTCTTAAAGCCATCGTTACAAGTCTCCACAGAAGTAGAGTTTTGTTAAACCCAACAAGAGTCCAAAATAACACATTTCTAGCCATATATATAAGAAATGAGAGCCAAGAGAGGAGAAAAACTTTAATAAAATACATAAATGCAGTTGTTACATCATAAATCAACCTATGAAAGAAGAAAATAATTTGAAATTAGGATCCTTAACTATCCCCAATGCATTAGACCTCTTCTTCATGATGGTCTCCTATGAAATATGGGCATAAGAGTGGAGGAGAGGGCTTCATTACTACTATTTTTGTCATTTATAATTCTTAAACATGCATTATTTGGTAAAGTATTTGCTCAATTCTTGAAAAACATGACTCTCCTTGTGCTAATCTCCTTAACTTTCTCATCTCCACCCTCATGCATGCATCCTAGAGCTTTATTGGATGGTTAACTTGAAAGAATACACCCTATGCCCCTTGGATTTATGATTGACTTGGGTTTGATTGACACATAATGATGGGGTTACACACCTTCAATATCACTTTATAATGCCTCATTTTATTCACCATGCTCTTAATGACCATTTATCTCCACTCTTAGTAGTGTTTGATATATTGAATAAGTATGAAATTAAGACCTTCATATTTGATTATTGACATTTCTACTCATAATAGCTCTTGAATGGGCTAATAAACATGTATCTCCATGATTTGAAGATCACATTTTGCCTTCAAATTCTCTTTAAAAACCTACAACTTTCTTGGTAGAGTCATAAATTTGCATCTTCTTGTTTTAAAAGCTCCATCTTGTACCCTATAAATTGAAATTATCATTAGAAATACTATAGACTAATCATGAGAGGCTTTGTCATCTTTAACCATCCCTTGCATGATTTTAGATGTTCTTATTAATATTAATATTTAATTCCTCCTTCTTGTTCATCATGGAGGTACCTCTCAGGATTTGCAACATACTTTCAATAACTTAACAATTCATGGAGTTTTATTTCAATGTTTGCAAGCTTGTAGATTTAAGATGTTTGAACCTTCACTAGACTTTTGGAAGAATAAAAATTGATTTATGGGTTAATTCCCTCCTCCTTAGCTTCAATAAACCCTACATATCTTGTGAGTAGTAGGATTTTAGCTATTTTATTACCTTGAGAAGGTTGAAGAGCCTTTGAATCATCTTCTATCCTTGAATCTTTACTTGAAGACATGTATGCAAGTTTTGAAATGCTTTAAGACTTATTCCATTTACAATATATCCCTCATGATATATTAGAAATCTAATTATAGGCTTTAATTTTTTATAAAAATAAATCATCATTATCCTAAGACTATAGATGCTTAGATCATGATTTAAGACCCTCTAAGATGTCTATAATCTTGATAACTCTTGATTCATGCTTTAAAAATTGGTATTAATATAGCTTGGGCATGAATGGAAATCCCACCAACATTGATAATTTTCTCCTCACACAACCTCATAATCCTAATAATCCTATCCTCTCTCATAAAAAAACTATGTTTAGAATCTCCTTCAATACATTAGAAACCCCATTATCAAGCAAATAATTGTTGGAATGTTTTACAACATGTAGTTGATAGAAGATCAAGGTTATGAATATTTTTTATCTCATTGGAAACTTTAATATAATATTTTTTTCTTGTGATATCTCTTAAATAATATGTAAATGTTGTTTCATACCTAAAACACCATGGAACTCTTCTAAACTTCTTAACATGCCCATGTGTAATATTAGTCATGCTTGAGGTCCATGAACTTGATTGTGAACCTATGTGTAAACCTCTTCAAAGCCTAAAAAATAAAAATCTAATTATCTATCCCTTCATCTTATTCATATAACCCTTTATACCCCTATGGATACCTTGGAAAAAAGTTGTAGACACCTAAATCTAGTCACTAATGACCATCAACTAGGTTTTCGACCAATTCTTACCAAAATGCACAATTTGGCCTAAAAATACTAAAACACATTAAATGAGTTGAAATTGATATATTCAAGTGCCAATTTTGGCTAGGGTATCATTAAATAGGACAATTTAATTTATGGGCCAACTAACTTTGATTAAATCATTTTGAGTCAAAATGCCAATTTTGCACCTAGGTACTCTAGATTGTTTTTTCCTATCAAATTTATTACACAAGACACATGCCTTTGTTATCTGGTTTTGGAAACATCCTAAACTAGATAATGGATCAAACACATCTAACATCACATACTAATTCTAATCCAGTCAAATTTTATGCCAATAACAAGAGATTTTAACCAATTTGAGTAAGTTGTGCATAAAGAGCCAATGTTTACATCAAAGTGCTTAATCATGATTAAGAGATAATTAAAATAAATTAGAGCCTAATTAATAATTCCATGGAAATTGTTGAAAAAATAATTTTTGGAAATGAATATTAAATATCTGCATCATCAGGTGACCTCATTTCTTGGGAAGACATCCCTAGGCCATAAATGCCAAAAATATTAGGATTCATGCCTATAATGCCTCATCAAAGCCCTTCCATGCCTATTCAATGCCCCTATATCCAAAATATTAATGTGGATATTTGTATAATGAATTATATATTTTGATTTATCCATGGCCACACATCTCAATCTTGAGATGAATAGTCATGTTTGATCCTCAAACCATTCCAAGAGTCTATAAATAGCAAGCCTCAAAGCCATAATTCTAAGCTCTCATATACCAAAGTTATAATTATCAATTGATTCCAAAGCTTCATTAAAATTATTTTTATAATTCTAAAATATTGAGCCAAGCTAAGCCAATCCAAAGCCACACAAGGTGCCAAGGAGAGATAGAGGTAGCCAAGCTTCCATTGATGCAGACTTCATGAGCACAAACTGAGCAAGCCACTAAAACAAGTATTTTGGAGCATCCAAGGAAGGTGAAGGAAGGTCTTTCTTTCATTTTTTAGTTATGTTTCTATTTTGTTTTATTAACTAATCTCTCCCTAGTAACTAGGCCTAGAGATGTTATGTTAGTGTGTTGATTTTATTTTGTTTTCATTTTGGGACTAACATAATACTAACCATCCTCTCTTGAGTCAAATTCTTAGTTCACATAATGACACACCTGACGGGCCCTTGTAGCCTCAAAAAATTGATCATAATACTCTTTCAAGCAACTCGCTAACCTTTGTTATGAAAAATCTTGGAGTGGGAGGCTCAAAAGAGTGAAAAAATTAAGTAAAACACATTTTTCTATAAGTTATGGGTTTTCTTGAACACAGTTAAGAGATTTTTCTAAAACTCATGGGTTTTCCTAATAGAGTCATAGTATTATATATTCATTAGTTTTTAAGTTACAATATTGCTACTCATGAAGTTGCAAGATTGCCCTATAACTTATGGTATTGTCTATCATAGTCACGGTATTATGACTAAACCATTAGTAGTTAAGTTATAACACCATAACTAAAGAAGTTATGGGATTTCCCTATAACTTGTATTATTATCTATCATATTCATGGTATTGTGCATAAACCATTAGAGGTTAATTCATAATACCATAACTCAAGAAGTTATGGTATTGTCCTGTAACTAGTGAGATTACCAAACAGAGTCACGGTATTATGACTAAACCATCAGTGGTTAAGTTACATTACCACAACTCACCAAGTTATGGGATTGCTCTGTGGAATAGCAGGATTACACTATCTAAACTTGAGACTTCATTTTTCAAAGTTTATTATTTCAATCTTAAATTAGCTTCAAGGCTAAAGGACATACTAACTTTTTTATTGTAGGGCCAGCTTGAAATTTATTAAATCATGCCTTTTAGATCTCTTTTGAAGGATTAAAATGGATTAAAAACCTTGTTTTGATGATTAATGAAAAATTTAGATGTTTAGGTGAATGTTTTCAAAGTTATAACTTAAGACCAAGGGGTCAAAAGAACACCACCTCATCTTTCATTTGGGTTTTAAAATTAAATTTGCTTATCAATTTTGTCTTTCATAATTGTTTAATCTAGTTTTGATTGGCAAAGAGGAGGACATTGTGTGTATTCTCTTCCATCCATCCCCTTTAGGAAAAATTTGGAATCAAAAGTATTATCCTTATTTCAAACATTCCTAGTCCAAGGCACATAAAGAATGTCATCTAAATCATTCCCCAAAAACTTGAAATAGTTTGGGTGACCTTGAAAATGACCCTAAAGCCTTTCTATTAGTTATTTATTTATTTGTAAACTTGGTTTATGAGGGGGACTTCATCACCTCCCATGGAATATTTAGGGAATATTTGACCCAGGGTTTCATCTCCCAGCACTGACTTCACCCACTCCCACTAAGATTGGAGGTTTGAGTGGTTAAACCACCTTCTAGTGTTAGAGTTGCACATAGGATGTACCTGCACTTTGGACATCACACTACACTGGAGAAGTGACAGATGTAGTTGTTACAAAAAGGACTAGACCTTTTGCAACAAGCCAAGTGTCGTGGACACCCAATTATGTGCTTTTATTTTATATCATGATGTGAAAGTCATTGTGTAATTTATTCCCTTAGACATTTGAAAAATTTATAGATCTTAGACAAATCCCCACTTGCCACAGAAGTGTTGTTGATGTAAGGTGTGCCTTAATGTCCATGCCACAATACTATCATTTGAGAGAAGGGGGTATAAAAACCCTACTATATAATGTGTATTTATTTTTGGATGAACACTAAAAGCCTCTCAAACAATGTATATTGATGGATCCTAAAAATACCAAACAATCTTGTCAGTTTAGGATCTAAGAGAAATTAATTAGTTGATTTTATCCTAGATTAAAGTCTTGATTGGAGTCAAAACTTACTATGATCAAATGATACCAAACCAAACACATGGTCCTCATTTTATTTTCAAAAAGGAGGTGTTATGCTTCTGACATGAATAATAAATTTGCCTTGGTCAAAGTTCAATCAAAATTTGGAGTCATATCATCCACTTTGGTGTAGTTATGTGATGGGTGTTATCATCCCCTTCATTTAATCAACTTTCTATTGATGTCATATTTAACCAGAGCTATGTCTAAAGCTATATGCAACAAGAAGAATCATAGAAATTTAGTAATTGAATGGAGGTATTTGTATTTTGTTTTTATTTTGGGGCGTTTTTAATGTCTTAAAGATTTCTTGGTCAAAACCTTATTGGAATCAAACTATTCTACTGGAAATAAACACGCTGCAGAAATGAAATAAATTACTAGAAATAAACACCATTGTAGAAATGAAATAGATTTCTAGAAACAAACACACGTTGCAAAAATGAAATAGATTGCTGAAAACAAACACACGTTGCAGAAATGAAAATTTAATCTAAAATGCCTATAGGAACAAATTTACAACAAATATTAACTTTAAGGAGTTGGAAGAATTTATAAATTTAACAGAATTACCTATTTACTTTTGTGAATAGAAATATAAATGCTGATAAAAATGAAGATCCTAGTTCTTTGGAGGAGTGGGCCCTTGCTCCGCCTGGAATAGGATTTGAATAATTTAATTTGATTTCAAAATAGAAATGGCTATTTCATTGATAAAATGTTATGTATTACAAATGTACTAATATATCCTTTATCTCTCTATTCTTTAATGATTTTCTCTATCTTCTATATTCTATATCTATGTCTCTCTACTAAATTCCCAGGTCTGTATATATAGATGCTTTGATGGCTGTAACTATTTCATAGATATGATGAAATTGAATCATGCCCAAAATAGATGTTGAATCAAGATGTGGCTGGATGTCCAGCTGTGTGATAAATGTCTTGATTCTATAAGTTCAGAAAATTGGGAATCTATTCCTGATTTAATGGGATCATTGATTCGACAAATCACTGGCTGTTTGGAATAGATCCTCATGAGTTACATATCTAGCCGTAAAAGTTCTAGAGCTTATCTGTAGTAGTACCAGAGCTAAATATAGAGTTATGGAGCTAAATCTAAAAATGTGAGAACTTGAAATAATATGGTGGAGTTCTGAAGCTAACTGTGATAGTTTTGAAATAGATTCTGTAGGTTTTGAAACTAACTGTGATGATTCCAGAATAGATTTTGTAGGTTCTAGAGCTAATCTGAATTGATACCAATCCTTCCAGGAACATATAATCGACTTCATATTTGTTATTTATCCTGATGATGACCTATTTTATTGAAAAACAAGAATTTTTCAACACACTTGTTAGGAATTATAGGTATTTTCAAATGTTAGAATCATAATAAAAAAAGATGGATAATCACATCCTAACTCATCTCAGATCAAAATAAAAGTTACAAAATGCAATCAAACTTAATAGAAAGAGAGTAAGATGAGGTCAATTATTATACAGTTATTAGGTATATCCTGGCCTCATCACTTCCCCCATACTTACTTATTTGTAAGTCCCTTTACAAACTTCACTCTTTAAATTTGGGATTGTATACCCTGCATTCCATTTGATTGCTTAGATCAAATGGCTAGAATTGAATAGCCCAATGCTTTGATTCAGAAGTACTATACCCTACTCCTGCTTCTAGTTTTCTTTTCCATTCCTCAAATTGAGTGGGATGTTGAGGTTCTCTATTTTTCCAAGGAGATATGGGGGTGAGAAGTAGAGGTGGCCTTGTACGCATTCCTATCCATATGTTCAGGGGAGTTTCATTAATCTGAGGAATTATTGTGCATAAAGCTTTTGCCCTTTCTAAACTCTAGATCAAATTTGAAGGGGCTATTACTTCCATTATTTTCAATGCCACCAAGATAAATTCCCATCTTTTTAAACATGCATCATAGATATTATCAAAATTTTCCCTTTCATAAGAGGTGAAGACATCCATGCTTTGTTGTAAATTGAAAAGATAAGGTCCCTTGAATTTATCATTAAATGCATGGGATTAGAAATATGTAGCAAAGGTAGGTGGATTACCATAATGAATTCTCATATAGAGACTAGATGAACTAGCCTTTGACCAATGCTCTGACTCCCTTTCTTTCCATGCAATCTAATTTTGAAGAATGGACACAAATGTGTTAAGCTAGCTTTCTCCTACATACAAATTGATCATAAAACTTGTATTTATTTCTAGCATAAAATTGTAGAGATAAAACTCACAAAGAAGATTTTTCTATTCTATATTAGCTAAGGAGTAGGTGATCGAGAAATTACCTTCATATTTTATTTCATGTGGAAGGCCACATGCTATCCTTGCCAACTGCCAGTGAATGAATTGTTCCTCTAAAAACATGCTATAAACAGGAGAAGGTCTTCTACATGCAAGAAACTTCTCACTCATCATACAAACTATTTATATTTTCACAAGACATTTATACTTATCATTTTCCTCCTTGTAAAATTTGTCTTCCCATTCCTTCCTTGCTTTCTCTTCTTCCACTAGTTTGCCTTTCAAGCCGATATTGGATGCTTTGATGTCATTGAGTTATCTGCATGTGTCATCCCATAACTACTTGAGTGGAAGATAAGTCAATTCAGTCTGTGTAGAGACTGTTGACATAGAGGTTTTTATTGTACATTTTTCCTCATTCTCCATTAGTTGCCTTTTAATTTTTGCTAATTCCTCATTCTTGGTTGTGAACTAGTTTGTTAATTCTGCATGGAGAATTTCCTTCTATTCTAACTTGAGTTTGAGGAAGTTCAATTACTCATCCTTTTCATTGATAATGAGTTCTACTCTAGACAAAAATAGAGCCTATTTAATTTACTAGTTTTGTTCTTTTTCTAAAATTTCTTGGGGAGTTAAGCATTCCTCTTCCACCATAGGGGATTTCCCTTTCCTTCTCCAATATGCCTATTCATCTTTTGCATGTGATGGTGTTGCAGTCTCATCTATTTCTTGTAAAAATAGCTCCTCAAATCTTTCATCTTCTTTTTCCTTCTCTACTTATCTTGGTCCAGGAGGAGTCATGGCCATGCTGCCCAAAATATCAACAGCTTCAATTTCTAGCCTTTCTTGTTCTTCCATCTCCTCTAAACTTTCTTTAGACTTTTTATGATGTTTTCTTTCTTAAGGAGCCTCAAAATGTATAGACATAGGTCTCCTCTTAGAAAATCTTCTATTGTTCATCTTTTGCTTAGGCCTAGGTGAACTGTCATTGTCAAAGATAGGTATCAATTCTTCTATAGATTTAGCAAAAGAAGAAATTGCTTGAGAAGGTACAGTAGGTTCTACAATTTTAATTTTTATTCTAGATTTTCTTATTTTTGGTATTTCCTCTTCCCATAATCTTTTCTTTTCCTTAGAAATGGTAGCAATTTTCAAATGAATTGAAGGAGCAGGAGGAGCTGCTATTGTTCTTCTAGGAATACCAGGGTTTTGTCTAAATTTTCCAAGAAATTTGTCCCACATTTCTTCCCCATTTTTCTTGGAAAGGAAATGGTGTTGGCATACTAAATGTACTAACCCATGATGTATAATTGTTCCTACACCCCAAGAATACCTATGGGTCATGGTATGGATGGAGTCAAAAAGAAACCCTGGAAGGTTTACTATATATTCTAGTTTTTTGGCTCCATATCTAAGGTGTATAAAGATTTTTAGGACTTCTTTTCCTACAGTCCCAAATTGTTCATCACAGGTTAAATATTTAACTATCCAAAATGCTACTCTATCAAAGGGTTTGGGAAAGATGGCCCTCTTAACTCCTTTGATGATTTTCTTTGTATTATAAATATATTAGGGTTTAGCTTCCCCTTCTTTCAACAGGGTTTCAGCCAAGTCTTTTAATGTCCCTTCGACAGGGTTTGGGACATGTATTATTGGTATTCCAGCCATCTCACTTATGATATTCATAGAAAAAGGAATGAAAACCTTCCTAATATTTGTCCTTGTTTTCTCTAAATTGATAATAAATTCTCTAACAAGTTCATCATTGTATTTGGAAAATTTCCTCAGAAACTCTAGCCATCCTGCCTGTTGAAAGATATTTGCTACTTCTTCATTTGCAAGGAGTTGGGTATTGTTGTCTAGTTCTGACTTCTTTTTGATTCCCATGATTCATTCTTCTTTGAATATTTCATAATTTAGCTAAAAATTGCTTCTCATATCAACAGAACTGATGATTTTAGCTATGGAACTAGTGGATTAGGTTGTTGATTTGGTGAATTTAGTTACAAAATTAATGTACTCAGCTATGGATATTTTCAATTTTAGCTATGGAACTACTGTACTCAGCTATGAAACTAGTGGATTCAGTTGCTTCAATCATAATAATGATTCTTTATGGTTATCCACCAACTCATTCCATCATCAATATCCTTGTCATGATTTTGCACATTTAACCATGATGTATAATAGATGACTCATCATACTAATCTTTCTAGATCAAGTCTAATCACACATGAAAACTTTCCATTTAACCTTTAACAAATTAAAAACATAATTACCACCTTGATGATGTAATCCTTTCATCATGCTCACACATCATCCCTAAAAAATAGTTAGAATTCAAAAAAGTTTTATTTGAATTAGCCATTTATTTGAGAAGATCAACCGTCATCACTAATTTTTAATTGATCTCTGATATATATATATATATATATATATATATTGGGAAGAGAATGCCATTTACTAGTTTTTATTCTCTTCCCTTTATTCTAGATCTTTTCATCTGATTATTTAATCATTTTGGAAGAACTGGGTTGTTCCATATGATCAAATTCTTTATTTTCTTCAATCTACTTCAAGAATTCATCCTTAGTAGGAGGCTTCCTATAAATTTTTAACCTATGTCCATTAACCAAGAGTATTCTTATGCTACCATTAATGGGAAGTAACTGGATAGAACCATTTTCAAATATCTGCTTGATCTGATAAGGTCCCAACCATCTGGTTCTTAATTTACCTTTGAATTGTTGGTACTTAGAATCAAACAGTAATGCCCAGTATCCTACTTTGAATTGTCTTTCCTTGATATATGAATCATGACATTACTTCCTTTAACCTTGGATTATCTCTATCTATTGAAGTGCTTCCATTTTGAATTCATATAATTCATTGAGTTGAAGGATTCACTCCTTTTGAGCTACATCCAATTTAATTCCCACCTTAGTTGCTATCCTCAATGTCTGTAGTTCAAAATCAATAGGCAACAAGGACTTTTTCCCATAGACTAACTCATATGGTGAAAACCCTATTGTGGTTTTCCAAGTTGTATTGTAAGTCTAGACAGCTTCAACTAGTCTTTTTACCCAATCTCTTCTTTCAGCTTTAACTATTTTAGTGATGATGTTTTCTAATTCTCTATTTGTTACTTCAACTTGTCCATTTGTTTGTGGGTGATAGGGAGATGACTTCCTATGATTTATCTGATAACACATTGTGAAGGCCTAGATCATATTGGACTTAAATTGTGGTCCTTAGTCTGAAACTAAGCTTCTTGGTGCTCCAAAATTTACCATAATTTTATGCCAAAGGAAATAAGCAACTGCTTCTTCAATGGCATTGGTTAAAGCTTGCACTTCTACCTATTTTATTACATAATCAGTACACACAAGAATATGCTCTTTTCCTTGTGAAGGAGGATTAAAAGGTCCAATAAAATCCAATCCCCATCTCTCAAATGGTTCAATCATTACTTGTGGTTTTAGAGGCATTTCATTGGTAATGGTTGGCTATCCTATCCTTTGACAAGGATCACACTACCTGATATATCTCTTCACATCTTTGTACATAGATGGCCAATAGTAACTAGTGTCAAGTTTCATGTGAGTTGTTCTTTTCACTAAATAGTGTCCTCCACTTGGTTCATCATGACATGCCCAGAGGATGTCAAAAATTTCATCTTCTCTTACACACCTGCATAAAACCAGTTCAAGACAACATTTAAATAGCATTCCATTTAACCGTTTGAATTGTGCACTGGTTTTGATTAATTTTTTTATTTGTTTTTAGTGAAAGGAGGAAATTTCCTTGTTACAAGATAATTTTCTATGTTAGCAAACCATGGTGTGTTATATGAAATAACAAACAATTGTTCATCTGGAAAGTTATCCTTAACTAGATCTTGCTCCCCTATACTGGTCAATCTTGACAAGAAATCAGCCACCACATTAGATTTGCCTAGATTGTCCACAATGGTAATATCAAATTCTTGTAGAAGTAATGACCATCTAATTATTCTAATTTCAACCACTGGTTTGTTCATTAAATATTTAATTGTTGAGTGATTTATATGTATAAATATTTTATACCCTGTAATGTAATGTCTAAATTTATTGATTAAATAGATCACAGCCAAAATTTTTTTTAGTGGTAGTGTAATTTATTTCAGTGGGAGTAGTATTTTTACTGAGATAGTAAATAGCATACATTCTTCCTTCTTCATCTCTCTATCCCAAAACTACACCAATTAAGGTATTTAAGGCATCTGTTTAGATGTGAAAAGGTTTCTCCCAATTAGGTCCTTGCAATATTGGGGTAGTTACTAATTTCTCTTTAATTTCTTCAAAAGAATGTTGACACTGTTCATCCCAAAGAAATTCACAGTCCTTGGTAAGCAATTTAAATATGGGGGCAGCAATTTTACTAAAATCCTTGATAAAACACCTATAGTATCCAACATGTCCTAAGAATGATTTGATATCTGTGGGAGTTTGAGGAATAGGCAAGTCTGAAATAATCTTGATTTTGTTTTGGTCAACCTGAATTCCTCTTTTTGAAATATGGTACCCTAATATGATCCCTTCATCAACCATCATCAAACATTTCTCATGACTAAGAGACAAGTGATGTTGTTCACATCTTGTTAATACTTTGTCTAAATTTTTTAAGGCATCATCAAATGTATCTCCATACACAGTAAAGTCATCCATGTATACCTCCACACAGTCATTTGTTAGGTCTACAAAAATTGCTAATACAACTCTTTGAAAGGTTGTTGGAGCATTACATAATCCAAATGGCAATACCCTGTAAGAAAAGGTACCCCATGGACAAGTAAATGTAGTTTTGTCCTGATCCTTAGCAGCAATTCAAATTTGATTGTTTCTACTAAATCCATCCAAGAAGGAAAAGTACTATTTACCTGAAAGGTTGTCTAAGACTTGATCTATGAATGGTAAGGGAAAATAATCTCTCAGGGTGGCTTTGTTCAATTCCCTATAGTCAACACAAATTCTCTATTTTCCATTCTTTTTAGGGACAATTATAAGAAGAGACACCCACTGGCTATCTGAGATAGGGTAGATAAAACCTACTTGTAATAGTTTTTCAATTTCTTGTTTGACTATATCCCTTAAGGCTAGATTAATCCTTCTCTAAGGTTGCCTAACTAGTCTAATATTTTTAGTATAAATATGATGGGTACAGATACTTGGATGAATTCCCTTCACATCTCTATAGTCCCAAGAAAATGCTTTAGTATGATCCTTCAGAACATCAAACAGTTTGACTTCTTCATCATTCTTTAACCAACTATTAATATTCAAAAAAATTCCTAGTTAAATCTCAACATATTTGGTTCTAGGATATGATGAACTAATTTGTTGAAAGGGTTCCATTAAGGTGTTTAGTGGATAGGCACGTGGTATATATATATATATATGAAATGTAGCAACATCTCTAAAATTTCTTAGAGGTAGAATGCTGGACAAAGGACAATAGGAAGAGTTATGATACTTATCTTGTTGTAGGTTTAACTCCTCATTACTACTATTTTCCAAAAATTCTTCACCATCTCTTGATATTTGTAAAGTTGATCCTACAAATCCTTTTTCTCCCCAAGAGAAATTGCATTCCTTTAGAGCGAAGTTATCTTCACTTACATAGAATTGGTGTGGTTCCAGAACTAACTGTGATGGTTCTAGAACTAATCTTGACTACTCCAATGATAATTGATGTTCATTTAATGAAGGATTAACCATATCATTTATTTCCCATACATGATCTTACAATGTTATCATAGCTAAAAAAGATAGATTTTTCTCATTAATATCAAGATTATCAACCCATAATTTTGCTTGAATATCAATAAAAGGTCTTGCAGATGGATATAATGAAATTTGCTTAGAATTCTTACCATTTGAAATAGTCATATCACCTGACCTACAATCAATTAAAGCAACAAATGTAGCTAACCATGGTCTCCCCAAAATAATGGGATAACCAAGTGTTTTACCTTTTGGATGCAATATAAGGAAGTCAACTAGATATTCCCATGATTCTACCATTACTACCACATCTTCAATAACTCCTTTTAGTTTTGCAACAGATTGATCTGCCATCTGCAATATGGTATTAGTAGGTTGTATGCCTATTAGTGGTAATGTTTTCAAAGTGTCCACTGTCATTATATTGATAGCTATGTCCAAATCAATCAAAATGTTATGTATATCCTTATTCCCTATATAAATAGAAATAATAGGGCTTCCAAGATCTCCATATTTAGGTAGTAAGCATATTTTTGTTAATAAATTAGCAAGTTTCCCATCTACTTGAATAGTCCAAGGGTACTGCTTCTTTCTTCCAGGTTTTTTAAAAAATAACAATTTGATTAACTTGTTTAACTCTAGAATATCCTTAATTACTTGTAACAATGGTATTTCAATATTCAATCTTCTTAGTTCCTGCACCAATTTCGATTCCTTAAGTTCTATAGTGTCTTTAAGTCTTTCTGGAAATGGAATCTCAATAGAATCTATTTCTAGTTCCTTATCTTTTTCTTTGTCATATTCTTTAGGTGTAACTGTGCTAGGGGTTTTAGCTTCTTCTATCATCTCAGTGATTATAATAGGTGGACTACTAAATATTTTGCTAGATCTAGTTTGAATGTTTTTACAATCTATTGTATTTGAATTAACTAATTTTTCTAGTTCTGTTTCATATACAGGAGTTGTTTGTTTGTTTCTTGGGTTTGCTACTGGTTGTGCTGGTATTTGGGTTTGGACTATGTTTTCAATTTGTGTATTTTGAGCTAGAGGTCCCATTATGGCTTGTTGGTTCTAATTTGGATATGTTTTTCCTTGCACATAATTACTAGGGCTCCATCTAGGTTATGGCTAAGCATAAGGATTTCCTTGACCATCCCAAGGTTGTTGATGTCTTTGAGTATACCAAGATTGACTTGCCCAATCCTAAGGATGCCATATGGGTTGAGGGTCCCAAGTTGGATATCCCCAACTTTGTGGAATTATTTGAGCTTCCCATGGCATCATCTAGGGATTAGGAGCTAGTCTTGGCATAAACTATCCTTGGTTAAGTTGTCTCTAAATAAAATTTAATTCTTCTATGGTGGATGATGTATTGGTTTGTTTGAGCTTATTTTTTATGAGTGGAAGAAGAGAACAAGTGTGATTATCATGTTATTTAGATTCACAAACAAGACATGCTTCCATTTTATCCAAAGGACATTCCCTTATTGCATGCTTCTTCCTACATCTAGGACAATACATAGCTAATGGTTCAAGTTGGGCATCTGCTTTAGCTTGCAATCCATCCATGGTGGAGGTTAATTGAACTAATAATTTTTTTTTTTAAATTCCAATTCATCCATCAATTTGTTCATATATGGGTTCAAATTTTTAACCATTTTCCCTTTTCTAGGTCCACCCCTTGTTCTTGAATAGTTTCTACAAATTTTTATGATTACATCCATTCTTAATTGAGCAATGTTTCCTCCACCAATTAAATCAAGGGTTTCCCTAGATTCATCATCCAGACCTTTGAGAAAAATAGTTTTATTTAAATCTTCTTGAAGTACAAATCCACATCTTTTACTCACAAAGAGGAATCTGTCCAAATAATCTTCCATATTTTCATCTTCTTCCTATTTGATTTTTAAAAATTCCTCCTTTTGATTTCTTCCTCTACAATAATCTTGATATTTGTCTAGGAAGATAGTTTCTATTTGTTTCCAATTGGTAATAGAATTAGATGTTAATCCCATAAACCACCTCATTGTTGCATCCTTTAGGGTAGATGGAAACAACTTTAGTTTTTGATTATCTATCTTGTAATCATAAGTTTGACATAGTACTTTAAACTTAAACAAAAATTGGTTAGGATCCTCAGATGACATTCCTCTAAATGTGGGCAAGTGTGCAAGTGAAATTTTTTTTAGAGTGGTTTCATCATCCTCAATCTAAATGGGATAGGTAAAGGTTCTCTCAGGTTCTCTTCCAGCTTCTCGTTCCATCTCTTTGGTATTTTTTAATCCCTTATCCCAATCAATGTGGTATGTGGTTTGTTTTAGGGATGGTGAAAAGTTAGGAGTAGGGGGTTGACTACTCAATTGAGAATCAAAGCCTTCTCTCAATGGATCTTGAGAAATAATCCTCCTCCCTAAGGTTTTACTTGGTTCTGGTGACTGATCCAAAAATTCCAAAGATGGCAATTTTTCTTCTTGTCTTGTAGGAGATAATGGTGCCCCCAATTCTTGCTCAACGTCCTTTCTTAAACAAGAGGATGATGGAAATTCTTGTTCAGATATTTTGGGGAGAAATCTACCCTTGGAATCTCGTGGTCTACTCATAAATTAGGAAAATTTTCTTCAATTACTAAATGAATGATTGTTGCTCTTGTTGACACCTAATTAGAAAATTGCAACTAGTGTTCCCCAGCAATGGTGCCAAAAATGATGGGCATCATCATCCCCTTTATTTAATCAACTTTCTATTGATGTCATATTTAACCAGGGCTATGTCTAAAGCTATATGCAACAAGAAGAATCATAGCAATTTAGTACTTGAATGGAGGTATTTGTATTTTGTATTTTTTTTTTGGGGGGGGGGGGGTGTTTAATGTCTTAAGGATTTCTTGGTCAAAACATTATTAGAATCAAACTATTTTGCTGGAAATAAACACACATTGTAGAAATGAAATAGATTGTTGGAAATAAACACACATTGCAAAAATGAAATAGATTGATGGAAACAAACACACATTGCAAAAATGAAATAGATTTCTAGAAACAAACACATGTTGTAGAAATGAAAATTTAATCTAAAATGCCTACAAGAACAAATTTACAACAAATCTTAACTTTAAGGAGTTGGAAGCATTTATAAATTTAATAGAATTACCTATTTACTTTTGTGAATAGAAATATAAATAATGACAAAAATGAAGATCTTAGTTCTTTGGAGGAGTGGGCCCTTGCTCCGCCTAGAACAAGATTTGAACAATTTAATTTGCTTTCAAAATAGAAATGGCTATTTCATTGATAAAATATTTTGTATTACAAATGTACTAATCTATCCTTTATCTCTCTATTCTTCAATGATTTTCTCTATCTTCTATATTATATATCTATATCTCTCTACTAAATTCCCAGGTTTATATATATAGATGTTTTGATGGCTGTAACTATTTCATAAATACGATGGAACTAAATCATGCCCAGAAAAGATGCTAAATCAAGATGTCACTGGATGTCTAGCTGTGTGATAAATGTCTTGATTCTGCAAGTTTAGAAAATCAGGAATCTGTTCCTAATTTAATGGTATCATTGATCTGACAGATCTCCAACCATTTGGAATAGATCCTCATTAGTTCCATGTCTAGCCACAAAAGTTTTGGAGCTTATCTATAGGAGTACCGAAGCTAAATATAGAGTTCTCGAGCTAAATCTAAAAATGTGACAACTTGAAATAGTATGGTGGAGTTTTGGAACTAACTGTGATGGTTTCAGAATAGATTATGTAGGTTTCAGAACTAACTATGATGATTCCAGAATAGAGTCTATAGGTTCCAAAACTAATCTGAATTGAGTCCAATGCTTCCAAAAATATGTAATCCACTTCATATTTGTTATTTAACCTAATGATGACCTATTTTATTGCAAAACTAGAATTTTCCAACACACTTATTAGGAATTACAAGTCTTTTAAAACGTTAGAATCACAATCAACAAAAGATGGATAATCACATCCTAACTCATCTCAGATCAAAATGAAAGTTACAAAATGCAATCAAACTTAATAAAAAGAGAGAGTAAGATGAGGTCATTTATTATAAAGTTATTGGGCATATCCTAGCCTCATCATTATGCTACCCAATTGAGTCTAGACTTCTACCAAACATTATTTAAGTCCTTTATTTATAACTTAAATTCAAAATTGCACCTTCATAAGTTCATAAGGTTGATGTGTTAAGTGGGTTCACCATTTTCACTAAACTTAAGGGAACTTAGGTTCAATTTATAATTTGGGTTGAAGGTCATTTAAGACTCATAATCATTATCACCACTTGATAGACTTAAGCCATTTTGTGTTAAATGCTTTCACTTTAAGTTTATGCACCAAACATTTTTGTGTTACCATTTTATTTCCATTGAGATCATTTGAAGAATACTTTTTTTGCCTTAGAGATATTGTCAAAACTTTGAAGGTATGTATGTCATTTGAGTTAAGAAAGGTAGTGTTACGTTGCCAAATTTGTGAGAAACCATCTTTGCCTTAGAGAGTTTTTTTTTTGAAACAAACATTTTGTCACATATTTTGAGTAGTATAGCATTGTTACATTTCCCAAAATCATTTCAAACATTGTTTCATATACCCTCTTGCATAGAGTTCAAGTTTGTGCACATTTTTAAAACCAATCCAAGTATACCTTTGTGAATATTTGTCTAACATAGATATGTTGGTCACATTTGTCTAGCCTATTTGTCAAAAGGAACCAAATTTTATACCATCATTTGCAAGAAAATAAATTATCTCTAAAAGTGCCTTTTTACTTCATACCTTATACCTATTTGATCAAGTTTATGACCAAGAGTCAAATGCCTAGTTCTTGCTAGAAGTGTTTCAAATCTGTTAGATTAAAATCTCATCTATTTCAAAGAATAGATTTTAATGTCATTTGGCCAAGAGTCATAGCACATGCCTTGTTTGAGCCTAGCTTTTGATGTTGCATTTGCCCAAAAGACCTAGCAACTGTTTGTTTCCTAGATTAGATTGATTTGAAACACTTTGACCTTAGAGTTTGGCATTTCAATTTTTGGCCCATTTACTTAATCTTTTTTGTATAAGATATGTAATGTTAGATACTTAACGTTAGCTTGTTTTATCACAAATCATTGCATAAACCTTTCCATCCTTTTGACAAAATCTAGACCAAGTTTGAACATTATATTTTTAGACATTATCTTTTTAGAGTTTGTATAACTCTCTTCCTTTTTTATTGCAAAACATTCATTATGGATCCCATCATGTATTCCTACACTCGTAGTGGACTCATGTACAATCTAAGGATTAGTAATGTAGTTTCATAAGAAGAAATGGTACAAGACCCTTACACAAATAATATTGATTATGAGATAGATCCTTATCCCTCTTATAATTTTCAAATAGGGGCACAAAACTAAGATCCATTAGATAACTATTTGGTTAATATGCCACCATGTTCAGAACAAGACCAAGAGCAAAATGTATAATACCTAGCTACGATGCCTATAGCTAAAAAACTAGTTCCTCAATAATCCTACTCTATTAATACACCTTCCACATATGATCCATTTTTATTTGAATGTCATTTATTAGAGAAAAAAGATGATATTTTTGTTAGAGCCATAGAAGTAGGGGCTAAGTTTCCAGCAGACTTCCCTCATGAAAGTTTACCAAGCTTAGTAAGAATGTCTCATAACATATTGTATAGTTAATAGGCTTCTTCTATCAATCCTTTGCCTCTAGTCTAAATGATGTATCAGGATGATAATATGCCTAACAAAGGATAGAACCTCATGGAAGACCAATTTAACCAAATGTAGGTAGCATATAAAACCTACTTGAATCTATCATGCAATTTCAATTAGATGAATATGGTGAGTAAACCTCTTATTGACTTAGTTCCTTCAATAAGATTTTTAATAGAGTTAACTGGTCAACACAATCAGGGTTTAGACCCATTTGAGAAAAACACTTTAATAGATAACTTGTTACATAAACCAATTATTTAAGAGGTGTCTTCTACTTCTACATAGAATAATGAGCTAAACATGGTGGACAATGTGCAAGCAATGTCCAATCTAAATCAAAGTGGTACTAATACACAAATAAATAGTCAACACCATGTGCCTTTAGTTGATACCATGAGTGGATCTACCAACCTAGGAATGAGAGATTCAACACCCCAACCTCAATTAGTTACTTTCAATCCTCAACCAACTACTTCTTCAAACATGTAACCAATAGGAGTAGGTAGTCAACCAATAACCAATGTTTTGCCTCAATAGTAGAATGTGATGAATCCTTTTCCTCCTCAATAGGTGATGAGTAACATTCCATAATAATAAGCACAAATGAATATACCAACATAGCAGAGACTAAACATATTTCCACCTTAATAAAGGGCAACCAATGTTCTACCTCATCAAGTAATAACAAACATACCTTCTTCCTTACATAACAACATGCCAATTCAAAACCAACCCATGTTTAATCAATCATGTATTCATTTTAGTAAGTAACAAGTGCCAAATACACAAAAATCATCTACTTCCCAATAGGGATTTATGCAACAAGGAGGTTCCAATGTTTTTTAAGTACCTACAAGGCAATAATTGCCTTTTGTTCAAAATGTGTCTCTCATTCAGAGACTGGGTCTTGGTTCACAAGTTCCCACTCAACAACAAGGTTATATTAGTTGGTAATAGATCCATATTCAACCAAAATAGGTTTAATATAGTTATATCCCTCTATCCTAACCATAAAATCCTCCAAGTTAAACTTTCATAGACAATCTAAACTAGAATATCACACAACCAAACATGCAATTTCAACAAGTACATCCTAATCTATGTATGCATATTCCTAGTTTATTTTCTAACCAATCTAATGTATACCAAATTCCCCCATCATACCCTAGTTAAAGTGCTACACTTGTGACCACCCAACCATCTACCCAAGCCAATATTCCCAAAAGTGTCCTAGAGCAAGAGTTACAATAGATCAAGGATGCAATCACCACCATCCAAGCAAGGAAATAGATTAAAAAGTTTAAATTGGATGATGTGTGTTCATATCCTTTCAATATGTATTACTTATAGATTCCATTCCATCCAAGATATGATCCGCCAAAGTTTTATAAATACAAGGGTAAAGGTGACCTCAAAGCCCATTTAACCAAGTTCTTTGTCACCTACTAGCCGGTGGCATATAACGATATATACATTTTATTGTTGTTTCTAAATATCTTAGCTAGACAAGCCTTGGAGTGGTTCTTGAAGTTTCCAAAGAATTTAGTAACTAATTTTGATGATCTTTTAGATAAATTTATGCAATACTTTTCCTATAATCTTGAGCATGAGATTTCATTGGTCGACTTGACACAAGCAAAAAAAAGGTCAATGAGAGTTTTGGTAGCTACCTACAGTGATGGAGAGCACTTGAAAGCTGATTTACTCATATTTTACTAGATAAAAAATTAGCCACTGTATTCACTAAAAACTTTCATAGTGAGATAGCCTATCATCTAAAATTGCAATGTGCACATACCTTCAAGGAGATCATCGATAAAGTTTTGTTGATCGACCAAGCTCTAATTAATAAAGTGGTCATCAAGCTTAATTCAAATAATTAGAAACAAGGTACCAATCAGGGAAGTGGCCAAAACCACCATCCAATCCAAGCACAACCAACATAAGCCAATAACTAAGAAAGACCAAAGCAATTCAACCACAATAGGAATGTTCTAGGAAATGGAGTAATTGAGTCACATCATGTCTAAATGGTGCAAACATAATTTATACCAACTTTTCAACTAGCTCCTACCTAACAACCTCTTCAACTAATGCTATAAGAACAATAACCACAACCCACACAATAAATGCCATAACCTTTGCCATTGCAAAACCCTCCTCTATGGAGAACTGTGCCAACACATTATGTTTTTAGTGACCATGGAGAGCCTGTTTAGTCTATATTTTGTAGACTTTCCACTATTAATTTGATTATTTGGCCTATAACAAAGCATTATCCTCAAGGCATCCCTTATCCTAATTGGTACCATGAAAATGAATTCTATGAATATCATTGGGTCAATGGGCACAGTTTATGAAGATGTGTGCAAATCAAGCATTTAATTGAAAATATGTGGGAGAATGGGGAGATCACATTGGATAGTAGTGCTTCTACCTCCAATCATATTCGTGGCATCTACCAAAACCCTTTTCCACAACATAATTAACAATAACAATAGCAACAATAGCCATGGCTAGTACAACAAACATATCAAAATCCAAGGCTGAACTAGTAGAACCAACAAAATCCATAGAATCAACATTCGAACCAATAACATCAAAATAATGGATAAAACCAAGGTTAGAATGGTATGCACATGCTTACAATAGGGTTTTAGGTCATATTTTAGGGAGTAGTGTTAACACCATCTCCATTAATCCTAGACTAAGTACCCATCAATCTAGACCATTGCTAAACAATGCTACTCAACCAAATTATATAGATAATCCTTATTTGACTTAGGATTGTACATAGGTTAACCAAAAAATTAGGATTTCCACTTTTATACCTTATATTGATAACTCATCCTTGCCTCATGACCACATACAAGTGCACCAATAATTGAGACTTTTCTTATCTGGTCCCACACCATCACCATCATTTATGCAATCATGGTCCTATACTTACTCTTGATTATACAATCATAACTTGGAGGCCACAAATTACCATTCTAGACCCATAGCCATTTGCCACTTTGCCAATTATCTAACTAGTTGTTCAACCTCAGAATAAACCATTTACCACTGACTCAAAAAAGAAGTTTGATATTATGGAACAATTGTAGAATACACCAGCCTAGATCTCTATTTTAGATTTGTTAATAATGTCAACAATCCATAAGAACATTTTAAATGATTTTTTAACCTAATCCACTATTTTTAGTGACATATCCCCTGATAAATTTTAAACTTTGGTTGGACACCTAGCTCCAGCCCAACAAGTCATATTCAACCAAAGTGATATGTCTTCTCTTGGCCTGATCCATAATAATATATTGTACATATAAGTTTGTATAAAGAGGTATAAAGTGAAACGTATTTTTATATATAATGGATCAGGCCTCAACATAGTGTTTCTAAAGCTCATCAAGCTTCTTGGTTACATGATGGTAGATCTCTAGCCAAAAATGATAACTATCAAAGCCTATGATAATTAGAAGAGAGAATCACAAGGCACCATTGGCCTATCAATTATTATTGGGACTTTGACCCATGATACACATTGTCATGTGTTTGATCTTAAGTTGTCATATAATATGATTCTAGGTAGGCTTTGGTTACATGAGATTCATGTAGTCCTGTCAATGCTACACCAATGTATCAAGTTCTCCCACTCAGGGATGGAAGTGAATATTCTAGGAGATTTGCACCCATATGAACATTGCAAACATCTCAAAACTGTGTTTCAAAACTACAATTACCAATATGGCATGAATCCAAGTTCTAAGTAGGATAAACAAAAGTCCATACTTATTAATTCTCTAGAGGATAATTACATAGATCCTAATACCTTAGATTCCCTTTCCCACATGCCACCTCCTAAAGATTCCAATCATTTTACCATGTTAGATAATGGCCCAAGGTAGTATGTGACGCATGATACCTTTCATATTTCTAATCTTCCTTAAAATCCAAAGACCTTTAGAATACCTAAGTTACCCCACACATGCATTGGTAATGAAAAAGTAAAGATAACCTTCATCATTAGGGACTAGTCATGTTCATACCAGCATCTAGCCAAGAACAAGACCCTCTCAAAGGAGATGAATCATGTTATACAATGATAATTTGGTTGATTGTTACAAGAGTGAAAAGTATTTTATTCCTAATAGGATCATGGAACATCAAGATTATGAAGGAAGAGGCCTCAAACCAAATCAACAAGGAACCATTGAGCTAAATTCCATGACTAAGTACAAAATACCATATGGACTTGGCAGCAAAGTAGAGATTGATCCTAGATTTATCTTCAATGACCTATCTAAGACTAACCTATTTGATAATAATGCCACAAGTACCCTTATACTTATCATTCATAATAACCCATTTCCATTATACTATCCCCAACTATTATACTAGGACCAACAAGAATCTAGTTTGCCAATTGATGAGTTTCAAAATGATAAGGCATTTTATGATATCCTAAGCCTTAGAGACAACATTCTGTTGGGAGATCATAAATCAAGGTTCTCAATCACATTGGATCTTGAAGCTTATTTTGGAGAACAGGTGAACACCCTTAGCCAAAAATAAATAAATAAAACATTAAGGTCCCAAAGTGAAAACCTCTTTGAGGTACTTTTAGACCAGGGAAAAAGTAAAGATAAAGGCCAGTCTAGTGCTAAAAACCTATTTCATGCACCATTGGATGGGGGTGTTCATTCTTCTTCAAATTTAGACTAGGAGACCACCAGCAATGAACTTGCCTATGGGTCTGAGTTTAGTTTTGAGTGGAAATAAGTTTTTGATCAAATTCTTCAAGAAATTTTGACTATTTTTGTCACATGGCCATATCTCCCATTAAGGTACTCAAATTCATCATGCCTAGGAAAAGTTGAAGAGCCAATCCTAATAGAGGACTCTGATATAGCCTAACAGTTCAAGTCTTTGCCTCCTATCCTAGAAGATGGTTTAACCCTTGTAGTCAAGGATACAATAGATATAAACATTGGCACTCCATCAAACCCAAAATGGATAAAATTAGGTGCATCCTTCACTGAGGAGTAATGTAAAGTCTTTACAACTTTATTGAGAGAATTTATAGATACATTTGCATGGGCATATTTTGACATGCCAAGTTTGGACCTCACCTTGGTTTTACATCACCTTAAGGTAAATCCTAATGCCAAACTAGTTAAGTAAAAGTTATGTAAGATACATCCTTACATTTCTATATTAGTAAAGAAAGATCAAGAAAATCTCTTCGAATCAAGATGTATTCAATCTATTGACTACTCAAAATGGATCTCTAATGTTGTACCTATTAGCAAAAAGCTTGAAGGAATCAAAATCTATTCTAATTTTTAAGATAAACAAATATTTCCCTAAATATGATTTTTCATTACCTAATATTGACATGATCATTGACTCCACTATGGGTTATGAGATGCTTTCACTTATGGATGGCTTTTCAGATTACAACCAAATCAGAATAGCACCAGAAGATCAACACAAGATAGGATTCACCACTCCATGAGGAAAATTATATTATTAAGTAATGCCATTTGGTCTTAAAATTATTGGAGCTACATATAAAATATCCATGACTATTATATTCCATGATATGATACATGATATTATTGAAGACTACGTCGATGACATACAAGGAAAATAAAAAACTAGGGCTAACCATCTAGTAGTGTTACATAAAATATTCAAAAGACTATGAGAGTACAAAGTCCAACTAAATCTAAAGAAATATGTGTTTGGTGTAACATTAGGCAAATTAATTGGATTCATCATGTCTTTTAGAGGCATTGAAATCGATTTAACCAAGGTATAAGCTATAATAGAGATGGTACCACTAACCAATTTGAATCAAATCTATAGTTTATAAGGCAAGATTCAGTCAATCTGATGCTTCATATCTCAGTTAGTAGATAAGTGTCATCTATTTATGCATCTTCTAAATAAGGGAGTTACATTCCACTGAGATAATCACTGCCAATTTTTTTTTTAATAACTCAAAGATTACCTAGCAAATCCACCTATTTTGTTACCCGCTATGCTAGGAAAACCATTTTTTTTATACCTATCAAATATAGATAGTGCCTTGGGGGCACTTCTAGCTCAACATGATGATAATGGAAAAGAGTATGTAGTATAATACTTAAGACATACATTATTCATGTATTAACACAACTATATGCCTATTGAAAAGGCCTATCTAGCTATGGTATTCACAACTCAAAAATTATGACACTACATGTTAAACAATAAGACCATGGTCATTTCAAAAGTAGATCCACTCAAGTATCCACTATCTAAAATAGCTTTCAAATGTAGAATAGCCAAGTGGATCATGCTTCTTAGTGAGTTTGAAATAGAGTATTTCAATCAAAAGGCAATCAAGGGATAGGTCCTTGTAGATCAGCTTGCTAAATCACCCCTTATAGATATAGAGCCACTCACATTCTAATTTCTTGATGAATCTATCATGACCATCATTGACATACCTCTTGAGGAGGAGCACTGGAAGCTTTATTTTGATGGATCATTCATAGCACATAGATCATGGGTAGGCCTCTTATTTATTACACCATAGGTGGATCTCATTCCCAAATATTTCAAAATCAATTTTCCTTGTACTAAAAACATGGTCGAGTTTGAAGCACTTGTTGCAATACTTTGATAGGTAGTATAGTGGAACATAATTCATCTCAAGATTTATGGAGATTCTTAATTAATCATCAATCAGGTCATAGACCATTTCCAAACTAAATATGACAAGTTGGTTCCTTACAAATCTATGGTTGGCACTCTTAAATATCAAATTGTAGATATCCAATTTGAGCATATACCAAGGGCTAGTAATAGAACTGCCAATGCCATGACTACTATCAACTCTTTGATTCAATAAATAGACAAAACTAGAGAGTATCATTTCCTCATCAAGATTTTTTTTTCACTAGGTCTTAAACCTTCAACCATTTCCATGATTTGTGATATTATTGGTCCAAATTCTCTCTGGTATTCTGACCTTTACAATTATCTTTATGACCAATTTATACCACCTAACCTATCTTGAAAACAAACCAAAGCCTTTATCCATCAAACCACTCATTATACTCTACTTGGATCAACCCTCTACCACCATAGTTTTGATGCAACTCTGCTTTGTTATTTAACTTTGACAAAGTCTACACTAGCATTATGGGAAGTACATGGAGTATGTGGTGCCCACTCTAGTGGGGCATTCTTATCCAAAAATCTTTTGAATACTAGTTATTATTGGCCCATAATGGATGTAGATGCAGCTACCTATGTAAAGAAGTGTGATAAATGTCAATGGCATGCCAATCTCATTCATGCCCCAACCAAGAATCTAAAGCCAATGTTGACACCATGGCCATTTAATACATGGGGACTTGACCTCATTAGGAAAATCAATCCTACATCTTCATATGGCCATAAACATATCCTTACCACCACTTAATATTTCACTAAGTGGGTCAAATATATACCCCTCATGTGACTGGAAAGCAAATTTCCAAGTTCATTTTCAACCATCTCATCTACTGCTATGGTATCCCCTCTAACATTATATTTGATAATGGAGGATCATTCAAGAACAAGGATGTGGACAAGGTATGTGGTACCTACAACATCACACAACATTTCTCTATATAATATTACCCTCAAGATAATGGTCAAGTTGAGCCATCCAAAAAAATAATTGTTAACATTATCAAAAATATTTTCAATGATGGCGATCATAATTGACACCTTTAGATATTCTACACCCTTTGGGCATACCATACTAATCATCATACACCCATAAGAGCCACTTCATATTCCCTTGTTTGTGGTATAAAAGCCATCCTTCCTAGTGAGGTTGAGTTACCATCTCTATGCATATCTTTCAAGCATATCTTAGATGATCATGACTATTGAGTAGCTTGCCTACAAGAGATAGACCTACTTGATGAAAAATGCATGGTTACACTCAACAATATTCAGGGATATCATAATTGACTCAAAGGCCACTACAATCAGTGCATCAAGTATAGAACATTTAAACTTGGTGATCTTGTCCTTAAATAAAACCAAAAGAATGTCATGACTGAGAGAAGTATGAGGGTAAATTCAAACCAAATTGGATAGGGTATTTCATCATTAATATAAATTATGGATCAAGAGCATACATGCTCACCACCCCAAATAGAGATGAACTTTTTGAGCTACTAAATATCATTCACCTCAAGCAGTATTATGTTTGAGCACTATGGTGTATTTTTTATAAGGACCGTCTCAATTGTGCCACTTTATCACTATTCTTCTTCGCATGAATATAATTATTATCATTCTTCTTAGCTTATTAATTATCCATTTGACCATTCCATTTTATTGACCAAGCATGTTTTGAATCATATTTACCTAACTCATTTAACCTTGGTTTTGTCATTAGTTTGCACATTTTTAGCACCAATAAATCTGATCAGTTTCAGTAGTTGTTTCGAGTAGTTTAGATAGAGATACTATTTTGGAGTAGTATGATAGAAGTTTTAAAAGTTGTACCCTTCATTTATTGTTCCTTTCTTATCTCTGATCTTGATACTAATTATAATTATTTATGGGCAAATTATTACCATTGATCTATGTTGTTGTGTCTTAGTTATAACCACCTATGGGAAAACTAGGGGAAACATTTGTTTATTGAGCCTTGACATACCAACTTGCCATTTCCTATGTCATATTATGCCTTTATCCCAACTATGCCTATTTTGTTTGAATTGGCTACTACACTAGTTAGATTCTTCCATTGTAGGGCAAAACTACAGTGACTTGAGGTCCTACTATGGAACTATGTAGGTAGCACTCAATACTTGTTGAGGTCAGCTCAGCCATCCTAAGCCATGCTCTCATTATTTTGTGAGAAACATAAGCCATGCTCTTACTATTTTACAAGTAACCTAAGCCACGTTCTCACCATTTTATGAGAAACCTAATCCATGCTCTCACCATTTTATGAGCTTCAATCATTTATTTTCTCATCATTCTTAATTGAGTTGAGATACTCCAAAAATTACAAAAACATTTGTAAAACCTTTATAAAAAACCAAAAACATTGACCACTTCTTTGCCTTAAGTATTATGGGAACCCTTACTAAGTCATAAGCAAATCACTTGTCACTTAGTTTCCTCATCATTTTTGGCCCTTTCTCCCATACACTTACCATTTTTCAAGACCATTCTTATTCTTCTATTACATTCATTATGTTTTTTTCATTAGTTATTGTGAACTAGGAATTTGACTCAAGAGAGGATGGTTAGTATGGTGTTAGTTTCAAAATGAAAACAAAATGAAAGAAACACACTAACTAGCATAACATCTCCAGGCCTAAACACTAAGGAGATCTTAGTTAACAAACATGAATAAAACATACAACTAAAATACAAAATAAACCTTCTTTTACCTTCCTTGGATGCTCCAAAATGCTTATTGTAGTGGCTCACTCGACTTTTGCTCATGAAGTCTTCATCAAAGGAGGCTTGGCTATCTCTTCTCCTTGGCACCTTATGGCTTTGGCTTGTCTTGGCTTGGCTTGGAATCAATTTGGCAGGGTAAAACTAATTGTAATGGCTTTTAGAATCATTTTACATTATAACTTTTCATAATCATGTCTTAGAAATGATGTTCATGGCCTCTCTATTTACATATTTTTTAGAATGTCTAGAATCAGCCTAAACCATCCATATCAGGATTGAGATGTTTGGTTGAGGATTAATTAAATTTTTGGAATTAAAATTGATAAATAAGCTTATCAATATTTGGGATAAATGATAAATTAAGAGGCATGGAGGGAATAATGGAAGGCTTTGATGACTCATGGAGGGCATGAATCCTAATATTTGTGGCATTTATGGCCTGGGGATGTCTTCCCAAAATATGAGGTCACCTAATGATGTATATATTCAATATCCAATTCAAAAAATAAGTATTCAAAAAGTTTCCATGGAATTATTAATTATGCCTTGATTTATATTAATTATCTCTTAAGCATGATTAAGCACTTTGTGTACAAATTACTCAAATTGCTTAGAATACCTTGTTATTGATCCAAAATTTGACTGGATTAGAATTGGAAGTCAATGTCAGATGTATTAGAATCCTATTCCCATTTAGGATGTTACCAACACTAAATAATAAAGGCATGAATCTCATGCAATAGATTTGATAGAAAAGATCAATTTAGATCACTTAGGCACAAAATTGGAATTTAACTTAAAATTATCTGATCAAAGCTAGCTAGCCCATAAATTTCATTTCCCCATTTAGTGATACCCTGGCCAAAATCGACACTTGAATATGTCAGTTTCACATCATTTAGCATTTTTTAGTGTTTTTAGGCTAAATTGTACACTTTGGGTAGAAATTGGTCAAAATCCTAATTGGAGGTTATCAATGGCCAAATTTAGGTGTCTACAGTTTCCCCCTATTTGGAAAGGTATTTCAAGATATAAGCATAGTAACATCTTCTCAAATAATGAGAGACGGTCTATATTCCAAGAATAAGATGATGACTAAAGAACAAAGCTCTAAATGGTTTTGGGAAGCCTATGATGATGCCACCTCAAAGGAGTGGCCGTCACATTTGTTGATGGGCTGTCCCTAAAAAGAAACAAGAAAAAAGGTAGAATTAACCCATGGTTGAGATTAATCTAAATAAGAAATTATTGCATGCATTGATATAAAAAGGATGTTAATTTGCCTAAAGGCAATTATAATCAGGAACAAAATTCAAAATAATGATTTTCCCATAGGCGGTTATAATCATTAAGCAGACCTAGATTGGCTAAAACTAATGGTGCCCCAATTAGGGATGATTAGCAAGCATAACTTAAGTATATAAATTAGAATATAGATTAAAGAGGAGTGGGCACAAAGTGATGAAAGAGATGGATAGAATAATAAGATTGATCATTATAAATGATTTAGTTGTACTTGCCAATGAGGATATGCTCATTCTTATTAGAAATAATACAACTAGAATGGTTAATGGGTTAATTTGATCAAGGGTGGGATGGTAGGATTTTCCAAGGTGTTAAAGAGAAACTTCTATGACTCCATTGATTGTAGATCTTATTGAAGCTAATTTTTGCTATAGCATGTGATTGTAGGCTTCATGATAGAACACCATGAAGAATTGGCTAAAATATGAATAAATACTAACTCTTGATCTACTAAACACTTGAAAATAATGAACCAATGATAAAAACTAGGATGACAATGTTAATGGATGAATATGGATAGAATAAAGAATAATGTGATCAAATAATCACCCAATGAACATATAGACTAAGTCGAGGCAATAGTGTTGAAAACAAACAAATAGGCAAGCAAATAAAATAAAAAGAAAATAAAATAAACAAATAACCTAAAATAAATAAATAAATAAAAAGCCTAAAAACAAAATCAAAAGAAAGCATCCTAATAATGACAATGCCCCAGTAAGGCAGATTGAGTATAACTAACTAGGCTTAGACACGAAAAATATTTTTGGATTTTTGAAATATTTGAATGTTTTTGGAATTTTGAGGGTATCTTAACTCATTATAGAAGGATAAGATACCTGCTCAAAAAATAGGGAGAGCATTTAGTTTAGGTTTCTCATAAAATGGTAAGAGAGGATGGAAAGGGGGACCAAGGTGACCTCACATGAATTGGGCATGACCCACATAGTCCTGAAATGACCTCAAGTCATAGTAATTCCATCCACATAAAAGGTGAGGAAAAACCAACTAGATCCCAACAAGTTCTCAAATCTGGCAAATTACCAGTTAAATTAAAATAGTAATGAAAAAGTGATGTGGCAATGCATGATGAATAAATGTTGTCATTAGTTTTTCTATATGTGGTTAAAACTAGGATACAATGGCATAGGTCAATGATACTAATTTGCCCATAGGTGGTTATAATTACTAGCAAGACTGGTGAGACATTGATTTTCCCATAGGCAGTTATAATCAGACTCACATAAACAAACTTGATAGGATGAAAGATATCTTGCCAAATCAATTATCACACTACTTTCATATACCGTCATTGTAAACATAAATTTGATTGATTATTGAAACTTGATTGGAATCTCCTCTTAAAAGGTATGGGAAGAACCAAATAAACCAAGATCAAAATAGGATTGGGTAGGATGACTAAAAATAGGCTTTGGTCTAGATAGGAATGAAATGATAGGATATATAAAATGGTAAGAGGGTTTGTCCCCAAGTGATGGGGTGAATGGAAGGATATGTGACAATGGCAAAAGGATATGTAACAATGGTAATGGTATGACAATGTGAAATGGTATGGTACATGGTGTTGGCCTAGGTGTGGTTTTTTATTCTGTTGTTCTTATTGATGGGGAGATGCACATTCTAATCAACAAATGATACAAATAGAATACTTGATCATGTTATTTTTTATCCCGTACCTTGTCTGAATAACTGCTCTATCAAGAACTCAATGCAAATTTGGTTATTGAGAATGCTTTTGTGATCTTCATTGGTCATTGATTTTGATTCCTTCAAATGTTGAGACAAGGTATCTTTGTAGCCTTTACAAAGGAAAGTGTGGCCATGGATGGTAGACAAGGACAAATAATGGATGGTAGGTTTGATTATGAAATGGAATGGTAGATGATAATGTAATGTATAATGGTGGGTAAATAAATGAAGATCAGGACTTTTAGTCACACGTAATGTTTTTGATGCTAGATTAGACATAATTTTGGTTGTGGTGGGGCTGAAGACTTGTTTTCTCAATAAAACCACTAGATTTTTTTGTTGTTTGATCTTTTAAGTAGTTACCATATAATTAGGCTATAGATTGGAAGCTATTTTGATTTGATCTTTGATTTTGTCTTCATCAAGTAGTGAAGAAATTTTGTGCTTAGCTAGTGGTTCTTCAAAGAGGTTTTCACCAATGAATTTGTCTTGATTATCCCATAGCACCTTTGAGAAGGTTTCACTAAGGAATGTTGAATTTTGACTTTAATTGTCTTCTAGCACTTTTGAAAAAATTTAACTAGAAGAGTGTTCTTCTACTACATGAATGTTATCTTGGCCTCCTTACTCTTCTTCAACCGCTATGTCACCATGGATGCAGTTCAACAAAGTATGATTCTATAGATCCTAATCAACACTTATGGGATAATGTCAATAATATGGCTATCTTTTTTGATGGTTATGGCATGTGGAATGGGTGTTGGCATCATAATCCTTGTATAAGATACTAGGATAACTTGTGTCAAATTTGAATTACTCATCCTCAAAAACTATATAAGGATCACAAATGTATTCAAATAGATCTATGAGGTATGCATAACCAATGTTGTAATAGCCATGAAAATATTCTTATTTTGAATCTGATTCTACCTCAAAGGACACTAAATTTGAGGTCAAGACTAATGTTGATTTTGATTTTGATGGTAAATCTGATGTTAATTCAAGAATAGAACCTAACTCTAACTCTGATTCTTCATCTGATAGGTACTTTATTATAATGATGTCTTGCTGAATATTTGGTTTTAGATAAGTAACAACCTGTGATGGCATAATGGGCTTCAAAAAAATTAGTTTGTTAGAGTGGGACTCCTCTAAGATGGGAAAAGGGTCAAGAGACAACTCCTCATAGGCTGGCTTGTCAATAGGAGGCTCTTCAAAAATAGGCACATGGTCAAGGTAATGATTTGCCTAAAGGTGGTTATAATCATTAAGAAGTGACTCCATAAAGATTGGATCGTCAGTGTGAGACTCCTTGATAACTGGTATATGATCAATAGGTGATTCATCATAGTTTGACTTATCACAAGTGGTTAGTTCAACAAAAACATCTTGGATTGGTTGGTTGTTTGGGATTTGGTTTCCAATTAGTTGTAAAATATCAATTTTGAACACAATTTGGTCTTGAAGGATTAGATCGATTGAGGTTTAGATGGGATTGGTACTAGATGATGAATGACTTGTGGTTGGATAACAATAGGGCCTTGGGGAGCATGATTTCTCACATGATTTAAAGGACAAAGTCTTGAGATGGTAATGATATGGCAGTGTGGAACATGATTTCTTGCACAAGCTAAAGGACTAGGTCTTGGAATGATGAAGGGGCATTGTGGAGCTTGATTGCTCATATAAGCCAAAGGATGCGGTCCTGGTATAGAAATGGTTGGGTGTTGTGGAGCTTAGTTACTCATACAAACCAAAGGATGAGGTCTTGGTATGGGAATGGTGTGACATTATGGTCTTGAAATAGAAATGGTATGATGTGGTGGAGCTTGATTACTCACATAAGCCAAAGCATCCAAGTCTTCCTCATAAACTGTATCATCTTAGTTGTGAGTAGCTCATAAGTTAGTTCTTGACTGTGTTCCATGTACTGATTATTGTAAAGAGGGTATGGATCCATATCCCAAAAAACATTATCTATAGTTAGGTCTTCAAAGTCCTCTTTACAAGCCTCTTCATACCAATCAAGTTTTTGATTTGGATTTTGTGGATTTTGATTGTATTACCCATATAAATTATTATAGGGAGAATAATAAAAATCCTTAGAAAATATTTTTCTATAGGGGTTCCTAGTAGGATTTTATACAACCATACTATCATAATTTGGATTATACATGAATTTATCATAAGTGTAGCAAGACATATCTATGTAAATAATGAAAGCTTTGAAACAGAAAAGCTTAGAGTTATACAAACTCTAAAAAAAATGTCCAAAGGACAAATTGTTCAAACTTGGTCTAACTTGGTCGAAGGGCTGGAGCTATATCTCCAATGTGGTCTGAAAGTGGAGTTGTTTCTCCAAAATGATTTGTGCTAAGAATTGGCATAAAATAGCCTAATGTCATACATCTAAATTCAAATGTCATACACACAAAATATCAAGCATCTAAATAAAAATTATCATGTCAAAGGTCTAGGTCAAAGTGTTCCAAACAAGGTTTAAAATAGGAAAGGGAAAATCTGAGTTACTAGGTCTTTTTTCCAAACACAGAGTCAAAATCTAGGCTCAAACAAATAGGCATACACTAGGACTTTTGGCCAAATGGTATCAAAATCCAAACTTGAAATAAAGGCTGATGTGATTTGATTTAATCTAACAAGTTTAGAAATAACTTTTACATAGACCCGACACATGGAATCAAACATAAACATGATCAATTGGAATAAGGCATGAGGCAAAAGTCTTTTGGAAAAAGGTTGTGTTGTCCCAAATAAAGGTACAAATAATGATGAGGATAGGCATTGAATAAACAAACCATCAATAGTTTTTAATTTTGGGTAATCTATTAACTGAAATTTATGCAACTCAGAAGAGAAAGATCTATGTATTAACCAAAAAAATTGAGGCTCAAATAGAAATCAATCAATGTTTGGATCCAAAATTGATAAGGCTAATTAAAAACTCAATGGACAAAACTAAGATTTAACCAAACAAGCTAGACAAGATTGGACAACATGATGGCATAAGATAAAGGTCTAAATGGTAGACATGACATGGTTTGAAACAAATGGTTTTGATACAATGGTAAACAAATATTGAAACAAATTGAGCAGCCTAATAGTGTAAGCATGCTCAAATGATGTGATCTATGTTATGTTTCAAAGACTTAAAAGGCTCAAAATGTTTTGACATGATTTGGGTAGCATAACACTACCCTCCTCAACTCAAATGGCACACACACAAATAATTTTAAAATTTTTCAAGCCACAAGTGTGGTGTAAAATGGCCAGCATAACACCTCTTTAGAGAAAAGAGTGACGTACAGACAAAATGGTTTTGACATGGCTTATGAATAAATAAACAAGTTTTAGTCTTAAGACATACCAAGCAAAATGACCAAAATATATTAAGTATACTCATCCAAATCCTAACAAGGGTATGGTAAAATGGGGTTGACTAAAACTAATTAATATTTTTATCATTCTAGGGGAATCAATTGCATAATGACTTTCATGTCAAATGATGCAAAAGATAAGCATAGAAATTGGGTGACTGTGGCATTGACTAGTTGTAAAAAAGTCTAGTCTTTTTTACAACCACTACATCCTTTTGTTCGCTTAGTGTAGTATGATGTCCAAATGTAAATATGTCCCATGTACAACTTAGAAGGAGTAAGTGAATTCAATGCTAAGAGACAAAACCTTAGGTCAAATCTTCCCTAAAAGACTCGTGGGAGGTAATGGCATTCCCCTCACAAGCCAATATGTAATGAAATGAAAGACAAAAAGAAATACTTTAGGGTCATTTTCAAGGTCACCCAAACTTTGTTGATTTTTTAGAGAGTGCTTTAGATGACATTCTTTCTAAGCCTTGGATGAGGCTTTTTGCAATAGGAATGACACTTTTAATTTCAAAGGTTCCCTAAAGGGGACAAATAGAAGAGTATACACGCATCATCCCTCTTTATACCAAACAAAATCTAACTTAAACAACTAAGTAAATACAAAAAAAAAAGCTTGGAAAGGTGAGTTCATTTTTAAGCCCAAATGGAAAATGAGGTGGTGTTCATTTGATCCCTTGGTCTTAATTGTAACTTCGAAAATTAATTCTAAAAACTCAATTAAGTAGCTAAATATTACCTTAAGCACCCAAAATAATGTTCTTAATTCATTTTAACCATGCAAAAGGTGATCTAAACATGTTTTTAGCAAATTTCAAGCTTGGTCCTACAATTAAAATGTTAGAATGTCCTTTAGCCTTGAAGCTCTTTTGGGTTTTGAAATAATAAACTTTAGAAAAAGAGCTCTCAGGTATGTGTTTTAAGAAAAACACAATGACTGACATCAGTTATATAACCGATAATGGGTACATTTACTAATCAATGATGGTTATCTAACTGACATCAGTTATACCAATGTGATTGATGATAGTTATCCAACCAATGTCATTTTTACCAATCGACATCAATTAATCTATCCAACTAATATCAGCTTTACTAACTGACATCAGTTACTATGCAAACCTGTGACAAAGAAAAATGGCAAAATAAAGTTAGAAAATTAATTTTCAAGAGTTTTAATGATCCAAATAAATATTTTAAAGTTACAAAATGATCTTCTTCATATGTGGGATGTGTCTAGTCCCATCGGGTGTGCCATATGTGAACTAGGAATTTGACTCAAGATAGGATGGTTAGTATGGTGTTAGTTTTAAAATGAAAATAAAATGAAATAAACACACTAACTAGAATAACATCTCTAGGCCTAGACACTAGGGAGAGCTTAGTTAACAAACATGAATAAATTACATAATTAAAATGCAAAAGAAACCTTCTTTTACCTTCCTTGGATGCTCCAAAATGCTTGTTGTAGTAACTTTCTCATCTTGTGCTCATGAAATCTTCATCAAAGGAAGCTTGGCTATTTCCTCTTCTCCTTGGCACCTTGTGACTTTGGCTTGGCTTGGAATCAATTTGGCATGGTAAAAATAGTTTTAATGGCTTTTGGAATAATTTTTACATTATAACTTTGCATAATCATGTCTTAGAAATGATGTTCATGGCCTCTCTATTTATAAATTTTTTAGAATGTCTAGAATCAACCTGACCTATCCATCTCAAGATTGAGATGTGTGGTTGAGGATTAATTAAATTTTTGGAATTAAGATTGATAAATAGGCTCATCAATATTTGGGATAGAGGATCAATTAAGAGGCATGGATGGCATCATGGAAGGCATTGATGAGCATAGAGGGCATGAATCCTAATATTTGTGGAATCTATGGTCTAGGGATGTCTTCTCAAGAAATGAGGTCACCTGATGATGTAGATATTCAATATTCAATTCCAAAAATAAGTATTCAACAAGTTTCCATGGAATTATTAATTATTCCTTGATTTGGATTAATTAGGTCTTAATCATGATTAAGCACTTTGTATACAAATTACTCAAATTGATCAAAATGTCATATTATTGGTCTAAAATTTGATTGGATTAGAATTAGAAGTCAATGTTAGATCTGTTGGAACTATATTCCATTTAGGATGTTACCAAAACCAAATAACAAAGGCACACATACCATGTAACAGATTTGATAGGAAAGATCAATCTAGATCACCTAAGTCCAAAATTTGTATTTTGACTTAAAATGATCTAATCAAAGTTAGTTGGCACATAAATTTCATTATCCCATTTAGTGATACTCTGGCTAAAATCAGTACTTGAATATGTTAGTTTCACATCATTTAGCATGTTTTAGTGTTTTTAGGCCAAATTGTACACTTTGGGTGGAAATTAGTCAAAAGCTTGATTGGAGGTTATCAATGGATAGAGTTAGTTGTTTATAGTTATCATTTTCTTCCCATTTATTGGGAGAACCACATTTGACCTAATATTTTTTTTTGGATATTACATCCATGAAACTATGTAGGCAATATCCACTTTCCTAGTGCATATGGAGACAACTCAACCACCCCTTTCTTTTCTTCAATTTCCCCATTCCGTTATTTTGTTAAATTGTCACCTATTTTCTAGGGGCAATGTTCATATGGCTTAAATTAATTTATTTGTTTCTTTGTTTTTATTTTTATTTTTTGTTTGTGCACCTATTTTTTTCTTTCATTATTGTTTCCTTGATTTAGTTTAGGTGTGTTTATTGGGTGATTCCTTACCTACACTTACACTTGAATCCATCTATATCCATGTGTTTACATTATCATCATGGTTTTTATCACTGGTGGATTGTTTTCTTTTGAGTATTGGATTTTGGGAGTCAGTCTTTATGAATATTTCAACCAAGTCCTCATGATCTTATACCATGATGTATACCAAAATGTGCTATAACAAACCTTAGTGTTAGGAATTCTATTCAGCAATGATGGCATTGACATCTCTTTAACACCAGCATCTCAATTCAATCCCAATCCTATCCCAAACAAAGTAATTAAGTAACAAAAGAATTTTAACCTTTATTTAGTTTGAATGAGTATCTCCCTACTAGTAGGTTATCCAAATTAATATTTATCCTCTATATCAAATTATCATCATCATCAGCCAAATCAATCATGTTCTCCATAATCAGGGTCTAATGATTATAACCACCTATGGGCAAATCATTACACACTGTCTCATCTACATTTATCAATGATTATAACCACCTTTGGGAAAATCATTTTTTTTTCACCACTTAAATTTTTCTTCCCATACAAGGGCATGTTTTTATCTTATTTGTCTATCCTAACTAGGATAGCTTCATCTTCTTAATGATTATAACTACCTCGAGGCAAATCATTATGTTTTCATACCATGTTGCCACTATCAATGTATAATGTTTATAACCACCTTTGGGAAAACCATTGTACACCATCCTTAAATTATTAGTGATTTTGACTATTTTTTCAATCTCATTGTGTTCTCATCCCATCATTTTCCTTTTCTTTGGTCCCCTTGTCTTCATTCTTTCTTTTCGAGAGACTGTTTGCTGACCTTTCTTTGTGCCAACCATTCCCTCAAGGGGGCATCATACAGTTAATTCATCATCATTAAAGTTGTAGGCATACAATAAATATTCATGATTTGATAATACATTACTGTGTCTATGGCTTGTAATGTCTTCCCAAATAGGGGTAAACTATACACACTTAAATCTGGCCACCAATGGCCATCAACCAGGTTTTGACTAATTCTTACCAAAATGCACAATTTAGCCTAAAAACACTAAAACACATTAAATGAATTGAAATTGATATATTAAATTTCCAATTTTGGCCATGGTATCATTAAATGGGGCAATGTAATTAATGGGCTAGCTAACATTAATCAGATCATTTCGAGTCAAAATACTAATTTTGCACGTGGGTGATCTAGATTATTTTTTCCTATCAAATTTATTGAACAAGACATGTGCCTTTTTTGTTTGGTGTTGGAAGCATCATAAATGGGATAAAAATCCAATGCATCTGACATCTCATCCTAATTCCAATCTAGTCAAATTTTGGGCTAATAACAAGACATTCCAACTAGTTTGAGTAATTTGTACACAAAGAACCAAGGTTTGCATCAAAGTGCTTAATCATGCTTAAGAGCTAATTAAACCAAATTAGATCCTAACTAAGAATTCTATGGAACTTGTTGAAAATTTTCTTCTCAAAAATGAATATTGAATAACTACATCATCAAGTGACCTCATTTCTTGAGAAGACATCCCTAGGCCAAAAATGCTACAAAGATCAGGATTCTTGCCTCCCATGCCTTATAAAATCCCTTCCATGACTATTCAATGCCCCTCCATTCAAAATATTAATGGATATATTTGTATAATGAATTTAATATTTTGATTTATCTATGGACACATATCTCAATCTTGAGATGGACAATCATGGTTGATCCTCAAACCATTCCAAAAATCTATAACTAATAAGCCTCAAAGCCATAATTATAAGCTCTCATATACCAAAGTTATAATATTCAATTGATTCCAAATCTTCATGAAAATTAGTGTTATAATTCTTAAATTTTGAGCCAAGTCAAAGCCACATAAGGTGTCAAGGAGAGATGGTAATAGCCAAGCTTCCATTGATGTAGACTTCATGAGCACAAACTGAGCAAGCCACTACAAAAATAATTTTGGAGCATCCAAGTAAGGTTAAGGAAGATCTTTCTTTCTTTCATGTTTTAGTTGTGTTTCCATTTTATTTTAATAACTAAGCTCTCCCTAGTAACTAGGACTAGAGATGTTATGCTAGTGTGTTGATTTCATTTTGTTTTCATTTGGGACTAACACAATACTAACCATCCTCTCTTGAGTCAAATTCCTAGTTCATAAAAGTTACATCACTTGGTGGGGTCTTAAGAAGTTTCAAAGATTTGTTTGATGTTGGTACCTTCAAGGATATCATTGATAAAATTTTATTAATCAAGAGAGATCTCATTAATAAAGGAGTCATCAAGCTTAAATAAACTAATCAAAACCAAGGTACTAATCAAGGAAGTGGCCAAAACCACCATCCAATCCAAGCACAAACATCACAACCAACATAGGCCAATAACCAAGAAATACCAAAGTAATTCAACCATAATAGGAATGTTGTGGGAAATAGAGTAACTGAGTCACATCATGTCCAAATGGTACAAACATCATTTGTACCAACTTTTCAACTGTCTCTTACCTGACAACCTCTTCAACTAATGCCATAAGCACAACAACCATAACCTACACAATAAATGCCACAACCTTTGCCATTGAAAAACCCTCCTCTAAGGAGAAATATGTAGACACATGTTTTTAGTGACCTTGGAGAGCCTATTGAGTCTATATTTTAGAAACTTACCACCATTAATTTGATTAGTTGGCCTATACCAAAGCATTATCTTCAAGGCATCCATTATCCTGATTGGTATCATGAAAATGAATTCTATGAATATCATTGGTTCAATGAGAATAATTTATAAAGATGTGTTCATATCAAGCATTTAATTGAAAATATGTTGAATAAGGGGGAGATCACATTGGATGGTAGTGCTTCCACTTTGAATCATATTCTTCGCATCTACCAAAACCCTTTTCCACAACATAAGAAACAACAACAACAATAGCCATAACCAGTGCAACAACAAAATCAACAATATCAAAATCAAAGGCCAAACCAGTAGAACTAAAAAATTCCATAGAATCAATAGTCAAAATAATAATGTCAAAATAATGGACAAAACCAAAGTCAAAATAGTAATAACCAACAAACCTACCATGTAGTTTCATATGCTTAGAATAAGGTTGTAGGTCATATTATAGGGAGTAGTGTTAACACCATCTCTATTGATCCTAGACTAAGCACCCATCAATCTAGACCATTGCTAAAAAATGCTACTCAACCAAATTATATGGATAATCCTTATTGGACTTAGGATTGCACGTAGGTGAACTAGAAAATTAGGATTTCCACTTTTGGACCTTATACCGATAACTCATCCTTACCCTGTGACCACATACAAGTATATCGACAACTGATAATTTTATTATCTTGTCCCATACCATCACCATCATTTGTTAGCAATCATGGTCCTATACTTAATATCAATTGTGTAATCACAACTCAAAGGTCATGGATTACCATTCTAGGCCCATATGCATTATCACTTTGCCCATTATCCAACTAATGGTTTAACCTCAAAATAAACCATTTATCATTGACTCAAAAAAGAAACATTGATATTGTGGAACAATTGTAGAAGACACCAGCCCAGATCTCTATTTTAGATTTTTTGAGAATTTTAATAATCCAGAAGAACATTTTAAATGATTTTTTAACCCAATCCACTATTTTTACTAACATATCCCCTGATAAATTTCAAGCTTTGGTTAGACACCTAGCTCTAGCACAATAAGTCATATTTAACCAAAGTGATATGTCTTACTTTGGCTTGATCCATAATAATCCATTGTACATATAATTTTGTCTATAAAGGCATAAAGTGAAATGTGTCTTTATAGATAATGGATAAGCCCTCAACATAGTGTCTCTAAATCTCATCAATCTTCTTGGGTACATGATGGTAGATCTCCATCTAAAAATGATAACTATCAAAGCCTATGATAATCAAGAGAGAGAATCACAAGGCACCATTAACCTACCGGTTATTATTGGGACTTTGACCCATGATACACTTTGCCATGTGCTTGATCTTGAGTTGTCATATAATATGCTTCTAGGTAGGTCTTGGTTACATGAGATTTGTGCAGTCCCATCAATGTTGCACCAATGTATCAAGTTCTCCCGCTCAAGGATAGAAGTGAATATTCTAGGAGATTTGCACCCATATGAACATTGTACACATCTCAAGGATGAGTTTAAAAGCTATAATTATCAATATGACATAAATCCAAGTTCCAAGTTGGATAAAGGAAAGGCCATACTGATTAATTCTCTAGAGGATAATTACATATATAATAATACCTAGGATTCCCTTTCCCACATGCCACCTCCTAAAGCTTCCAATAATTTTACCATTTTAGATAATGGCCCAGGGGAGTATGTGACCCATAATAATTTTCATATTTCCAATCTTCCTAAGAATCCAAAGACCTTTGGAAGACCTAAAGTTACCCCACACATGCATTGGAAATGACAAAGTAAATACAACCTTCATCATTCAGGACCAATCATGTTCATACCAGCATCTGGCCAAGAATAAGACCCTTTCAAAGGAGATGAATGATGGTTATACAATGACAATTTGGTCAATTGTTACAAGAGTGAAAGTATTTTATTCATAATAGGATCATGAAACATCAAGATTATGGAGGAAGAGGCCTCAGACCAAATCAACAAGGAACCATTGAGTCAATTTCCATGACTAAGTAAAAATACCATATGGACTTTGATTTAAACCACCTAGGGATGACCCCACATATATCATTCAAGTTTAATCACTAGTGGATAGTAATGATGATACTAAAAACAAAGAAGAGTTTGATCCTAGGCTTATCTTCAATGACTTAGATGAGACTAACCTATTTGATAATAATGCCATAAGTACCCTTATCCTAATCATTCATAATAACCCATTACCATTATACTATCCCTAACTAATAGATTAGGACCAACAAGAATCCAATTTGCCAATTGATGAGTTTCAGAATGATGAGGCATTTTGTGATTCCCTAGGCCTTAGAGACAACATTATGTTGGGAGATCATAAATTAGGGTTCTTAATCACATTAGATCCTAAATATTATTTTGGAGAGTAGGTGAACACCCTTATCCAAAACCAAATAAATAAAACATTGATGTTCCAAAGTGAAAACCTCTTTGAGACACTTTTTGATGAGGGAAAAAGTAAAGATAAAGGCTAGTCTAGTGGTGAAAACCTATTTCAGGCACCATTAGATGGGGGTGTTCATTTTTCTTCAAATTTAGACCAAGATACCACCAATGATGAACTTTTATATGGTTCCAAGTTTAGTTTGAGTGGTAACAAGTGTTTGATCAAATTATTCAAGAATTTTTTATTGGTTTTATCACATGGCTAGATCTCCCATTGGGGGACATAGATTCATCATGCCTAAGAAAAGTTAAAGAGTCAATACTTACAAAGGACTCTGATATAGCTTGATATTTCAAGTCTTTACCTCTTATCTTAGAAGATGGTTTAACCCTTATAGTCAAGGATATAATAAAGGTAAACATTTGCACTCCATCAAACCCAAAATGGATAAAACTAGGTGCATCCCTCACTGAGGAGGAATGTAAAGTCTTTATAGCTTTATTGAGAGAATTTGTAGATATATTTGCATGGGCATATTTTAACATGTTAGGTTTTGAGCTCACCTTAGTTTTACATCACCTTATGGTAATTCTTGATGCCAAACCAGTTAAGCAAAAGTTATGTAAGATGCATCCTTGCATTGCTATATTAGTAAATAAAGAGATGGAAAAGCTCTTCAAAGCAAGATGTATTTGATCTATTAACTACTCAAAATTGATCTCTAATGTTGTACCTATTAGCAAAAATATTGAACAGATCAAAATCTATACTAATTTGTGAGACATAAATCTTTCTCTAAAGATGACTTTTCATTTCCTAATATTGACATGATCATCAAGTCCACTATGAGTTATGAGATGCTTTCACTCATGGATGGCTTTTCAGGATACAACTAGATCAAAATAGCACTAGAATATCAACACAAGATAACATTCACCACTCCATGGAGAAAATTCTATTATCGGGTAATGTCATTTGGTCTTAAAAGTATTAGAGTTGCATATCAAAGATCCATGAATAATATATTCTATGATATGATGCATGATATTGTTGAAGACTACATTGATGACATACATGGCAAATCAAAAACTAGGGCCGACCATCTAGTAGTGCTACATAAAATATTCAAAAGACTATGAGAGTATGAAGTTCAATTAAATCCAAAGAAATGTGTGTTTGGTGTAACATCAAGAAAATTAATTGTATTTATCATGTCTCGTAGAGGCATTGAAATCAATCTAACCAAGGTATAAGCTATAATAGAGATGCCACCACTAACCAATTTGAAGTAGCTCCATAGTTTATAGGGTAAGATTCAATCAATCTAATGCTTTATATCTCAATTATCAGACAATTGAAATCCATTTACACATCTTCATAAGAAGGGAGTTATATTCCACTGGGATAATCACTGCACAACAACTTTTTAACAACTCAAAGATTACCTAGCAAATCCACCTATTTTGTTACCCCCTATGCTAAGAAAACCATTTTTGTTATACCGATCAGATATAGATAGTGCCCTAGGGGCACTTCTAGCTCAACATGATAAAAATGGAAAAAAGTATGTAGTATACTACTTAAAACATACATTAGTCATGTATGAACACAACTATATGCCTATTAAAGAGGCCTATCTAGCCATGGTATTCACATCTGAAAAATTATGACACTACATGTTGAATAGTAAGACCATGTTCATTTCAAAAGTAGATCCACTCAAGTATCTACTATCAAAAATAGCTTTAAATTTTAGAATGGCCAAGTGGATCATGCTTCTTAGTGAGTTTGAAATAGATTATAGATCAGTGTGTTAAAGGACCCCTTATAGACATAGAGCCACTCACATTATTTTTCTTGATGAATCCATCATGACCATCATTGACAGACCTCTTAAGGAGGAGCACTGGAAGCTATATTTTGATGGATCATTCACATCACATAAATCAAGGGTAGGCCTCTTATTTATTACACCATAGGGGGATCTAATTCCCAAATCTTTCAAAATCAATTTTCATTATACTAACAACATGGCCAAGTATGAAGCACTTGTTGCAAGACTTTGATAGGTAGTATATTGTAACACAATTCATCTCAAGATTTATGGTGATTATTAATTAATCATCAATCAGGTCACAGACCATTTCCAAACTAAAGATAACAAGATGGTTCCATACAAAGCTATGGTTGACACTCTTAAATAATAAATTGTATATATCCAATTTGAGCATTTACCAAGGGCTAGTAATAGAACTATTGATACCATGGCTACTATCAGCTCTCTGATTCAACAAATCGACAAAGCTCGATAGTATTAGTTCCTCATTAATATTTTTTTTGCACCATCTCATGAACCTTCAACCATTGACATGATTTGTGATATTATTGATCCTAATTATATCTGGTATTCTTACCTTTACAATTATCTTTATGACCAGTTTATACCACCTAACCCATCTTAAAAATAAACCAAAGCCTTTATCCATCAAACCACTCATTATACTCTACTTAGATCAACCCTCTACCACCATAGTTTTGATGGAACTATGCTTCACTATTTAACTTTGACAAAGTCTACACTAGCATTATGGGAAATACACAAAGGAGTATGTGGTGCCCACTCTAGTATGTCAATCTTATACAAAAATATTTTTTGTACTAGTTATTATTGGCTCATAATGGAGGTAGGTGTAGCTACATATGTAAAGAAGTGTGTCAAATGTCAATGGCATGCCAATCTCATTCATGCCCCAACCAAGAATCTAAAGCCAATGTTGACACCATGACCATTTGATACATGGGGACTTGACCTCATTGAGAAAATAATTCCTACATCTTTATATGGCCATAAACATATCCTTACCACCACTTAATATTTCACTAAGTGGGTTAAATCTCTACGCCTCACTTACATGACTAGAAAGCAAATTTCCAAGTTCATTTTCAACCATCTCATCTGTTGCTATGGTATCCCCTTTGAAATTCTATTTGATAATGTAGGATCATTAAAGAATAAGGATTTTTACAAGCTATGTGATACCTACAACATCACACAACATTTCTCTATGGAATATTACCCTAAAGGTAATGTTTAGGCTGAGACATCCAACAAAACAATTGTTAACATTCTCAAAAATATTTTCAATGATGTCGGTCATGACTGGCACCTTCAAATATTCTACACCCTTTGTGTATACCATAATAATCATCATACACCCATAAGATCCACTCCACATTCCCTTGCTTATGGTATAGAATACATCCTTCCCATTGAGGTTGAGTTAGCATCTCTACACATATCTTTCAAGCATGTCTTAGATGATCATGACTTTTGATCAGCCTGCATGTAAGAGATATACCTACTTGATGAAAAATGTATGGCTAAACTCAACAATCTTTAGGCATATCTAAACTAAATCAAAGGCCATTACAATCAGCATATCAAGTATAGAACATTTTAAATTGGTGATCTTGTCCTTAAAGAAAACCAAAAGAATACCATTATTGAGAATAAGTAAAAGGGTAAATTCAAGCCAAATTAGATAGGGCCTTTCATCATTACTAAAAAATATGGATCAAAAGCATATAGGCTCACCACACCAGATGGAGATGAAATTCTTGAGCTAATGAATATTATTCACCTCAAGTGGTACTATGCTTGAGCAATATGGTATATTTTCTATTAGGACCATTTTAGTTGTGCCACTTTATCACTATCCTTCTTTGTATGAATATCATTATTATCATTCCTCTTAGCTTATTACTTATCCATTTTACCATTACATTCTATTAACCAAGCATGTTTTGAATCTTATCTACCTATCTCATTTGACCTTGGTTTCACCATTAGTTGCACATTTTTAGCACCAATAAATCTGATCAATTTTAGTAGTTGTTTCAAGAAGTTCATATAGAGATACTATTTTGGAGTAATATGATAGAAGTTTTGGAAGTTACACCCTTTGTTTTTTGTTCCCTTCTTATCCCTGATCTTTCTACTAATTATAATTGCTTATGGTAAATTTAGTACCATTTTTTTATGTCAGTATGTCCTAGTTATAACCACATGTGGGCAAACTAGGGGCAACATTTATTTATTGAGCTTGACATACCAACTTGCCATTTCCTATGCCATACTATGCCTTTATCCTAACTATGCCTATTTTGTTTGAATTGGCTCCTACACTAGTTAGATTCCTCCATTATAGGGAAAAACTAAAGTAACTTGAGGTCCTACTATGGGACTATGTAGGCAATGCTCAATACTTGTTGAGGTTAGCTCATCCACCCTAAGCCATTCTCTCATTATTTTGTGAGTAACCTAAGCCATCCTCTTTCTATTTTTTGAGTAACCTAAGCCATGCTTTCACCATTTTATGAGAAACTTAAGCCATGATCTTACCATTTTATGAGCTTGAATCATTTATTTTCTCATCATTCTCGATCAAGTTGAGATACTCCAAAAATTCCAAAAACATTTGCAAAACCTTTAGAAAAAACCAAAAACATTGACCACTTCTTTGCCTTACGAATTATGGGAACCCTTAATAAGTCATAAGAAAATCACTTGTCACTCAGTTTCCTCATCCTTTTTGGCCCTTTCTCCCATGCACTTACCATTTTGCAAGACCATTCCTATTCTTCTATTACATTCATTATGTTGTTTCCATCAGTTATCATTTTCTTCCCATTTCCTGGGAGAACTACATTTGGCCTGATGTTTTTGTTAGATATTACATCCATGGAACTATGTAGGCAACATCCACTTGCCTAGTGCATATGGAGACAACTCAACCACCCCTTCCTTTTCTTCAATTCCCCCATTCTATTAGTTTGTTAAGTTGTCACCTATTTTTTAGGGGCAATGTTCATATGGCTTAAATTAATTTGTTTTTTCTTTATTTATTTTTGATTTTTTGTTTGTGTGTCTATTTATTTTCTTTTAGTATTATTTCCTTGATTTAGTTTAGGTGAATTTATTAGGTGATTCCTTTCCCACACTTATAGTTGAATCCATCCATATTCATGATTTTACATTGTCATCATGGTTTTTATCACTAGTGCATTGTTTTCTATTGAGTATTGGATTTTGGGAGTCAGTCCTTATGCATATTTCAACCAAGTCCTCATGATGTTATGCCATGATGTCTATCAACATGTGCTATAACAAACATCAACTTTAGGAAGTCTATTAAACAATGATGGCATCAACATCTCTTCGACACCAACATCTCAATTCAATCCCAATCCTATCCCAAACAAAGTAATTAAGAAACAAAATAATTTCAACCTTTATTTAGTTTAGATGAGTATCTCCCTACTAGTAGGTTATCCAAATTCATCTTTATCCTCTATATCAGATTATCATCATCATTAGCCAAATCAATCATGTTTTCCATAATCAGGGTCTAATGATTATAACTGCCTATGGGAAAATCATTACACATTGTCTCATCTACATTTCTCAATGATTATAACCACCTTTGGGAAAATCATTATTTTTCCACCACTTAACTTTTTCTTCCCATACAATGGAATGTTTCTATCTTTTTTGTCTATCCTAACTAGGATAGCTTCATCTTCTCAATGATTATAACTACCTTTGGGCAAATAATTATGTTTTCATACCATGTTGCCACTATCAAGGTATACTATTTATAACCACCTTTGGGAAAACCATTGTACACCATCCCACTTAAATTATTAGTGATTTTGACTATTTTTTCAATCCCATTATGTTCTCATCCCATCATTTTCCTTTTCTTTGGTCCCCTCATCTTCATTCTTTCTTTTCAAGGAACCATTTGCTAACATTTCCTTATGCAAACCATTTCCTCAATGGGGAATCATATAGTTAGTTCATCATCATTACAATTGTAGGCATATAATAAATTTTCATTCTTTGAGAAGACATTACTAAGCCTATATCTTGTAATGCCTTCCCAAATAGGGGTAAACTATACACACCTAAATCTGGCCACTAATGACCATTAACTAGGCTTTTGATCAATTCTTACGAAAATGCACAATTTAGCCTAAAAACACTACAACACATTAAATGAGTTAAAATTGATATATTCAAGTTCCAATTTTGGCCATGATATAATTAAATGGGGTAATGTAATTTATGGGCCAACTAACTTTGATCAGATCATTTTGAGTCAAAATGCTAATTTTGCACCTGGGTGCTTAGATTATTTTTTCCTATCAAATATCTTGTACAAGACATGTGCCTTTACTATTTGGTGTTTAAAACATCCTAAATGAGATAATGGATCCAATGCATCTGACATTACATCTTAATTCCAATATACTCAAATTTTGGGCCAATATAAAGACATTCCAACCAATTTGAGTGATTTGTGCACAAAGATCCAAGGTTTGCATCAAAGTGCTTAATCATGCTTAAGAGATAATTAAACAAAATTAGAGCCTAATTAAAAATTCCATGGAACTTGTTGAATAATTTATTTTTGGAAATGAATATTGAATATTTGCATCATCAAGTGACCTCATTTCTTGGGAAGACATCCCTAAGCCAAAAATGCCACAAATATTAGGATTCATGCCTCCCATGCCTCATCAAAGCCCTTCTATGACTATTCAATTCCCCTTCATCCAAAATATTAATGAGGATATTTTTATAATGAATTTAATATTTTGATTTATCCATGGCCAAACATCTCAATCTTGAGATGGATGATCATGGTTGATCCTCAAACCATTCCAAAAGTTTATAAATAACAAGCCTCAAAGCCATAATTCTAAGCTCTCATATACCAAAGTTATAATTATTAATTGATTCTAAAAGTTTCATGAAAATTAGTGTTATAAATATAAAATATTGAGCCAGGCCAAAGCCACACAAGGTGCCAAGGAGAGATGGATGTAGCCAAGCTTCCATTGATGCAGACTTCATGTGCACAAACTGAGAAACCCACTACAAAAAGCATTTTGAAACATCCAAGGAAGGTGAAGGAATGTCTTTCTTTCATGTTTTAATTGTGTTTCCATTTCATTTTATTAACTAAGCTCTCCCTAGTAACTAGGCCTAGAGATGTTATGCTAGTGTGTTGATTTCATTTTGTTTTCATTTTGGGACTAACACAATACTAACCATCCTCTCTTGAGTCAAATTGCTAATTCACAAAAGTTACATCACTTGGTGGGATCTTAATAAGTTACAAATCCTTTTTTTATCTTAGAAACATACTTTGGTTGTCATGAAAAATTGAAAGACATACTAAACCCTACCAAAACTTTGTGAATGCTTGTTAAAATCTTGGATGGCCTTCTTGAGCTATTTAAGTCTTCATTTCATAATATATACCCCTAACAAGCCTTTAACAACCTTAGGAGATCCCTTAAAATTCATATAACTCCTACATCATTCAAAAAAAATTCAAGATCTTTGTTGTAGATATGATTATGCTTAGAAGCCCTGTGACATTGATAAACCATGGAAACCTTTTTCTTAATCTTGGGTTTTAGGTTTGATATCATCATAGTTTATTGAATGGAAAAACACATCAAGAAGTTTCCAAGCCATGTTACAGGTTCAAAACCCATTAGATCATTACTCTTGGACATCATGATCAATGTATAAGCATATAGTGTTCTGAGGCAATTTAGATTCTTATGAAGACTTTTGATAAGTTAAAACCTCTTCACTTGACTAATAGACTTGAATGTGGGCTATTTAAATATTTGATACCTTGTTTGAATTGGAAGCACTATTAGATCCTATAAATAGATGCATTTTTGGCTTTTGAAGACCTAAAACATATTGGTAATTCCCTAAATTTATGTCATCTAGTGACCATTTCTCAAAACCTACTTGTAATTTTCATCACCAAATATTTAATTCTTTCTTTGTCATTCATGAGGCCTAAAATATAGTCCTACAAGTGAGTTTTAAAGTCTTACAATATTTTTGAGCTATGAATTAAAGTTTGTATTTCTTCCATTGAAGACCTACCTCTTCATGAATAATATTTGAGGGTTTACAAGCTTGTTTGACCATGTTAGAACCCCTAAAATTACACTATAAAGCCTAAAACTTCTTTAATACATCATACAAACTTTCCATATTAATGTGACCTTATATGGGATTGCATGCCTATACATGCATGTTTGTAACCTTAAACTTATAGGATACTATCTTATAAGCATGTGGAAGTGCTTTGGAGACTTGTTTAACTTTATTTAAATATTTATAGAAACCAATAATTATTACCATATCAATTCTCTTAGTTAGAACCAATAGAGGTTCTCTTCAAGATTGAACCCTCTTAACCATGATTGTTAATGGCTCTCATGTGCCTACAACTTACTTATAGGGTATTTGACTAAGATCATGACTTGGAATCTTTTATATCTCCTCTTTGTGGACTTTTAACTTAGGATTCATCATTAATAAATCTTATTTTATTCTTAATCAACCTTTAAACCTTACAACTATATAAGGACTATAGATGATATGTACAAGATCTCAAAATAGTCTTGAAGATATGAGAAAGGCATTCATTTTTTCCTCCCTATCATCTTCCATTTTGAAAACCTAGGTGACTTAACCATGTTGAGTGTTTATGAAGACCAACCTTTTTACAGTCTTACAAATTTATTGACATGGGGTTTGGATGAAAAGGAGAGATCCTTGGGTTGTTTTTTCCCCTCCCCCTAATAGATAAACATCTTAAAACATGTTGAAATCCTCTTTATTTGACGGTGGACATGTAGAGGTCATTTCCAAACTTGAACCTAATTGAAACCCTGATCATGGTTTTCATGGGTATATATCATGTAACCTTATTTTAGGTGGTCTTAGAGGATATTTTAATCACTTATAGACCCTTAAAATAATAGGTATTTCACTTAAACAAACTCTAAAACATGAAAAGGTAGATTCACGAGCTCTAAGGTTTAATAAGGTTTAAAGACTTCTAATGGTTTTCTTTATGGATCCATGTTATTTGAAGCTTCTCCATATAGTTTGATGGCTCAAGATGATGCCTTAAAAAATTCCTAACATTTTCCATTACCCATTATTTTCCATGCATTTGTATATATACATTCAAACCTTGAATCATGCTCCTCTTGGGTTATTTGTAGGTTATTTTAAGGATTTTCAATGATTGTTCATATCCTTGTTTTATTTTTTATGCATCCAAACACTTTTGGATGACCCTTAAAGACCTCTTCCATGCAATAAGTCAGAAAATATGTCACATCCTTTAAGACTACCTATAGGTGCCTATGATCAAGAAGTTAGTTTTACTTTGTTGGGATGTCTGTGAGCACAATTATCTTCTTTTAATGAATGTGAGTCCCTGAGAATGATGCAAGGGACCCCATTTAACCTTATTTTATGCTTTAAGACCATAATAAGGCTCTATAAATCTTGATAAAAGCTCATAAAACCTTGTAATTTCATGAAAACCTTCATGTTTAGAAGCTTTTTTGCATTGCTTTGGATGTTAAGGCATTAAGGAAGGTTTGATACATAAATTATATGCTTGAATAAGGTTTTTTGATCTTTGAGTCAATGCATGAAACTTTGATAACCCCTATAACTTGTGCACATAAGCCAAAAATTGTAATTTTCTAGGTCCACAACCTATATTCATGGTTTGTCTCCATGTGAAATTCCTTGAAACCTTCTATTTCTTTCATGAATAGAACTCGTATTTATTAATGGACCTAAAAAAGGCTCCAAGACCATAAAATATCCAAAATCATGATGTTTCCTTCATTTTAACTCTAGGAAAACCTACAAAAACAGCTACACTCCATATTTCGAAGCTTTTCTCTTTGAGGAGGTTTGAAATCATGAGAAAAATTGACCTAGGTTTTTGACCTTGAAGATTTCATCATTAAACCTAAAAAACACTCCTAAAATAATGAATATGTGATGATCATACTTGAGATGGATAAAAATTTAGTTATTTCTTGATGCACTCTCCTCATGTTAAGAGAGTTAAATGTCACCAAGAGGCAAGAAAAGAGGGAAATCATTAAGTTCAATGAATTTTGACCATTTTTACAAGCTAGAGGGTTTTGTTAGCCAAAATTTGGCTACCATGAATGAGGGTCATTTTAAACTTTGACATAATTGGTCTTAACTTTGTTGATAGACATTATGAAGGTCTTATGCTAGTCATTAATGATCTAAGTATTGTATAGGTAATGTGTCTTCCTTGGTAGCTTACAAGGCCATTTAGGATGGTCTAGTTGGTCGCTGAGTCAATTCATATTGTCTTGTTATGTAATGTTCATTCTTCATGGTCTTCATTTTTCATTTAACATTTTTTAAGGTAAGTTTTACAAAGTTAAGGTAAATGGGAAATCAAGTCAATGTGGAGGCATGCCCAAGGAGACAAGTTGGTAACCTTAAAAAGAATGAACATGGTCTAAATTTGATCAAATGGGTCAAAGATTCAGAACTAGTAAGTTGATCACATTGTTTCTAAATTAATTTGGAGAGTTTAATGTAATTTTCATAACTTTAAGGTATTTTATTACTTTAGTCTTATTATGCTTTTCAATGATAAAGATGACACTTACTATTAAAGAATATATATAAATGTTTTGCCTTTAGAAAAGGGATATTTTAAGTCATATAACATCTAAATGATATATCATGTTTTACCTGACCATACACATCCTCCACATGTCTTATATAACTAATTTTCAACATTGGAGTTTATATGTAGCTAAAATTTATCATTATCTAATGTATAAATGAAGGGTTTTTGAGAGAGATTTAGGAAAACAAGGGTATGAAACATCTTAGAAAACATTTTCACATTTGTATAGATTAGGAGATGATGAAAAGTCACTTGGTTCACCATCTCCAATAGTTATAAAGGGTAGAATAGTCAGAATCTTGAGAAAATCATGATTTTGGTGGTCTTTTACAGAGAGCTTGACAAGTAAAAAACTTTTCAATATGTCCCCATGGTATTTTCAAACCCAAATCCATGAAAAAAGTGGAGGTGTAGAGCCAAATAATGTAAAAACCCACTATATTTATCCATTAATCTTCTTGGAAGATCAAGACAAGGAACATGTTTTCACTTGGTAATTGAGAGAGAGAGAGAGAGAGAGAGAGAGAGAGAGAGAGAGAGAGAGAGAGAGAGAGAGAGAGAGAGAGAGAGAGAGAGAGAGAGAGAGAGAGAGAGAGAGAGAGAGAGTTTGATTATATTATATTTTAAATATGAGGGGAACCTAATTACCTTCCAATTTGTGTCATTATTTAACTGGTTAATCCCCTTGACTATATAAACAATTGTTAATAAGTTAAGATTATACAAGGGTGACTCAAAACCCCACTAGCATTGGTTTTCCTCAATTATATAGCTTTGAGGTCATATGAATGGAATAAAATTATTTTGGATGGTATATTTATCACTCATATAACCATTAAATATCATTTCATTTCATTTTTCTTTATGTTCATGTTTGATGTAGGGTCAGATAACCTTGTTTTGCTAGTTTGGATAACACAATCAAGTTGTAAGAACTATGAGATGTTTAAAGTGCATCCAATGGATAAAATTATATTATCAACTATTTTTCCAACATAATTAATACTTATTATAAGTATTTATCCACTATTGGATGTATGACACTTCAATGAAGATAAAGAACTATGCATATGTAGTTAGGCAGTTTGAACTAGTTACCATGGAAAAGTAACCTTGATCCAATATGAAGGTGTTGTCATTGTCCAATATCCTTGAACGATATTTAAAATATTAATATCAACTAAAGGATTTTTTAAATACCAATTATTTTAATCATGTCTCTAGTGTCACTCTTCAAGCCAAAGAGAATAAAGGTTTTGTAAACCTACAAGTCTGTAGACCTATAGGTCACTATTGGATTCAAAGGTTTGTTTATATGGAATTATATGACATTTTTTAATTAATATTAAATTTTATATTCATACCATAAAATTTATCTAATCATCTTGAACACTTGTGAGACTCATTTTGTACTCAAGAGGACTGTGTTGGCTAGGTAGGATTGTGTATGTCCAAAAGAATGATATAGTTATGGAAGAATATTTAAGGTTACTTGAGAAAATAATGGTAATTATCAATAATTAAAAAAAATAATAATTATACTAAATATTCCACCATTGGTCATGTTAGGTTGAAGATGAGCTAACACAAGAAAATGAGGGTTTTGACCTAATGACTATTTACATGCCTATTAGTAGGAATAGGTCAAATAAGAGCATGTTGGTAATGAATTTTTTCAGATTAAAAGAATTTATGTAAGTAAAAATTAATTTTTATATAATTATACATCAATACAAAACACTTCTATGGGATATATTAGTTAAAAACTCAGACTGTTGACCTGCAACCAAGAGGCCTAATTAATGACATACAAGTGTATCAAGCAAAAAGGAGGAACATGGTCATGGAGTGGAGTGAAAAAAAGTATATTAATTCATATTTATTTTAATTAAAATAATTATAATTTCTATTATCCATTAAATATCCATAAAATTATCAATTAATAGAATATACCTTCAAGTTTACAATCATGTTGCCTAGTAAACACCTACAAGCAAGTTTTGGGTAAACTAATGGAAGTGTGTGATCACTTATTGAATAAATGATGGGTAAATGAGAGTGAAATAGGTATTTATATATTAATATTAAAATATTTTCATTTAATTTAAAATTTATTTAAGGCAAGAAAAGGGTCAAGAGGCTTGTTTAGGCCTAGAAGGCCTAAATGAGCATACACATGCCTATAAGTAGAAAGGTGAAGAAAAATTAATTTGTGAAGAGTAAATTGAGGATTAATTAATTAATTAATTAATTTTTTTAATAAATTTATTTAATATTATAAAAAATTTAAATTCCTTGATGAATAAAATGCAAGATATCGGCTATTAGGGTTATTTGTAGTAGACTACCCTTAAACCCTGGCTATGAACTAACATTGATTATAGTGATTTAGAATGGTGAAATAGATTAAATAAATATTTTATAACCTAATATAAGGTTTAATATATGCAAAGGATGTATTTGGATCCAAAACCAATCATTTTTACACCTTGTTATGTATAATTACCTCTCTCAAACTTGTCAATAGGCCTAAATAGCCATGAAAATCAACCTTATTCATATGTAAAGTACAAGGTGAAGGTGAATGGGAATATTATCTCATTGGGGAAGTGTATGGGGTTGTATAAATTAAATTATTAACATTTTTTCTTAGATAAAGGTCCACAGGCTTATGAACCATGGTTAAGAAGGTTGTACACTCTTTGACCCTACTTAAACCCTTCCTAAGACCCGATGGAGGAGATTGAATTCCTCAGGGATAAAAATACATTGAATTCAAATAAAAACATATAAATAACCTTATTAACTCTAATAGGTTCCTTACCATGTAATTTTCTTGTACTTTCACTTGTATAGATGCATTTATTATTGTGATTTTTTAGGGTTTTAGGCTTAAAACATTTTTTTAGACATATGAACTGATGAAAACCATTTGGTAGGTTGGTGTGGAAGCTCGTATATATTATTAGACCACAAAATCCAATATATTACTCTTTAAATTTCTCCTAAATGTCCAATTTCCAAAGGTAGTGCATAAATGCTTATGAAAGGGTGGTATGGTCACTTAGAAGAGATAAAGCAACATGGTTTGAGCACTTGGAAGATATGGGTCATACCACAATATGAGTTTTAAGGTATGGTATAGGATCCTCCACCTTTAAATAGTTTTTCATGGAGGTCTTATTGCCATTCAAATGGCTAATACCAAGCACATCAAACCTAATGGACTAGCAAGCCTATATGGCTAATTAAGAGTGAAGGAATTATCTAAAAGACATTAATAAATGACAAATGAAAGTGCATAAAATAAGTAAAACACACATAAATGTTACCTCTCAAGGTATAACCCACAAATGAGACAAGAATTTTAAATTGAGAAACCAAACATATTAGAGATAAACCCATGTGATCTTATAATAAGGCTTGTCACCAAAATCTCCACAAGTACAATAGTAGTAAGAGAAAAATGAGAAGAATAAATAGATATATGGGTTTATAGTGAATAAATGAGGAGAGGAAGGGATATTTTATAGATCAAGAAAAAAATAATGGGAGTTACAAAAAATCCCATGATTACCTTACAAGCCTCCTTTGTGTGTACCACTTGTGGCTTAGTTATTGATAAAGTGAAGGGAGGTGTATGCCAAGTGGGGGAAGGGATTACTTATGCAAGTAAATCATAAATCATAAAGGATAACAAAGAGGTGAGAAACACCTCATGGAATCTATATTTATGTGAATTAAAAATTCACATAAATAAAAATTCCACACAAAAAAGGGAACTTGGGATAAAATAAAGTATCCTAAATAAAGGGTAATCTTAACACTCCCCATTAAAAATTTATTTAGGGGTTTACAAATAAAAAAGAAGGGAGGAAACATTACTAACTCTCCCCCTTGATGTGAACTTTTTAAAATCCTGACATGTTACAAAAGAGTATAAAATTTTCTTTATCTAATGGCTAAGTGAATATATTAACCATTTGTTCTTGAGTAGGATAGAAAGAGAAAATAATTTATGTCTTCAAGAAGTTCATGTATAAAGTAATGTTGAATTTCAATGTGCTTTGACCTTTCATGGAAATTTTTATTTTTTGCAAAGGCAATGGCACTTTGATTATGACCATAAATAAGAGTAGTTGAAGATTGAGGGTGGCCCAAATATATAAGAGGTCTTCTAAGATAAATAGCTTCCTTAGTAGCATGATTGTAAGATTTTTACTCAACTTATATGGAAGATAAGGATACACTAGTCTTATTTTTACTATTCAATGAAAGTTGGAACATGTTGATGCTTGGATTTGCACCCTTGAAGAAATACTCAGTTTTCCTCATCCAAGAAGCAAAATGGAATTATATCTCTTTTTGTGGATGACAATTTCATTGAGATGAATATCTAGATTAGGGGCTAGCTCCCCTTGATGCACCTTTAAAAATATCTCTAATCTATCAAGTGTGTATGAAAAGAGTTTAGGAAAATAACTAAGAAAATAAATGGTGATGCACCAATATTTGGTATCCTCCCAATTGACTGAAACTGCTACTTTAAAGACAAAACAATGTGTTTTCTTACATAGGACTCACAACTCAGGATCCATTGCTACATCAATATTTCATATGCTAGATTCAAGAAGGTATATTATTCTTAAGAAGGAAATAAATAATCCAAAGAAAGATACAATCATGAATCAATTCTAAGATATCTCTACACTTAGAAAAGAATACTAGAAAAGACTTGCAACAATCTTCTTTCTATAAATTGGTAGACCATCAAGAGTACAATCTAGAAAATACAATATTTCACTAGACTAGACCAATAATTATTCAATCATTACTCAATATTATAACATATGAGATGCAATCACACTTGTGTATCTCTTCAAGAGTTCTTTGAGTAAAAATTTGACCAAAGTTTCCCCAATAACTAGTGGACAATGCTAAAATGATCCAAAAGGATGCATATATATAACCTTGAGAGGTAGAGAAATCAAAGGAAGTCCAAGTGTCACTAAGACATGTGTCATATTGAAAGTATCAGTTACATTTTCATGGGAGAGAAGTGGGTGAGTTATGCCATGTCACTGAATGGATCAATTATAATGAGTTACAACTCAATCAAAGCCTTAGTTACAATTGAATCAGCTATAGTTGAATAAGTTACAATTGAAAAAAATGCCTCAATTACAATTGCCACTTGTTACCTCTCATCTTCACCTTTAGGTACCCACTGATCCTTCCTTTTAAACTCCAATGGATAATTTTTGTAGTCTAAAATTGACATTCTACGGGCCGTCACCTTTCAATTATTTCTTTAGACTTTTCTTTCTTCATAATTCTTATCTCAACACTTTTACTAAAAGAATTTATTTGAGTCCTTTATTTCCTTTGTTATTTTCTTTCAGTTTTTCACTTGGTCTTTTATGCCTTAAATTTTTTTTGTGGACAAAAATATGAATGAAATCATGTTTTCTTTGTATCAGAAAAAATGTCTAAAAGAATTAGACTTTGGCAACTTTTCAAGTTTTCCAAAAGAATTCCTTAGACAATTTCTATGAAAGGATTCCTTTGGACTTTTTGTTTGGCCCTTTTTTGGTTCTTTGAAATGACCCTTCAAAAAAGTGAGAAAGACCCTTTTTAAAAGGAAACATACACTTTTGATTCTTGCAAGTGACCCTTCAAAAAAATTGAAAGTGTCCTTCAGCTTTTGGAAATGATCTTCCAAAAGGAAAAATACCCTTCAAAGTTTTGAAATGGTCCGCCTTCTCATGGAAACATTATTTTGGACTTTTGAAAATGTCCCTTCAAGAAAGTTGAAAGTGTCCACTTAGCTTTAAAAAGTTCTTCAAAAAAGTTGTCACCTAACCTTTGAAAAAGTCGAAGTACCTTTCACAAAATTTTTACGTGAGCATTTAGAAGATTGAAGATGCCCTTTTATTTTGAGTTTCCCTTTGGAAAAAATGTTATGGACCTTTGAAAAAGTTATTTCGGATAAAATTTCTGAAATAATTCTTTCCTTCAAATTTTTTGAAAAGATCCCTTCAGAAAGGCAAGTGTCCTTCAGAAGAAATGCAAGTGTCCACTTTCCAAAGAAAATGCCCTTCAAGAAAGTTGCTATTGTACCCTTTAGAAAGATTAAAAAGTATCCTTTAAAAAAATGAAAGTACCCTTTGGAGAATTTACAAGTAACTTTTGAGAAAGTGAAGTGGATCATTTCTTACAAGAAAGATACCCTTTAGGAAAGTTAAACATACCCTTCAGAAAAGTTTCCTCGAGCAATTTTTTTGAAAGAATTTTGCCAAATGAAAAGCCCAAAATAAATATACTTAAGGAAAAACTTCAAAAAAAAAGTTTGAAAGAATTCGGAAAAGGCTTAGAACAAAAACTTAAAAGAATTAGGCAAAGTCTTAGAAAATAACAAAATGAACTTTCTGAAAGGAATAGACTTATACATTTGTTTGGGCTTTGACAAAGAAACACTTTATCTGATGAAAACTAAGTACTGGACTTGGCCAAAGATATAGACTTAGATGATTTTTTTATAAATAGGGGTGCCCAATTTTGGCTTAAAGGACCAAACTTTGGTCAAAAAAATGGTGAATTTTATGGATAGTATACCTAGTATACTAACTAGATCAGTAGCCTTATCCAACTCAGGGACAATGGAATCAATGGATAATTGAATATGAGTAACAAGGATTATGTCAAAACTAAACACAAGGAAACACACCACACAATAACATCAAGACCCAACCAAAACAAAATAAGACAAAGATAAACTTACACATATGCATCAGTACTTAGGGAACACAAGTAAAATAAGAAACTATGTACAAAAGAAAAAAGATAACTTCAATAACAATGCTTTAGATATATCCCATTGACTAGGATATGTAGAACCTCTCCATCCAAGTTTGAGAGTTGGAAACCATTGTGTTATTTGCACTATATGATCACATATGGGCCACTCCACAAAGAATCAAACCTTGTGTGCTTTCTAGGTTTGGCCCTATCTTCATCCCATTTTAGAAAAATGTCTCCATATTTAAAAATCCTTGGCATGGACTTCATGTCAAAATATTTCTTTGTTTTCTCTTGTTGAGTTGTCATGGTTTACATAGATTGATCTCTTATCTCCTCAAGCTTCATCAACTCACATAATCTAACTCCCATGCTCTCATTCTCCATCAATTATATTTGATAGGTGAGGTCTAAAGATGGTAATTAAAGTGAGATAGGAAGCTTGGATTCCATTTCATACACAAGTGTGTATGGTGAGTTCCCAATTTCTCTCTTTGGGATGATCTTATCAGCCCAAAGATTTTTCTTCAACTTGGTATGCCAAGTCCTTTGATTATCCTCCATTGTCCTCTTTATGATCTTGATTAAGTTCTTGTTTGTGAACTCAACTATTCCATTCCCCAAGGGATAGTATTTAGAAGAGGTGCTAGGATAGATGTCATGATTCAAATCCCATTCGCTTGTCCTTGTTCCTAAGAAGGCTAATGCATTATCTAAAATGATTATTGAAGGAGCTCTAAACCTAGTTAGTATACCTTCATAGAAGTTTAGGACTAAGTTTTCATTTTCCTCCTTAAGAGCTATAGCCTCCACCCATCTTGTAAAATAATTAGTGGCTATAAACACCCACTTGTGACCAAGACTAGAAGGAAGATTGATCAGACCTATGAAATCCAAACCCCATCACATGAAGCGTTGTTTGACCTAGATTGGGTGAAGAGGCAAGGTAGCTAGTTTTTTTTGCCATCAAAAAGAGAACACTTATGGCATTTCCTTACCCAAGCATGAGTGTCCTTAAACAAGCTAGGCCAGAAGTAACTAACCCTCATAATCTTAGTAGTTGTGGTTCTTGGATCAAAGTGACCACCAACTGGTCCATCATGAAACTCATGAAACACTTTATCAATCTAATCCAAATCAATACATCTCAATAACACACCTAAAAATTATTTTCTGAATATCACACTATCAACAAGTACATAAGGAATGGATTGTAGCCTAAAGTACCTTCTCTTGGCCCTATCAAGACCTTATGGACACTCATTAGTTTGAAGGAAGTGAATCATGTCTTGTGTCCAAATTCTCATAGATGAAGGTATAGCTACTATAGGATCATCATGGAGTGACAAAACAACTTCCCTTTGCTCTTTCAAATTTGAATCAAGATGCTTACATATTCTTTTTCCTTTCACTAGCTTGGTTGTTTTGATCTCCACATCATACTCCATCACTTTGGTGATCCAACCTACCCTTTTCTCATTCAAATATCTACTCAATAGAAATTCCTTCACACTAGGATGAGGCACAAAAATGTGAATCTTGTTATTAGACAACACATGACTAAATTTTTTTAAACTCCTTATGAAATAAATCACTTGTTTCTCAACATGTGTGTACCTTGTCTCATAGCCTTCCAAACCTTGACTAAAGAAGGCAGTAGGCTATTCAAAATTTTCATCATTAGCTTGAGTAATAATTGTAAATATTACCTATTCATTCTCAAAAGTGTAAAAATTTAATTCCTTGGTGAAGTTTTAACTTGAAAGAGTAGGATCTTGGGCAATGGCTTGCTTGATTTCCTCAAAACTTTCTTTCCTCCTTCTTGTCGAGGTGAATATTTCATCCTTCCTTAGCATGGAGGTTAAGGGCTTGAACAGGTTATCAAAATCAAGAATAAACCTCATAATGAAATTTATCTTTGTTAGGACCTGGAAGCACAATTGATTACCATGTACAAGCAACTTAACATGCAGAATTAAACCAGAAGGCACAAGTAACTAGAATTCAAAAATAACACAAAATATGAGAGACAATACCCAATTGTATTAATACTCTTCCAAAAGGAAATACAACAAAGAAGATTACCACAGTCTTCTTCCTTACACACCTCTATGGCTCCCACACCTCTAGGGCATAAACAGTAAATCTCTTCAAGAGCTCACTCTCTCTCTTACGGTCCCAACACACAACTCAAACACAGAGTTGGTGTTCACCTCTAACCAGTGAATATCACTACTACCAGTACCACCAGTCAGTATCACTACTACCAGTATACAAGTGCTCCATGCACTCCAAATCTGAGTACTCCACGCACTCCAAGTACTCAATGTACTTCAAGTAGATCTCCCCTGATCTTGCTACCTATTGTGTTGCCCATCACCTTTGACCTTGCTGTCCTACAAATCCACCTTAGACCTTGCACACATAAACACCTGTAAATCAACTGATCTTACTTACCATGTAGATCTATCTACACCTTGAAGAACCCTTGTCCTTGCCTCACTAAGTCCTTATGATTCTTCAACCAGTACCCCAGTGGATCTTCTACCAAAACTTACACAACCTATAGCTCTACTTGATCATACACACTCAGCACCCCTATGGAACTAGGAGGAACACACCTTGCTCTCTTCCCTCTAAAGGAGATAACCTTGCTCAACTCAACTAGAACAAATTACAATACAGCTCATGAGTCTCTTAAATAGATCTCATGTAAACAATAATTAGACATCTAATTACAATAATTAGATCCATAGCTCCAAGACTAAAATTAGCCTTTATCATGCAAAAAACTAGTTTGTTAACAAACTATCTATAACACTCATAGTTTTGAACCACACAGGCAACTGACGTTGGTCCCTGTCTGCTTGGAGATGACCGACGCCGGCTGACTCCTGCTGATGTCAGTTGTCTTCCTGTCTACCTCTGACCGACATCGGTTGGCCTGATTGACGCCAGTGACTGTGACACTCAGCAACCCTCCATGTTTGCATCTGGGTGAAGCTTTTAGCTCCACACCCCAACAATCTTACCAAAAAATATTTTCAAACCCTTTTTATGCCTAGGCAAAGATAATGCCAAGATGACACTTACCCTTTCAGTATCAATAAACAAACCTTTCTTAGAAATAATATGGCCTAAGATTTTGCCTTTAGGAATAAAAAACACACACTTATTTGGGTTTAGAGATATCCCAAACTCTCTACACCTCTCAAAAATCTATCTTAGGTGCTTCAAGTGATATTTTACTTCCTTGGAGAAAAATGTCACATCATCAAGATATACCAATACAATGTCATTGATTAATCCTTAAAAATATATATCCATCATAGATTAAAAATTAGATATAGCATTTTAATATCTAAATGGTATCTTCCTATAGGCATATGTGCCCCATTTGGTGGCAAAGGCTATTTTGTACTAGCCACTTTCTTTCACCAAAATATGATTGTACCTAGAATAACCATCTAGGAGGGAAAGCCTCTCACTACCTACCACCACTTGAAAAAATTATTCCATAGAAGGGAGGGGATAATGGTCTCTCAAAGACACTCTATTCAATTCCTTAAATTCCACACACAACCTGATCTCTCCATTCTTCTTTATAATAGGGAAAAAGTTGGCTAGGAATAATGCTTGAAGGGAAAGATGATTTTGGACTCAATCAGTTTACTGAGTTCTTTCCTCATGAGAGGCTCAATCTTGGGATTAATTAGAATTTTTATTTTCTTGATTGGTTTGGAATTTTCATCTAGATCTATGGTGTGTTGAGACAATCTTGGGTCAAAACCCTTCAAATCACTATACTTCCATGGAAAAATATCACTAAACTCCTTGCATAATTCAATGAAATCATGTTTTTCCTGACTAGTGCATACCTTTCCAAGTGAAAGTAGCTTATATTTAAATATTTATACCCTTTCATTGTTATTTTCTTGGTTTAAATTCTTACCTTCTCTTTCTTGAGCTTGTAATCTTCATTGAATATGCTTTCAAGAGTCACTAGGCCTTTGGGGAGCTTGTTAGACTTTAGCTAGACAATCTGTCCTCCATAATGTTGATGTAGTTTAGACTGATTCCTGGAAGAAAACTCAACCTATTCTTATAGAAAAAGTTTTATTTTTTGTCACTATCAAAGACCTACCAATTGGTGACATTATTTGGTATGGATGGTCTCATAATCACCTTTAGATGGGGCTAGTTATTGTTTTCCTTTATGCCCTTTAGAACATCAAATTGAGTACCAACAGATGCCAACCTATCAGCATGCTTATTATCTTCACTTGGAATAGATATAATGTTAAAATCCATTAAATATTCTAAAAGGTCTCAAACTCTGTGCTTATAGGATTTTAGCAAGGAATTCTTGGTCAAATTCTCCCCTCTACCTTGATTCACAACAATCTTGCTATCACTAAACACTTGTAATTCCTTGACACCTCTTTTCCTTGCCCATTCAAGGCCATGGATGAGGACCTCATACTCTACCACATTAAAGGTACATGAGAATTGAATATAAAGGTTAAAAAATACCTTTACTTTGAAGGTGAAACTAGCATAGCTCCATCACCTGCTCCCATCTTGCTTCTATACCCATCAAAGAAAAGTTGCCATAAGCCATTCACATCCTCACTTGGCTTCATCAAATTAGGCATGAAATATCCTTTCTCATACATATAATAGACTCCAAGACTATATTCTTCAATAAAATTTTAAGGATCATGATCATAGTTATTATTTCCCCACTCATCTAGGAACACATCAAAAACTCCTTCAAGGGAAGATGATGGAGATTGGTCAATATGAACCTCCTCTTAATCAATGATAGCATAGTTAACATTTGATAAATTAGGTGAGTATGGTTCTAAGTGATCTCTATGAATAGGATTTAACTCAATCTTCACCTTAGTGCCATATTTTGTCCTAAACACCATGTAAGACCAATTGGCTACCAAATATCCACCTATCTTGGATGTAAAGTCCCTTGACAAGCAAAGAGAAAAATAGGGAGGTAAATCTGATACTACCACATCATGTGGAATTTAAAAAGTAGGAAAAGTATTAAGGGTCAAATTCAAACCTTTCACTACCCCCAAGGTCTTGGCTAGTGATCCATCCAATTACAAAACTCCTTTAGTCATACTTGAGGCCTAGCTTATTTGCTATACATTTTTGCCTTAACTGATGTGCTTGAGCCACTGTCAATGATTTAATTATGAACCAAGAACTCACTAATAATTATATATAGGTAAAAAGGAGGAGTCTTCTCATCTTTATTTACTTGACCATCTATAGATTGAGTTCCATTTACCAAAACAACATTGTCATTTCTAGATGGGCTAACTTGTTTGCCCAATCCATGCAATTCCTTTTGGAGTATATCTTTCTATCCTATTAATGCTAGAGAAAACCATAATGAGATGTTCACATGGATATTATTCATTTGGTATACCACATTTATGGAAGTATTACTCACCTTGGGGTTCTCTTTATGAACATTTACACTTTGTGATGTAGCTTGTGGAGGTAGAGTTGTAGCAACTATCTTAAAATTTGGAATTATTTGATTTTCTTGTAGTTTAGGAGCTATGTTAGACCCAATTACTATAAGAGATGATGTAGGAGTCACAACAGGTCCTTGATTATCTCCTTAAGTTTCATCAATATCCCTCCTTTTGGATCTAGTATTGTAGGCAACACTAGTTGTTTCACTCCAATTTTACTATTGTTTAGAAGAAGATAGTAAAACTAGAAATATGGGTTATGGTATAAATACTTGATAAATGGTGCATACATTGAATCAAAATATTTTGAATAACTCCTCTTTGGCTAGGGAGGAAAATTTTAGATAAGATAATACTAAAATAGATTTGTTCATTAGACAAGTATCTAGGCAAATTGCTTAGCACTGGCTAGATCCCAGAAGCATGGGCTTCCTTAGGGGTTGCCAATCCACCATTTTTAAAACAATTAAGCTTATAAAACTAAATAGATGGTACTTAAATCAATAATCAAAAGATATTTGAAACTGAATAACAAGGATATGCTTGATAAAGTAGATAGACTATAAATGATCTAATTAGTGAGAAATTAATTAGTACTAGTGGGTGGAGGTGTGATTTAGGGAATCTGGTAGAGTTTGGAGAATAGGAAAAAATTCAAGAAGGATCTAGTTGGGAAAGAAAGGGAATTTTAGCTTTCTAGTTTTTAACCTATCATAGGTGACTGTTGATGGTTGGGGTAACCATCGATGGTTAGGCCTGACTGTCAATAGTTGAGTGTTCAATTCTAGACTTATCAATAGCTAGTGATAAGATTCAAAAAATGAATTCTAAGGGTTTCGATAAAGGGTCCATTAATTTTAAAAGGGATAAAAATAGATAACTAATAGAAATCAAATATTTTACACACCAAAAATAGATTGATTGATTGGTAGATATTGTTGATTCATAGGTCAAATCTAGTTTGATTTTGGTAGAATGACAGTGCCTAGAAACTTAATCTAAAAGGCAATGGTAGATTGGCTCTCCCAAATAGATTATTAATGATGATTGATAACACTAGATGACCTACAACAAGAAACTCTAAGTACCTGAGCTCTTGAAAATAATTGTAAATGGCTTGATATCTTGTTGCTTTCCTCTTCTTATAGGGAAGGGCTAGAGACTCAAGTGGAGGTTTAAGAGGTGATTATAATTATAAATTTCTCATGTAAGGTCTCACGAGAGGATTTTCATAAATTATATTTATAAAAGGTAAGAGATTTGTTTGCTAGTGTTTGCATGCTTGTTTGCATGTAAAAACCCATATGGTGGGGGCTGACTATCGATGGTTATCCTGATCATAGATGGTTAGGTGACCATTGATGGTTATCCTGACTATTGATAGTTGAAGCCATCAATCAAAAGTAGCTAAAAAGGATGATTTTAAGTCTAACTATTTGATTAGTTAAAAAAATGGGTTTTGGTTCATTTAAAGGGTCCAATGAATTATTTAGGAGTTTGACAGTCATAATCTAATGTATGAGATTCTGGTGTCTACATTTTTTCCTTTTTTTATGTGGCTTGAATGAACAAGTTATAGAACAAAAATGGAAGATGGGTGAGGTTAGGGTTGCCCTGAGTTTAGGAGGAGGTATTTCCCCTCAAACCAAGAGGTGATGAGGTAAAATGAAATCAGGTTAGGATTTGATAAATGGGTAGGTGGGGTGATAAGGTTGGTCATTTGTAACATGGAGTCAGTGTGTAAAATATGATGAAGTATGAGAGTCAAAATTGTACAAAGATGAAAGTTACCAATGGTTGGAAAAGTGAAGAAGACAAGTGACCAATGTAACACATGATTATTGTAGGCATGGTAGTGAGATACACCTGTTAGTCTCCAAAGTAGGTCTAGTGTGTCCCTAGGTTTCTAAGGTAGAAAGTGTTCCCATTGAAAACACTAATAAGTTGACTATCACATGTATTCAAGGTAAGAAGTGTTCTTAAGAACACATAAATGCTTAGGTATGTACACGAGGTGGTGTAAAATGTGTATAGGGAACATGGCAAAGTTGTCTAGTATGGTCAAAATAACTAAGCATGAGTAGCACAAATTGTGTGAAAATATCAAAGAAAAAATGATCAACATCGAGGTGGATGTGGGAAAAGGGGAGTGTGTGGGTGGATACGGTCGAGCTGACTCTATATGCACTAGGCAAGTAGATGTTACCTACATAGATGAGGGGATGCAAGACCCAACCTCATCTTCAAGATAAATGTAGTTTTGGTTATAAAGGTGGTATATTTGCTAAGAAAAATGGGTAAGGTAGGTATTTAAAATAGGTATTCAAAGAATGGGATATCAAAGAATGTCTTATGTTAGGGTAGTTATAAAGTGGTGATCTAACCATTAATAGATAGGGTTAATCGTCAATGGTCACCCTAATTGTCGATGGTCAAGGGTTAAACCTTAAAATCTAAAATATATAAAAATTAAAAGCAAAAAAATCATTTTAACTTTTAACATTTTAACTCTGAAAGATACACTCAAATAATTTTTGACTATTGAATTTTATACCAAGGGTTAACCAAGTTGATTCTAAGGTGGGGAGTTATGATTGGTTAAACTAGTGCTTGAGATGATTCAATGTGTGTTGACCAAGATGGATGGTGGATGAGGGCATAACTAAGTGGAGGGATGCAAGCTCCATTTGTGGCATAGGTCATAGAATGAGCTAGGGATCATGTATTATTTACTAGTGTGTTAGAAAAAGTATTCATGTGTTTTGAAATGGTAATTGGTAAGAAAATTTGGTGAAATTTCAGGTTTAAATTATTATGGTTTGACCTAGGAATTCCCTAGTTGGAAAATAAGTTAAAATGTTGAGAATCTAAGAACTAAGGAGAGAAAATAGTAGGTAGGATGTAGGATGGTAGTGTAGGTCTAGTGTAGTTGTAAATATGTGATGTAGGTATGGATTTGGGAATGGGTAGGGAATAGAAGGTCATAGCTTGATTGTACACAATGACCATTGATGATCACCCTGACCATTGACGGTCAAGGGTTTAAGTCAAGGGATTTTTTGAAATGGTAATTAATAAGAAAATTTGGTGAAATTTTAGGTTTAAATTGTTATGGTTTGACCTAGGAATGCTTTAGTTGGAAAATAAGTTAAAATATTGATAATCTAAGAACTAAGGGGAGAAAAATAGTAGGTAAGATGTAAGAAGGTAGTGTGGGTCTAGTGTTGTTGTAAATATGTGATGTAGGTATGGATTTGGGAATGGGTAGGGCATAGAAGGTCATATCTTGATTGTACACAATGACCATTGATGATCAAGGTGATCGTCGATGGTTGGCCCCTAGTGCTAAATAAAAAAGTATTTAGCCTAGCTAGAAAGTTGTCACATGTTTTGTTTTGTTTTGTTTAAGGGGAAAAGGTATAAATAGGGGTGAATATAAGATTAAGAGGCGATATAGGGTGTTTATGCTTTGAGGATGCTTAGAATTTATAAGATAGGATATGGTAGAATATAAAATAGGATTATAGCTTAGGTGAATTATCACTGATTGGTAGAGTTAATTCTATTTATAAATATGCTAAGATGATAGAATTAATAGATAGTGGATGTAGGCATATGTTTTTAACATGTTCAATGGAATATAGGCCTAAAAATAAATTCACCTGAGGGATCACATTCCCATACTCATTGCATAGGTACGAGATGTGATGAATGATGAAGAGTGGAGACATATGGACATTGTAGGCTTATGCTCAGTACAACATTATCAACACATGGTTTGAGATCCTGGGATGTTGGTGGCATTGATCAAGAAATGGGACCTACGGACGTACACATTTTGGTTGCCAACAAGTGAGGTCATGATACTATTAGAGGCTGTTCTGAGGATCACTTGGTTACCCATCTATAGGGAGTGGATATACCATATAGAGAGTGAGGAGTAGGACTACTATATGGACTAGATTTGCAATGATGATCAGAGATAGGAAGAGTTCCATATAGGTGGTTTTAGGTATGGTCCTATATATCAGCTTAATTTTGATGATAGGTGATTAGTTACAATGATGATGATGGCTCTAAAAAGCTTCATGCTATAAGATTTAGTTGGTGGGTGGTTTTCATATATGTTGTTCAATGTGCTAGTAGAGATGCTCCTAGAGAGTACTTTGTTTGACTAGGCATAGGTGTTATTAGTATAGGTATATAGGGAGCTATGGGATTTTAGGGTACACTATGTTATGGGATCAGTGTCAGCTTAGTGTTACATTATTGGGCATATGAGCATTTCAGGTTATTGAGACCCTTAAGCATACCTGATGACACTTATGCACCAATAGATTATGTGGTTGGTTTTATGCGATGGAGGAGGTCATCTACCTATATAGGGGTAGGAGGTGTGGAAAGGGATATGGATTAGTTTTGAGATGCTCTTGAGGTTTTGGTCCCTGGGGATGTGATATGGTGTCCATTTATTGGATGGCCATAATGGGTAGGGCTGAGGTATCATATGATAGGGTTATAGAGCTAGCATTGGATATATAACCACTGAGAGATAAAGCTAGAGGGGATCCCTTTTGACCACATATGGAGATAGTTCAGAATTGTACAAGGAATTCCTATTGACATGTCATAGTATCAAAGGGATAAGGAAGATTTCCTACTACCTGATCCATATCCTATAGACATAGTTTGGGATTTTGAGGAGTTACTAATGAGGGCCCACATTGATGATGTAAGGATTATTAATGGGTATGCTACTTGGTATCAAGGTCAGTATGCCATAGCATATTTTGTTTAGGGATACAGGGGGTAGCAGGTCATGGATGTGGATCTAGCATATTCATAGGCACAAGCATAGGGTGGCCTTACGTGGTAGTTGCTTTAGTAGTGGCCTAGGCACAAGTTGACTTACTAAAAGGATAGGTGGTGGCATTGCAAGGCCATGTGACCACCTTGTAGGGATAGATTACTACTTTGTAAGGGCAAGTGAGCACTATGATAGGAGAGAGGGATCATGCATGGGTGTAGGTGACTACTTTATAGGCACATGTAGTGACACTACAGGGTCAGATTCATGCTCGTCATGGGTAGATTGGCATAGGAGGAGTAGGTGTTACTATAGGAGGTCTGATAGATATAGTACCATGGGCATGATACTTGGCCATGATCTAGGAGTTGTGCTATTATGAGGTGATGGTATTGGAGCAGTTACCCTATGTTATGAGATTTGTAGAGTACAGGACTAGCCTAGGTGGTAGAGTACTAGTAGCTACTCCTAGTTAGTGGGCATCCATAGTTGGTCATATAGGGGTCCCAGGTGGATTGCTAGTAGGTACAGGTCTTGATGGTGCTGTGGTAGTGGTTTGAGTGCCTCAATGGTTTGATATTTATGAGACATGATATTTATATATGATTTTGATTCTAGCTTGTGTGCTGATGTAGTGAGATGCATATTATTTTGAGAGAGAGAGCGATATCTGCATATTTATGTATTGACCATCTAGATTCTTCTTCATACACACACATATACATATATATATATATACATATATATATATATACATATACATATATATACATATATATATATACATATACATATATATATATATATATGTATGTATATACATACATATATATATATGTATATGTATATATATACATGCATACATACATACATACATACATATATATATATATATATATATATATATATATATATGTATGTATGTATGTATGTATGTATATGTATGTATACACACACACACACACACACACACACACACACACACATATTGTGATGATGTTTATTTGATTGTCATGCTTATGGTAGATTGATCTAGCTAGCCATGTGTTGAGATAGTCATAGTTTATTTTAATGATATGTGATGATGATGTGTTTATATGATGATGGACATGTAGGGGTAGATATTAATTATTTCATTGATGCATGAACGGTTTGATGTTGACATGGTATATATGGATGTTTAATTGCATGTGGTGTGAATGAAATGAACATGATAAGATTGATGGATTTTATGATATTGATATAGATGTAGATGTGAAAGAATCATAATGGGTTGTGATTTTGATTTCATTTAATGGATATGGATATGAAAAATGCTTTGTATTTGATTGGTGTACATGTAAGATGATAACAAACTAGATGTATTTTTTTGATTTGATGTGATATGATGCTCTCTATTGGTACCTTTGATGAAGATAGCTAATATAGAGACTCATGGTTTGTCATGCTTGATGTTGATTTTGATTTTTAATCAAAAAATACTGATATAAAACTCAAAGGTTAGATTGAGCTTAGCCATAATGATCCTGTAGGACACTTGGCATTAGCGTGTTTTAGTTGTAGAAAGTAGGCACCCTGATCACTATGTATGAAGTGAGTTCTGAGTCCCGTGCATATATGATCAATGAGGGGAGAATTGATGATATTGAAAATTATAAGAAAGAATAGTATTTTTGTCCTATAGATATCCTAAGAAGCTGAGTAAACAAGTCTTTATCATAATATATACAAAATGTAGACTGATCAATGTGGAAGTCTATGAAGGAGGGTTGATTACAACTTTCCCTATGTGATTTTCTTTTTCATGAGAGCTGATTGTGGCTTTAAAAATTTTGGATATATTTTTCTTGAGGGTCTTGTGCTTTTTAAAGAAGCTGATCAATGTGGAAAGCTTCTAGAAATTGCTAGCATTTTGATAACTTCATAGTGATCCTTGTTTGTTTATTTGATTTGTTAAAATTATTTTTGATAGTTGTCCTTCGAGGGAGCAGTCCACCTTATATTTGCAATTTCAAAATTTCCAATAGCTATCCTTCAAGGGAGCAATCGACAATTTCTATAGATTGACCCATGATACATTGAGTTTTCTTTCACTTTTGCTTATTATTGATTTTTATTTTGATAATTTGCTTTGACAAAGACTTTTTTACACATGGTAAAAATATTACTTTTGTGAAGGCAAAACTAGGCTTGCATAAAAGTTCAGTAGGTAAAAGGATTAGAGAGATAATAACCATAGGAACTACTTCTTAGAGGAAGAGGAAGTACTATGAGAATCATGCCTTGGGTAGAGCCATGGTACCCAAAGTTTAAGATTAGGGCATGTTTTTGTAATGGATAATCACACAATTCAATTTTAGTTGGTTGTCTCTAGAAGAGGGAGATGTATATGGTATGTAAGGGATGAGCTTAAGTTAGACAAATAGTGATCTAAAGTTCCATCAAAAATAAAAAGGATGTAAATGTGAAGCATTAAGAGGCTCAAGTTCTAGGTGTCCTTAAAGAGAAGATAAATGGTAAGCTCTTGATCCATACTTATGGGCTATGATGTATGGTCCAAGCCAATTAAAAGAAAATTTACCTCGCTTACTCTTCTCCATATTTATGACATGTTGATTTTATTTTAGGACAAGATCACCAATGCTAAATTCTCATGATTTGAGGTGTTTATTATAGCACATTTAACATGCTCTTGGTATACATGAAGATGGGTTAGAGTGGCTAAATGATGTTCATTTAATAGTTAAAGTTGAGCTAACCATTATTGATGATAATCATCTTTAAAGATGAGGTCTCACAGAGATATATGGAGAGATTGGATTTGGACCTCAAGAGGGAGTATAATCTCTACTCCAAAGACTTGAGAGAAAGGCATAACACCTGTAGGAGTGTGAATGTTGGTATGATAAGCCCATAAACTTAAGAGAATATGCAAGTGCCAATCCCATCCTGAGGCATTGACCATTTTGGTGAGAATATTGTTAAGGGTTCTATCATATGCCTTAGCTTGTCCAATTTCTTGTGGATGATAAGGTAACTAATTTTGATGCCAAAAGACTCACAAAGAGATTGAACCTTCTTATTTTTGAGATATTTGCTATTATCGATGATAATTTTATAGGGAACACCAAAGTGATAAATGATATGGTGATTGATGAAATTAATGATTTTATCAACTTTAGTTTAGATAAGAGGGGTTACTTCTACCCACTTAGTAAAATATTTATTGGTGGTGATGATGGATTGATGCCACTATGAATAATGGGGATTAATTTCCCTAATAAGGTCTAAGCCCCATTGTGAGAAAGGCCAAAAGTCCGTAGATACTTGAAGACTATTTCTTGGTGCATGATGAAGGTTAACATGTTATTGACATTTGACACACTTTTTAACATAATCACAATAGTCTTGGTTGAGAGAAGGCTAATAATAGCTAAGGTCAAGGATACACTTAGCAATAATAAGACCACTAAAATGCCCTCCACAAACTTTATCATGTATTTCTTTGATAGTATGAGAGGTTTCATGACTTTGTAGGCAATGAAAGAGAAGGCCATCAAAGCCACACTTGTAAAGGATGCCCTTGAGTATGGTGTAATGGGGAGTGCCTTAAATAAATTCTTTGTGAGCATTTCTTGAAAGATTAAGGGGAATGGTGACATTGTTAAGATAGTAAAAAGTTTGTTGGTACCAATGGTTAGCCAGGATATCTTTCATAGTAAAGATGGTAGGAAATCTAGATTTGATGAAGGATGGATCAATTAGGTGGTGGAAAATAATAGATAATTTAGAGTCTAAAGGTGTGGACATTATCTAGGAAGCAAGGGAAGCCATTGTATCAGATAAATTGTTTCTAGATCAAGGGGTAGTTTGGATCAAGTAGTGTTAAATGACATCAATAATACATCAGCTAGGTGTTTGTATTATTGTAAAACATCATTTTTTCACTGGTATATACCATTGATTTAGTTAACCACAAGTCAGGAATTGACAAAGATATTGATTGTTTTGGCTCCCAAGGCTAAGGTAGTTTGGAAACCTATTACTATGGCTTCATATTTAGCCATGTTATTGGTAAATTCAAAGTCAAGCTTAAAAGATAGAGGTAAGGGTTCATCATCAAAGGGAATTAGGATAATTCCTACCCCTCCATCATGTTTTCATTTGGATCTGTCAAAGAACATGGTAACTTTGTAGGTTAAATCTACCCGAGTGAGGGTAGCAATATTCTCATCAAGGAATTCTGAAGGAAGAGGCTAGGTATCAGATAGAGTGGCATCAACTAGTTGATCAGATATCAAATGTCCCTTTATTGATTTTTTTTAAGAAACTCAAGATCAAATTTGGCCAAAATCATAAGCCACTTAGCCATTCATTGGTTTTGATAAGGCTGAGAGTGCATATACTTGAGTGGATCAATATTAGTAATGACAAAAGTTTTGTGGTTAAGGAGGTAATGATGAAGCTTGATAGCTACAAAGTCTAGTGCCAAATAAATCTTCTTGGTATGGGTATACTAAGTTTCATAGTTGATAAGTGTTCAATTGATGTAATATATGGCTTGATCTTTATTTTGGTCATCCTGATGTGTAAGCATTACTCCTAGGGAGTGGTCAGTGGCTAAAATATATAGGTAGAAAGGTTTGTCCTCTCATAAAGGAATAAAAAATGGTGGGGAAAGGAGATAGTCTTTAAGTGAATCAAAAGCCTTTTGACAATCCTACTCCCACCTAAAAGAGGTGTCCTTTTTAAGGAGGTGATGAAAAGGTTGGCAACAGCCAGATAATTTAGAAATGAAACATTGAATAGGTTAGAGTTTCCCCTGAAGGCTATAGAGTTATTTAAGGTTACCAGGGGGAAGCATTTCTAAGATTACTTTAATTTTGGATAGGTCAATTTTGATTCCACAAAGAGAGATGATAAAACCCAAGAGTTTACCTGATAATACCCCTAAGATACACTTCTTGGGGGTTAGGTGAACATGGCAATGGATAAGGTGATCAAAGATGATTTTAAGAATAGCCAGGTGATCTTTTTGAAGCTTTAATTTGTTGAGAAGGTCATCAACATAATCTTTCACAATTTTATGGATAAGGTCATGAAAGATGTAGGTCATTTCTCATTGGTAGGTTACACTAGCATTTTTCAAACCAAAAGGCATAACCTTATAGCAAAAAATTCCCCAAGGGGTGACAAAAGCTATTTTTTGTTGATCTTCATGGGAAATCAAGATTTGGTTATAACCTGAGAATCCATCCTTGAGTGAAAGCATTTCATGACCAGCTATAAGATCAATGAACTAGTCAATGCTAGGTAGAGGAAAGTCATCCTTTGGGAAAGTGAGGTTAAGATCTCAAAATTTAATGCAAATGCAAAGTCCCCCAGTGGCTTTGGTAACTAGGATAATATTGGAAACCCATTGAGTATAATCGATAGGTTGGATAAAATCGATATAGAGGAGCCGTTGGAGCTCCTCCTTTACAAGGAGAGTTATGTGAGGGTGCATTCATTGAAGCATCTATTGAATGGGATTAACATCATGATGAGTGAAAACGTTATGGGTAGTGATGGTAGGGTCAATCCCAAGCATATCAGCATATGACTAAGTAAATACAATGCTATGATCATGAAGAAGGGTAGAAATGTCTTGTTTTTATATAAAATCTAAGGATTGCCCAATTTTGACAATATATGGGCTCTCATTAGTACCTAATTTATATCTATTATGGATTCATTTATCATAGTGGAAGATTTGAGAGGGAGATATTTTTGGATGGAATGATCTTCTACATCAAGGTAGGTGAGGATAAAATGATCATCTTAACACTGGATGGTGTGAATGGTAGGGGAGTCCTTTGTGATGAGGTCAAGATGTGTGAGAGGAAGAGTTATGGTAGACCTATAATTTTAATAGGTTAGGGGTCCTAGGATAATCATTGAGATGAAAAAAATTTAGGTGGCATGATATCATCATCCTTACTTGGAGGTGGGGGTAAACAAGATGGGGGAGAAATTGCTTCTCCCTTAATCATAGGGGGAGATTGCATGGTTTTATTTTTTAGCAAGATAAAGTTGAGCCCATACTTATCATCTATTTTTAGAGTTTTAATTGAGGTGATATCATGGAGACCATGCTCGAATTTACCTAAACCAAACCCCTTTTAGGCACACCTATGAAGGTATGTCTTAGTGAAGGAGGGTTTATCTAAATAAGAAAATTTAGTGCTATATGGGTGAGGATAGAAGGTGTTGATGGTTCTTGTCAAAGGCTTGTCAACTCCCACATAGATAAAATGGGTTTAATAATAAGGAGGTCCCAAGGATGTGATTTCTCCCAAATTGGGATCATACCTTAATTGGTTGGTAAGCTTACCATACTCATGAGGGGTAGGGAAAGTATAGAGAGACAAGAGGTGGTATTCTCCTAAAGAAAGATGTTGGAAGGTCAATTTTAAGGAGTCAGTTATTGGTATTTGCTTGAAGGAAAGAGATGTGCTAGTAGATGCCTCGTGAGAAGAGGAATAAATGGTTTCTTTAATAGGTAATGGGAGTGGATCTTGCTTAATTAAAGATTTGTTAAAGGATGGCAAAATAATGTTATTAGGTTGATATGTCACATTACATGTTGTAAAAGGGCTTGGGTCAGATTGTATAGTAATAAATTGGCCCTCATGTTTAAATTTAACACAATGATGTAGGGTAGAGGGACACAAGCCATGGCTCAAATCCAAGGTCATCTAAGTAGGAAATTATACTAAAATTCCCATTTGACCACATAGAAAAGTTTAGGGAATGTACATGGTCCTAAATGAATGTGGAGGATAATAGTTCCTAAGGTAGTGGCCATGGTGTCATTGAAATACTAAAGTATAACAGAGGTATCAGACATGATGTTGTTAGGTATCTTAAGTTGTTTATAGTCATGGGATGAGATGATATTGATACTATCCTCACCATCGATCATTACTCACTTAATGCAGGTTTGGTAAATGTAGGTAGGGATAAAGAGGGGAGGATCAGGGTCCTCAATATGGGTAGAAGGTATCTCTAAGTCTTTAAAGGTGACAAGAGGGGAGAGCTATAGAGTGTCAACAAAGGCCTCAATAGGTTGGGTATCATTAATCTGAATTTTAATGGTTTATAAGGCCTTAATTAGTGTTTGGAAATGATGAGGTGAGGTGGAAATGACTTTTTATAAACTCATCTTATCAAGGGTTTAATGTAGCTACTTAAAGACCACTCACCTAATTGATTCAGAAGGGTTTGATTCAATGGTACCCAATATAGTTATTTTAGGTTGGGGTGACGGTAAAAAGGCATGGGTTTGGCTAGGTTGACAGGTGGAAGATGGGTATGTCCAAGGAGTGGACACTTTAGCTTTTCCCTTATCCTTCTATTGTACTCATGTAATAACATTAATAGTGTGGTAAAGGGGTATAGTAGATGATTGGTTTGGGTGTTCATCACTTTTAGGTGAGAGTGAGGAGGTGGGTAAAAGTTGGGCTATGGTTGGTTTTTGAGGTGATAAAATGGTTACCAAAAGTTTGTTTGACAAGAAATCATCTCCTAATAAAGTAGATGGACAATATGTTGGAGAGCCTTATAGTTATTTATGGTGTGTCATGGGGTATGATGGTAGGAGCAGATTTGACTATCATCAAACTAGGCTAGTTTGGGGTGAGAGGGGTCAAAAGGTATGATGGGTGGAAGGGTTAAGGTAGACTTTTGAAATAACTTGTGCAAAATGGTTGAATAGGATTCAACATAAGGTGATGATATACTCAGAGGGGGAGGTTTTATAAAAGTAGGCCTCCTTGTGGGGGGAGTAGGTTTTGGGTTAGATTTGGTAGTTGGTCTTAGGCAAGGTTGGTAGGTAGATGTCCTACTAGAGATAAATGGTTGTGAGATAGAAGGAATAGAAGAAGAATTTTTGGGCATAGATGAGAGGGTAGAATCAACTAGGCTATCTAGGAAAGAGGACTTGGTAGAGGTATTGGTGGATGTTGTTACAAAAAAGGGGGTAGGTTTTCTAGATGTAGAATAGGTAACTGAGAGGGTGGAGGGATGGGGTCCCAAAATAGAAGGCAACTAGGAAAGGAGTTGTGTAGACCTAGTATGTGGTCTAGTCTTGAAAACTTTTATTCTCATAGTTGCTTTATTTGGTAATTTATTGGTCAAGGTAGATGGAGAAAGATCTATTTTTAAAGGTGGTTGTCTAATACTAGGCATAAAAAGGATTCCTAAGGTCTAGGTAGTTTTCATGAGGAGGGCATGGGATGATTTGGGTGGAGGTGGGTAAAATGGCCCTGTCATGGCTTCTTTGAGAGAGGAAAGTGATCGATATGCAATGGGTACAAATATATTGGGAGATTTTATTTGGTGGGAGAGACTTATATGATGCCAAGAAGTGGCTCTATCCATGTTAGGCTAAGATAGAAAGTTCAATTTTTAAACTAATTAATAAAAAGGTTTATATGTTGGTTTTATATCTTGGGTAATTGGTTTAGAAGAAAGTCTGATAGGAGCGGGAGAAGAAACAGGGGTAACCTCATCCTTCTCTTCATGTAAAGGGGAGATGATTGGTGGAGGAAGGTTATGGGTTGATTATTCTTCTCTAGGCACCACCTTCATAGGAGGAATGATTGGTTGATTGGTTTGAGGTGGTGTGACTATGACTGGCTCATTAGGTAAATTTATAGATGCGGATTTCTAGGATGCCATGACCTTTATGAATGAATCCTTGGTAAATGGTATCTCTTCAATGTCAATTTCTAACTCTGAGGAAGGTGGCTATTGTTCCTCACTCAAAGGATTAGGTGAAGTTGTTGGGGAGGTAGTTGGTTCATCCATAATTGGAATATCAAGAACCATATTAATCGTATGAGTATCATGGGAGCATTCTACTTGGTTGCTTTCTTATTTTTATGGAAGGTGATTTAGAAATGGATTCTTGAAGATATCAAGAGCTTGGTTTTGAGGTGTGTTAGGATTATCAAAAACAAGTTCCCCCTTATCAATAAGGGATTGGACAATTCCTTTAAAGGTATTTCACCTACTAACATCATGCCCAACTACACGGTGGAAAGAACAAATATTATTCTCATTGTACCAGTTTAGGGGAGGATGAGAAGAATCAAATTGTTGTGGGGGTTTAATTAGTGGAAGCTATATGAGATTAGCCTTTAATAATTTGTCCAAAACTAAGCCATAAAATTATCCTAGTGGGGTAAATTACTTTGGGTTATTTCAGTTTGGGTTTCACACATTTTGGTTTGGAAGATTAGAAGAGTTTTGTTTACTAATATTTGGTAGAAGGGCTATTTTAAGGACAACTGTATTCGTAGTTACCTTTCCCTTGGTTCCCATACTATTTTGGTTACTAGTTTTGGAAGAAGTCTCATTAGTTTTGAAGGTAGAATTTTTGGTACGTAACTTCAATTTACCTTCATCTATGGCTCTATTTTCCAATTTTCATGCCATGGTAAAGGCTTCATCAAAAGTTATAAAACTCTAGACACATAGGGTGGAAGAGATGTGCTTTGCAAAGGCATGAACAAAGTGTTAGATCAGTTTTGGTTGAGGTAAAGTGAATGATAATTAGTTGATGAGACTTGTCCAATGAGATATAAAATCAGTGAAAGACTCATCATCGAATTGGCAGATGACATAAAGATCTGTAATTGAAACCTTCTTAGATATGTTGATGGAGAAATGGTCTAAAAACATTTGAGCTATTTGTTTGAAATAAAACATAGAATATTTGGTAATGGCACTATACTAGTCCAAGGTTGGGATAGAAAGTGACATGGGAAATGTGCATAAAAGAAGAGCATCATCATAAGTGATCATATAATAGGAATTCATAAATGCTCTTAAATACTATTGGGGATCTTCTTTACTATTGAATTTAGTAAATTTAAGAAGTTCCCATTGGGTTGGATAAGGCTTGATAGGGACCAAAGGATGAATTGGTTCATTATAGATTTGATCATAGGACAAGATATTATGGGGTCCAGAAATGGATGACTCTAGGTTTGTCATCTTGTCCATGATCATTTTCATTAGATCTATTTGTGGTGATGGACTTGGAGGATTGTAGGTCACAAATTATGGTTGAGAGGGGATAATATATTGGTAATTCATTAGTGGTATGTAGATTGTTCCATATTGATAAGTAGGTATAGACAATTAGGTTTAAGGTATATGGGGATTGGCAACAGTTGGTGGTTGAGTGATGTGGGAATGTCCTTGTGGGTTAGAGACATATCTAGGATTAGGTATGGTTGGAAATTTTTGAGAGGTGATTATAGGTTGGGTAGAAGATATATAAGGGTAAGGGGTGGTTAGTGGTTGGGTAACATGGAGATGCCCTTATAAGTTAGGGACATAACTTGGTTTGGATATGGTTGGTAATCAATGAGAGGTTATTGTAGGTTAGGTAGGAGTCTTGGTTGTGTTAACAATCAAGGGTGAGGTAGTGACTCTGGTACATGTAGGAAGTGTAGTGGTAGGTATGGTCATTGCAAGATTTTGAAGAGGGGTAGTGATTAATGGTTTGGTGTTGGTAAAAGGAGGGTTTGACCTACCAATGGTGGGAACTCCCAAGGTAGAGGAATCAATGGTAGGGGTAGAAGGTGTATGGGCAATATTTGGTTCAATGGGTTGATTTTACCCCATAGTGTCAAAGGGGTTTATGGATGCAGAGTTTTGGGTACCTAAAGGTTGGGTAGTATTAGTGGCTATCAAAGGATCTAACATCAAATAGGATGGCATGCCATAAATAAGCTTTATAGGTGGGGTTGAGATAGGGATTATATGATGTAAAGTATTAATATAATGTTGTAAGGCAATTGGGTTATCATACAAAAGGGAGGCAAATTCAAAATCCCCTTGAGGAACAATCTTAGGGGTATGGGAGGGTTTAGAATAGTGAGATGAATTCTCTGCATCTAATCGGTAGTCATCCATAGAAGAGGAGGTGAAAGAAACTTGGTAATCTATAGATGGGTCTTGAATTTCCAATTCTCTTCATTATTTTTGGGTAAGTACCATATAAGGCTATAAGAGAAGTACAAATAGATGATTTTAGAATTTAACACAAAGAAAACAAAAGAAAAACCTAATGAAAACTGAGCACAAACTAAGGTAACTAAAATCCTATGATTGATTGATTATCTTATTATTTGGCTTATGCCTTAATGTGAAGAATGTGTAGTAGATTGGTTTATAGATTAGGTACTAGATAAGTAGTCTAGAGATGGTTTCAGGTTAATTTCGGTACTAAAAAGGAATCTATATTGAAATCAATGCATGGCTTGGTATTGGGGCCTACCCCCTCACTTCACAGTCTCACAATGATAAGGGTATCAAGTGTTTAGCCAATATATATTGATATCTAGAGTTTATACTCAATCAGAGAGTTGAGTTGGTCCTCCCTTTGGTGATGAAATCCAAGTAAGATCGCAGGGTAGGATAAGGTGATCCACTAAGTGGTGAAATCCCAATCGGGCCTTGTCTCAAGTATGTTATGATTTTTTCTTGATTGCATGATTTGGTTGTGTAACATAAGTGGACTACGCTTAATCTTGATGCTATTTAATTAAACTAAGTGAGCTTATAATAAATATGCAATCAATGTATGCAATAATTTTTAAACCCAAATGAAAATTTCAAATTCTAATTATGAGCACATAGATAGAGATAGATAGATAGATATAGATGCAAATACAAATAAAAAAACCCAAGTAAACACCAGGGTCCCATCAAGCATGCTAGAATGTTTCACTCAAATTTTTCTATTATTTAGAAGAAGATAGTAAAACTAAAAATATGGGTTATGGTATAAATACCTGATAAATAGTGCACACATTGAATCAAAAGATTGTGAAGAACTTCTCTTTGGTTGGGGAAGAAAACCTATAGATAAGACAATACTAAAACAAAATTTTTCATTAGACAAGTATCTAGGCAGATTGCCTAGTGTTGGCTAGATCCCAGAAGCATGGGATTCCTTAGGGGTTGTCAATCCACTATTTTTAAAATAATTAAGCTTATAGAACTAAATAGAAGGTACTTGCATCAATAATCAAAAGATATTTGAAATTTAATAATAAAGATATGCTTAATAAAGTAGATAGACTAGAAATGATCTAATTAGTAAGAAACTGATTAGCACTAGTGGGTGGAGGTGTGATTTAGGGAATCTAGTAGAGTTCAGAGAATAGACAAAAACTCAAGAAGAAGGATTTGGTTGAGAAAGAAAATGAATTTTAGCTTTCTAGATTTTAACTTGCCATAGGTGATCATTGAAAGTTGGGGTGACCATCAGAGGTTAGGCTTGATCATCGATGGTTAGGATGACCATCAATGGTTGATTATCAATAGCTAATGATAGGATTTAGAAAATGAATTATGAGGGTTTTAGTGTAGGGTCTATTAATTATAAAAGGAATAAAAATAGATAAATTATAGTAATCAAATATTTAACTCACCAAAAATGGATTTAATGATTGGTAGATGTTGTTGATTTGTAGGTTAAATCTAGTTTGATTCTGGCAAAATGATAGTGCTTGGAGACTTAATTTGAGAGGCAATGGTAGATTGGTTCTCCCAAATAGATTGTTGATGATGCTTGACAATGTTGGATGACCTAAAATAAGAAACTCCAAGTAATTGAGATATTGATAATAGTTTTAGATGGCTTGATTTATTGTTTCTCTTCTCTTCTTATAGGGAAGGGCTAGAGACTCAAGTGGAGGTTTAAGAGGTGCTTCTAATTATAAATTGCTCATGCAAGGTCTCATGAGAGGAGTTTCACAACTTATATTTAGAAAAATTAAGTGGTTTGTTTATTGGTATTTGCATGCTTGTTTATATGTAAAATCCTAGATGATGGGGGTTGACCATCAATGGTTATCCTAATCATTGATGGTTAGGTGACCATCAATGGTTATCCTGACCATTGATGGTTAGGTGACCATCAACGGTTGTCCTGACCATTGATGGTCGAGTCCATCAGTCAAAAGTAGCAAAAAAAGATGATTTTAAGTTTGAATATTTGATTAGTTAAAAATGGGTTTTATTTCATTTAAAGGTTCTAAATAATTGTTTATGGGTTTGACAGTTAGAATCTAATGTATGGGATTCTAATGTCTACACTAGTATTCTGATTGTTTATATTTACCAAGAAATTAATGGCATAAAACTCACCCTCCAAATGATTTATGAGGGTAACATCAATATGAGGTTTTCCATTTTCCACCCCACCTTGCATGGATCCTTAAAAATTTGAAGCTTGGAAAGATTGATTGCCTTGCATTACCATACCTTGATTGTGCATTTCATTTGCATAAGAAACTTATTCTTGACCATTTTCAAAAGATGGATAGTTGGGCTATTCTTGGAATAGATTGTTCTGAGTGGGGATAAGGGTTTTCGAGGATGAAGGAGCACTAATATTATAGATTTGATAAGTCTTGACATGGTTAATTTGGCCTTGTCCCTGATTATTGTCCTAAAAAGGAGGTCTATTTGTTTGTCCAAACTAACTATAAGATTGATATGGTCTATAACTTTGAGCTTATTGTCTTTTGACAAAAACTAATTCATTTGTAACACTTTGAAGGAGACTTTTAACTTCATGGATTTCATTTTTAGTGGCAATGGTATATTTTTCTTGACCAGGCAAAGGAGCTAAAATGGGTAATGCACTTTGACTAGGAGAATGCAAATCAGTGAATAGTGGCATTGGAGGTCTAGGAGCTATCTTTCCCACTTAAACAAGATAATTCTTAGCATTTATGGATATTTCATAGGTGGTAGGTAGTTTTTTTCCATCCATAGATTGAATCATCATTGTAATGTCACTATTCAATGCTTTCAAGTAGTATAAAAATGCATAGTTTCTAGTTGGCCTCACAATAATTGGGATTTTGTCCCTAGTTTTTTAGAACCTAGTATTAAAATCTTGCATATTTTGTGTGGGGTCTTATTTATTATGGTTGATTGCTTAACTAAAGATAGGTTATCACTCTTTTCCCCAAACTTATTAGTCAATAGGGTCCCTAACTCTTCCCATAAGCAAATAGAATTTATAGGTAGGGTCCCATACCAGTCCAAGAATTTTACTTTGAAATACATGGACAACAACCTAATAGATACATTTTCTTGGGTAATATTATGGATATTACAAAAGTTTTCTATATTTTTGATGTGCTTAATAGTAGTAATTGGACTATCTCCACTAAAATATGAGACACTTTTGAGAATAGATCCTAGAATCTAATCATATTGGGCAAGATGTAAGGGAGATGCCCCAGTGAAAGGCATAAAAGGTTATCTTCTAGCCATTTTAGAATGATCACTATAGGTATTGGGAATGGAATGTAACACAAACTTGGAAGATTTAAACACAAAATCTCTTTTGTAAGGATGAGTATTGATAAACCTAAATATTTTGGAAGAATATGGAGGTAATTCTACAAACTCGAAGGGTGAACCTTTAGCATGGAAAATAAGACTGATCATCAACCAAAGACTTGAATTCTTCAATAGAGTCGCTAGGTACTGAATGTAGATGTTTCTTTTATCTTCAATAATTCTAAGACCAACACTAATCTTGAACAATATTATAGGACTTAGAATGTCCCACCATGCATGCCAAAAATTGTTGACACTTAGATTTACACCCTTAAAGAGATACTCAGTTCTCCTCATCCAAGTGGTAAAATGGAATCATCTCTTTTTCTATGGGTGACAATTTTATTAAGATGGATCTCTAGATTAGAGGATAGCTCCCCTTGATGCACCTTTAAAACTCTCTCTAATCTATCAAGTGTGTATGAAAAGAGTTCGAGAAAACAACTAAGAAAACAAATGGTGATGTACCGATATTTTGTATCCTCTAAATTGACTGAAACCACTACTTTAAAGACAAAACAAGGTGTTTTCTTGCATAGGACTCACAACTCAGGATCCATTGCTACATCTATATTTCATATGCTAGATTCGATAAGGTCTATGATTCTTAAGAAGGAAATGAATAATCCAAAGAAAGATACATTCATGAATCACTTCTAAGATATCTCTACACTTAGAAAAGAATACTAGCAAAGAAATACAACAATCTTCTTTCTATAAATTGGTAGACCATCAAGACTACAAGCTAGAAAAGATAATCTTTCACTAGACTAGACCAACAATGATTCAATCATTACTCAATATTACAACATATGAGAGGAAATCACACTCGTGTATCTCTTCAAGAGTTCTTTAAGTATAAATATGGCCAGAGTTTCCCTAATAACTAGTGGAGGATGTTAAAATGAGCCAAGAGGATGCATATATATAGCCTTGAGAGGTAGAACAATCAAAAAAAGTCCAAAGGTCACTGAGACATGTGTCATCTTGAAAGGATTAGTTATAGTTACATGGGAGAGAAGTGGGTGAGTTATGCCATGTAACTAAATGGATTAGTTACAATGAGTTACAACTTAACCAAAGCCTCAGTTACAATTGAATCAACTACAGTTGAATAAGATACAATTGAAACAAAATGCCTCAGTTACAATTGCCACTTGTTACCTCTCATCTTCACCTTCAGGTTCTTGCTAATCTTTCCTTTTAAAATCCAATGACTATTTTCTTTAGTCTAAAATTGATGTTCTATAGGTAGCCACCTTTTAGGTATTTCTTCAAACTTTTATTTCCTCAAACTTCTTGTCTTGACACTTTTCTCAAAATAATTTAATGGGGTCTTTTGTTTCCTTTGTTCTTTTTTTTGGTTTTTTACTTGGTCCTTTATGCCTTAAATAATTTCCATGAACAAAAAATCTAAAGGAAATCATGTTTTCTTTGTATCGAACAAAATGTCTGAAAGAATTAGACTTTGAAACCTTTTCAAGTTTTTTGAAAGAATTCCTCAGATAATTTCTCTAAAATAATTCCTTCAAACTTTTTGTTTGGCCCTTTCTTTTTTCTTTGAAAGGACCCTTCAAAAAGTGAGAAAGACCCTTTTTAAAAGGAAACAAACCCTTTGGCTTCTTGCAAGTGACCCTTCAGAAAAATTGAAAGTGTCCTTCAACTTTTGGAAATGATATTTAGAAAGGAAAAATACCCTTTAGATTTTTGAAATGGTCCACCTTCCCATAAAAACAATCTTTCAAACTTTCGAAAATGTCCCTTTGAACAAGTTGAAAGTGTCCACTTAGCCTAAAAAAATCCTTAAAAAAAGTTGTCACCTACCCTTTAGAAAAGTTGAAGTGCATTTCAAAAAAGTTATAAGTGACCATTCAGAAGATTGAAGATGCCCTTTTCTTTTGAGTTGCCCTTCAAAAAAACTGTTATGGACCTTCAAAAAAGTTGTTTCAAACAAAATGTCTAAAACAATTATTTCCTTTGGATTTTTTGAAAATATCCCTTCAGAAAGGCAAGTGTCCTTTGGAAGAAATGCAAGTGTCCACTTTCTAAAGAAAATGCCCTTCAGGAAAGTTGAAAATGTACCCTTCAAAAAAATTGCAAAGTATCCTTCATAAAAATGAAAGTACCCTTTGGATAATTTGCAAAGTACCTTTTAGGAAAGTCAAGTGGACCATTTCTTGTGAGAAAGATACCCTTCGGGAAAGTTGAACATACCCTTCATAAAAGTTGCCTGGAGAAATTTTTCCAAAATAATTCCACTGAATGAAAGCCAGAAAGAAATATACTTAAGGAAAAACTTCAAACAAATTTTTTGAAAGAATTAGGAAAAGGCTTAGAACAAAAACCCAAAAAAATTAGGTAAAGGCTTAAAAAAAAGACCAAAACAAACTTTCTGAGAGGAATAGACTTATACATTTGTTGGGGCTTTGACAAAGAAACACTTCTTTTGAATAAAACTAAGTAATAGACCTGTCCAAAGATATAGACTTAGATGATTTTTTGCAAATAGGGGTACCCAATTTTGGCCTAAAGGACCAAAATTTGGTCAATAGAACCCAAATAAAAATAGTAACTACTTGTGGATATATGATCATTATTATCACTAGCCCAATCAAAATCTGAATAACTTACAAGAGAGGAATTTGTATTCAAGATATAATCGATGCCAAAAGTTAGAATGCCTTTAATATAACAAAAAAAAATTAGCAACTTTAAAATGCTTATCTTGAGGTTTATACATAAAACAAAAAAACCAATCCAATAGAAAAAGGCAATATCAGGATGAGTATGAGAAACATAATTTAAATTTCTAACTAATTATCTATAAAGATTTGGATCAACAATTTTAGTTTTCATGTCATTAAGTAATTGGACACCAAGTTCACAAGGGGTAGCAACAAGTTTGTAATCTAACATATTAAATATAGATAACAAGTCATATTTATATTTATATTGAGAAATAGAAATGATATATTTTTCTTGCCAAACTTGAATGCTTGTAAAGTAATGTAAAAAACCCAAATCAGTCATTTCAAAGGAATTATTCAGATAATTTTTATTGAAATAAACCATTGAAATATTACTACCAATTATGATTAATACATAAACATACAAAACAATGATAACTATGCCATTTGAAGTGTTTTTGACAAAAATTTTAGGATCATTAAAACTATGAGAAAATCTTTGAGCTATAAAAAATTGATATATTTTAGAGTACCATTCTCTAGGAGATTATTTTAAACCATAAATACCTTTTTTTAACTTGCAAACAAGATTTTTATTATCTTTCTTAATAAAACCAAGGGGTTGAGACATGTAAAATTCTTCATGCAAATCACCATTTAATAAATCACTCTTAACATCCATTTGATAAATAGACCAATGTATGTGATAAACTAAAGATAAAACAACTTTAATTATGGGAATCTTAATAACAGGGGTAAAATTTTCAATATAGTTTATTCCTTTAATTTAAGAAAAACCTCTAGAAACTAATCTAGCTTCATATGTTTCAATTTTATTATCATAATTGAACTTATTTTTAAACAACCATTTACAACTTACCAAATGATGCCCTTTAGGGAGAGGGACTAAGTCCCAAGTGTTATTAGAAATCAAAGAGTTGTATTCATTAGGCATTGATTTTTCCCAATGAGGTTTATCTTGAACTTGTTTTATATTTGTATGATTATTATTGTTTATAAGTTTAGACATCAAAGCATAATTACAAAATTGTTACCTAGTGCTATGAGTATCATTAAGGTCTAAGACGTCAATTCTAGAAGCTTTTATAGTAGTCTTAACCCACTTAGGCATAGGTTTAGGTGGAGAAAGACTATAATAATGAGGAGGAATGTTTAGAACAACATCATTATGAACCACATCATTATGATCAACACTTGATTTAAAAGGAAAATAATCAAAAATTATATCACGAGAATCCAAATTGGACGTACAATCAAGTACACCATTTTTAGTATTTCTAACATCTCTTTTAATATTGATTTTGTTATTTTAAGTATAATACACCCTATAATATTCATATGATTTATCATAACCAATAAAGATAAAAGTGTTTTCTTTAGAATATAACTTTTACATTTTTTATTGGGATATGAACAAATACATCACAACCAAAAACACATAAATGCTTTAAATTAGGTTTTCTACCACCTCAAGATTATTCAAGGGTTATATATAAAATAATCTTAGTGGGATTCACATTGATGAGATAGATGACACAATACATAGCTTCAACCCAAAATTTGTAATGCATGTTTTTAGCATGCAACACACCTAGCCATTTCAGTGATTGTCTTATGTTTATGTTCAACAATACCATTTGCTCAAGTGTGTAAGAAATAGTTTTCTTATGTGTAAGAAATTCATTTTTAACATATTTAGTTCCATTATCATTTTTTAATATGCATAATAAAAATGATATTTTTTTTCAACAAATGAATGAAACTCAATAAAAGCATCTAAAACTTGATCTCTTGTTTTCAATAAGTAAATCAAAACTCACCTAGAGAAATCATCAAAAAAAGTTAAAGCATACTTTACACCATAAATATAAGGAGTTTATATAGGGCCTAAGAGATCACCATGAAATAAATCAATATTTTCATTATCATGCTAAGATTGATTCTTAGGAAAAATTTCTTTATAAGTTTTACCATCCATACAACCAATACAAACAAAATTAGTGGGAGGAATTTTAGGAAAACCTTGTGTATACACATAATATTTTCAAACTTTATTAATTACTGATTCTTTCTCTCTTTCATAAATCCATCGAGTCTCAATCCCTTTGAGTGCATTCCTTAAGGGGTGCACTGGGAAAGGGATGGGTAGACCATTGATACTTCCCAAAATCATTGTCCATTTAATACCACTTGTTATCATTCTAACCATCTCCTAAAAACATTCCCCTAAGCTTTCCATCCTCTTTTGTACATCATTCTATTCATTTCCACCTTCATTATCCCTCCCCTAGCCTAAAATCCCTTTTTATGGTTTATTATATACTATCAAACCCATTAACCCTATAATCTAATTTCAAAAACTCATTTATGGTCTAGGTCAGCCCCTGATTGACCTAGACCAGGACCTGATTTGATTTTATCAATAATAATATAGAATTGATTGGGCCAACCCTAAAAACTAAACTCTTAAAAAGGATTAGGGCTAGATTCAACTATATAAACATACTCATTTTGTCATTTAGAAAAGAATAAAATAAGAATATATATATATATATATATATATATATATATATATATATATATATATATATATATATATATATATATATATATATATATATATATATATATATAGACACACACACACACACACACACACACACACACACATATTGTGCATTTACTTATCCACCATTATAATTGAGGAGCATAGATTAGGGTTTCATACTTTATTTGTAGATACAAATCTTGACTAGGTTGTGTATCCTAGAGTTGATTTGTCTTTGTTATCTTTACATACCACAATAAACTCTTGAGAAGCACCTTGGCCAAGGGATATATTAAGGCTTAATAGGTTCATATTTAAAGGTAATTATTCATAACTTTGTTCCTCTTTTGTAAGATTAGATAGATTTGTATTTGTACTTCTCTCATATGCATTAGGATTTCGTATACATTAATGTGAGTGTTTGTATTCTATTCATGTTTAATTTTTAAGTTGATTACCCCCATTTTGTTCCATAAGAATTCATGAGCACTAGACTATAATTCACTTTGATTTTATTATTTACTTACATTAGTGAATATGAAAACATAGAACCTAGTCAGGGCTATTTCATAGTTTTGCTTGAATAGAGGTTTTGGAACCCTCCCTAGTGATATTATTATGGTCAGAGATCCCTTAGATCCATCTATCAGATACATATTAGTCATGACCTTGAATAGATAGTGTATCAACAATCAAAAGTGTAAGTAGGATTTATCTTCTCCAAGCTTGGATTGATTTATATGTCAATTGTATTTCCTTTTTCATATATTTTGGTGAACTTGACATGAATATAACCCTTATAGGTTTTATTTCATGCTATAATTTTTATCATTTTAAAATATGTTTATATATTTTTAGTATTGTAATGAACTAGTTGGTATAGTTATAACTTTTTCTTCACAAACTTAACACATAGTCACTTCAAAATGACTATGTTTTATCTATGTAGGTCTTCATCAATTACAGGTTACTAGATCAAATATTTTGACACAATATTCTTATTTATTTATATATTAGCATACACTATCAAACAAGTCAAATCTATATCCTATTTTATTCTATCAACATATAATTCAATAAACATTGTCAAATGGATTGGCTCTGTTAGTTATTTCTTCTTCAACATAGAGGGTTTTATAGACCTAGTAGAACTAGGTCAAACCAGTCACCCCATTTGGTAAAATTTGAAAGCAATAATTAAGTACTACAGAATAATTTTTTTATCCAAATAATATTTAAACCCACTAAGGTTTATTTATCATCTCTCTCTATCATTTTATTACTATAGTCTGTCTTCTATCTAATAGACATAGTCAACTTATTTGACTTTATTCTTAAAGACCTTACTTCTACAGAACAACATCTACCCAGTTGACTCTATTATATATTTGTTTGCATATAATGTCACCTAAACCAACTCTATGTATTCAATAGTAAATGCATCATGCCTATAAATCAATCTTGGATTAGAAAATATAGATCATACCTACACTTCTGATTGGAATAAACTTATTAAGCGGGAGCATGACCAATATGGGGATCTACTAGACCTGATTAAGGGATCACTTGTCACAACATATCATGCTAGGAAGGGTTATAAATCTTAGTCTAACACAATTTCATAACAACCCTCATGGATTCCTAAGGTTTAAAACATTCAACTATTCTAATAACAAAAAATTAAATCTAATCTAGTGCACACAAAAGCTTGTGGCACAAAGTGGGGGTTAGAAATAATAAAACAACTAAACTAAACATGTATTAGAAGACATGTAATCAAGTCAATGTATAAAAAATCCTAATACATGGGAGAATAATAAAAATGCATTATCTCTCTATTATTACAAAGGAGAAATAAAGTTAGGAATACTTTCCTTTGAAGATGAAGCAACCAAGCCTCAATCTCTCCCTTGGTTAAGGTGCTTCACAAGAGATTATTATGGTATGTAAGGATAATGAAGATAAATTGGATATAAAATACACAACCTATCTAAGCATCCAAAATGCTTATTCATAAGACAATATATATATCTCCAAATAAATTATGTAACCCTAAGATTTATTCCTCAATTAGAATGGTCAATAAGTAGATGTTCACTCATGATTTAACTATTTTAGAAATAATGGATTTTTATTCCTATTTTAGCTAAGGGTCTAGATTAATAAATCAGTAAAATATTAAAATAATTATAGTCTTGATTTATATAATTTATCTATTTTTTTTACCTTTCTAAAAAAATAAATAAATAAGGAGAAATATAACTTAGCTTGAAATTAGACTAAGACGACTAAGACAAAGGTTGAAACTAGTTGTGCATGACTAAGATAGTGTTGTGAATTTGAATCTAGATTTCATTAAATGAAAGGGATTGAGTGCTAAAAATAAGACACTTAAAGGTCTGATGTTGTAGTCCACTCCTACCTCTATTGTCCAAATTGGTCATAAAGACCTAAAACTTTATAAGTTATTGCATTATTCCTATGTGAACTTGCCTATGAAATATTTAGTGTTGATTCATGATATAACTCAATGTAGATCTGATTTAATCTTAAAATCCTAACCCTCCATCATGCTTGATAAAATAATGTTTGAATCATTTGAGAAAAGGAGGGGGTTAGTGTGTAAGATGCACTGAATGTGTAATCCATACCCCTTATGTGGGCATGTTTGCCTTGAGACCAATACTCCAAAGAGGGATTAAGCCATATTTAGTTATCCCACCTAATGTGATTTATGGAATAGTATGATGTAGCTGCAAAAATGCTAAATTGAGAGTGCTTGAGGTGGCTAGGGAGTGGTGTGAGGGTTTGAGTATGTTTGCAGCTATGTTGGGTGACTATATGCAAAGAATAGGGAAGTTTACCTTAGTGCTTTGTTTGTATTCTTAATTTATTTGTAATATTTATCACCTCCCCCTATAAATGATCTTTTAATAGGATTTTATAGGGAACCATTGGTCATGGGTTAGATGTATTCATGCTAGGTTGACATGATAAATATAGGGATCAGATGAAAATAACCATTTAGGCTCAAAATTCAAATGGATAGGAATGCCAAAAATGAGACACTCTAGGGTCCAGTGCTATAGTACAAGTATGGATCTCTTTTCCTAAAATATCAGGACTTGAGGGAATCGGATTGGCCTAGGAAAATCAACCTGGATGAGGTGGAATGATTGTTTAGAAGGTTTTAAATGACTGATAATGAGTAAAAAGGTGTTTAGAAGGGTCACAAGAGCATGCAAAAAGGAGATATGGATAGGGTGTTAGAATCCACACTCAAACTACCAATTTGGACATTTTATATGACTAAATTTTCTCCCACTTTATTCTAGTGATATAGCAAAGCAAAATACTAGGATAAATGAAAAATAGAAAGCATACTTGAACCTACATACAAGGGAGAAGCCCTTGAATATTTGTGATGATGAGTGATGTTGAGTGATGCTAGGTATGTCTTATACTAAAATTAATATCATAAATATAGATGAGTGCTTAATTTCCCAAGAGTGGCTCAAGAATACAAATGCTAACCCTTTGGCTTCATTGTCATCCACTAAGTGAAGCTATGTGATCATGTGTGTGTTAATTGATGTTTGGACTATGTCTCCAATCCCTCTAAGTAGGTGGCTCAATAATACAAAGTCTAGCTAGTCCTTTGGCTCCATCATTACCCACTATGTAGTGAACTATGAATTGATATGGGTATATATGAGTATCATATGAGATGGATCCTAAAGCCCATGAATGCTTTATAATCTGATAATTTGGCATGGATATCCTAATGTGTGCCAATAAATAGGCTAATCTTAGCCAATCTAAAAGGTGGAGATTAGGTTTGTGTGAAAGCTACCCTAAAACTAAAAACTAGGCTTATATAAAAGCCACTCTAAAATGATGCCAACCACCTATAGATAGAATAAGACACACAACTATCGAGAATACCTAGGTGATATAATGAATTATAAAGAAAAAAATACAAATGTGCTATGTACATTTCCCCCAATAACTAGTGTCTGTAACATGGATTCTGATCTAAAAGTTTTACAAACTGCCTAATCTAAAACTAGAAGCAAGAGCCATCATGCCATGTATGATGCCCCCTATATTTGGATACTCTAAGTAAAACTATACTAAAACTACCTAATCTAAATTGATTTTTAGCTAACAAAACTATAACTAATCTTACCTTTTTGTCTATTTCTAGAAAATCTAGGTTTTCTATTGTTTGAATAGGAGTGTCAAAAATAGGACACTTTATTGTCTAGCATTATAGTCCAAGTATGGAACTCTTGTCCTTTACTATTTATTATCGTTGTTCTATATTCATCATTATCTTTCTGGTCTACTCTACTTGGTTTGAATTTTGAATGTTGTTCTAAGTGTTCTAAAAACTAATTTTTTAACAATAGAAGGCTCTGATCTCTATGACAAAACCGTTGTTTATTTCACCCTATTTTGAGGGTAGGAATGAAGACCTTGTAATGAGTTCCCTTAGAAAAAATAGCCTTACAAATGTGTTATTTTTTGAAATACATGATATAGCAATGATAATCAAAAAGATGTCTCAAGATATAGAATAGTTTGTATTGGAGATTGTTAGATCAAGAGGGGTATGCCTATATAGATGTAATAATCTAATAACATGTGTAGTATACTAAATTGAAAATGGAAATTTGGTTATTTTTAAATTATCAAGGAGGGATGGAGCATGATTTCCATCATGGCATCTAATAAGTTAAGATAATACATGATATGGATCATGGCATTACAAACATCTGAGAAGTAAACAAGCACACAAGGTAAGAAGCAATAAGTACACAAAAGTGGCCAAGGGCCCAAGACAACAAGGTACATAGGCAAATGTCACTCAAAATTGGAAAGCAAGCATATAATGAATGTTTAAATACCCACATACACATATAATTACAAACAAGGAATATTAGCATGAGGGCCCAAAAGCACATAGAAGAGTACAAGCAAAGGAAATTAGAAAATTTCCTAAGGCACACATAAGAGTACAAAATAAAAACTAAGAAACACAATCACATCTAGCTACTCAAATAAAGAAAGGAAAGCATGTAAATACTAGAAATACTATCACATCTAACTAATCCAAGCAAGAAGTGAAAGTATGCAAAACATGGACTACAAGATTAGGTAGATCCTAAGAAATACACTAGTGTTATATACTAGTAAGTGTCAATAGAATAATATACATAATATAGTAAGTAATTTACATCATCATGATAACTAGAGTGTGTGGTGTAGGAATGACATAACCTAGATGGTGTAGTCATGTAAAAGATTCCCCCGGTGGGTAGATATGTCGATGTATGTGTCAAATGTAAAAGTATGATGCACCCTCAATGGGTAGAGTGAAGAAATGAAGGATTTGGATGTCATTACACACATTCAAAGAAGATCAAGTGAATCATGTTAATGTAGATAAATCGATAAACAATAGTATATAATATCAAAATATAAGTCTAACATGGTAGTAGAAATATAAAGCATCAATAATGCATACAATTGAAATGTTTTTTCTAATGTTTTGAGTTATTTGAATGTTTTTTTAATTTTTAAATGTTTTATTATTTTTGGTATTTTTGAAATAATCTATGTACAATAAATCATAAGGAAACTATGTACAAGAATTTTAAAATAATCTATGTACAAGTAGTCTTAGAAATTATGTACACATAAGCAGAAAGAAACTATGTACAATAAAATGTGTGTAATGAAGTAATTTACATGGAATATTTGTAAATGCATATTATTCATTAGATTTTTGAGTTTCTTTATTTCAAGTGAGGCTAGATGATACACTTTAGGGCTAATATTTTTTGTAATGAGGTATGGACCTAGCCAATTTGGTTTGAATTTTCCTTTGATTTCTTCTTTGGCATTGACATTGCAAAGATTTTCTTTGAAAATGAGATAATTAACTTTGAACTCTCTATTGTGAACTCATGTCTTGTAGGATCACTGTATACATTTTTGGTATATTATAAAATGTTTAGCTACTAATTAGATGCATATATGGTCTAACTACTCAAGCTAGTGTAAATGTTGTTCTGGGATACTGGTCATTGGTGAGGATACCTTTAAGGGAGACATGAAAAGGTGGGATTTATAATTCTAATGGTAAGTATAATTCAATGCCATAAATGAGTAAATAAGGATTGGATCCTATGGGTGTACATAATCTTGTGTGATAGGCCCATAATGTAAAAACTAGTTAATTGTGCCAATCATCTCCAAATTTGGTCACTATTTCTCTCAAAATATTGTTGATGGTTTTATTAGTATCCTCTACTTGACTATTTCCTTATGGGTAGTATAGAGTGGAGAACATGTGTTTAATCTTATATTTTGTGAAAAATTTCTTGATATTTTTATTCTTAAATGATGTTTCATTATCAAAAATGATAACTATAAGTAGGTTGAAACATGAAATAATGTGAGTCATGAAGAAGTTACAAATTTAATCCCCTATGGTATATTGAAGTGAAATGGCTTCCACCCACTTGGTAAAGTATTATATAGTTGTTATGATGAGCTTATACCCATCAATAAATTTAGGGTTAATCTTTCCAATAATATCAAATCCCCATAACATAAATGGCTATGGAGAAATAATAGGTTATAATTATTGTGATAGTGCATGTTGTAGGTTATTTTATAATTTACATGTATCACATATCTTTGCATATTATAAACATTCATCTTCCATGGTGGCCCATTATTATCCATATTAAAGTAGTTTGTGTGGCATGGCCTTTCCACTGAAGTGACCACCACACTCACTATTGTGTATCTATGTAAGATTAATTTTGGCTTCTACTAAATTCAAGCATTGAAGTAATTATCTATCAAAAGATCACCTAAAAATGTTTCTAGTAATGACTACATAATAGAGTACTTATTTGTGTAACTTGCATTTGTCATTTTGTGAGAAAGTGTCTGGTGTAATATATTTATTTATAAAGTTATAGATATCAGAGAACCACTCTAGAGTTGTGGAAATACACATAGTGGCTAAGACAAAAAGGGTAATCAAATATGCATTAGATATTGATGGAATTTTTAATCATTTAATTGCAAAAATAGCTTGATCTTCATTAATGTCGATAGGAATCAGAGATGTAGCACTTGCCATTACATCTCCATGTTAGTTTTTTTTCTTGGTATACTTTCTATAGAAAATTAGTTGAACTATGATGATAAACATTGTACCATGTTCTAGTATGGGATAAGATGTTCTTATTTTATCTGATAGACATCATTGACATGGTTAACCATAAGTTGGGAATCATCAAAGATTTGAATAGATCTAATTTGGAGGGACTAGGTGGAAAAGAGACCTAAGATAAGTGCTTCATATTATACAATGTTAGTGCAAGAGAAGCTTAATCGATATTCAATAGGAACTGTGCGGCCAAAAGGGTTGATAAATACAATGCCTTCCCCTACATCGAATGTGCATTGAGAACCATCAAAGAACATGGTCCAAGTATTGAACTAAGTATAATAGGTAGTAAAATCATCTCTAAATGTATCAATAATAGGATTAGTGTCCAAGAGTGGTATAGCTGCCAAATAGTCTACAATGATTTATTGATGCGACCAAAGAGATGTGGTTTTGTCATTAAAAACTTTAAGAGATATGATTTTGTCATAACCTAAGTATCATTATTTAACATGTAATGTTAAAGTTTTTGTGTGGTAAAAACTAATGCTAGACATAGTTTTTCCATCAAAAAATAATTTTTTTTTAATCAACTAATGTGCAAATAATGTAATAAACTACTCGTTCGATATGTTGATCATCATGTTATACTAACAGTGCTCCTAATTCATGATTTATTTCTAAAATATATAGTAGTAGAGGCCTATCAGGTATAAGTGGTATTAGAATAGATGGATTAAGAAGATATTTATTGATTGTGTCAAAGTTTTCTTAACAAGCTTGGTCCCAAACAAACTTTATATCTTTCTTTAATAATTGAGTGAATGATTGAGTTTTATCAACAAGTTGAGTTACAAAATGGTAGATTATTTGGATCTTTCCTTGTAAGGATTGAAGTTGTTTCAAGTTCATGGGAGGTGGCATGTTGAAAATGGCTTTAACTTTCTTAGGGTTAACCTCTATGCCACATTGAGAAATAATGAAACCTAACAATTTTCCTGATGTAACTCCAAACACACATTTCTTTGGGTTTAATTGAACATTGTATTGCCTATGTCATTTAAAAATATATCATAAATTGATGGCATGATGTTGTCATTATTTATATCTGACTAATATATCATCAACAGTTTGGTGAATCAAGTCATGAAATATATGCATCATATTATGTTGATATGTGCCTTCAATAATTTTTAATTCAAAAGGCATGATAATGTAACAAAATGTACCCCAAGGTGTTTTAATAGGTTTTCTCTTGATCTTCTTCAATGATTTTGAATTTGTTTTATCCTACAAAGCCATCTATGAATGATAACATTTCATACCTAGTTGTGTAATCTATGATCATTTCAATATTAGGCAAGGGAAAATCATCTGTTGGGCATGCCTTATTTAAATCTTGAGAATTAAAACAACATCAAATTTGTTCATTAGGTTTAACCATAGGGACTCTATTGGAAATCCATTCAGGGTGTGCTACTATCCAAATGAAACTAGCATCTAAAAGGCATTGGATCTCATCTTTTACTTAGAGAGACACCTTAGGATTAATTTTGAGAATTTTTTTCTTAACCATTTTAGCATCAGGATATAATGGAATCTAATGGACTGATATAGATGTATCAATTCCTAGCATATCTGAGTAAGACCAAGTAAATAGTTTTGGAAAATCTATCAAATTTTGATAAATATTTGTATCTTATTCCTTTTGTAGGGTAGAGGCTAATAAGATAATACGGGGATCCTAATTGATTCCAAAATTGAAATCAATTAAGCAATGTGGAATGATTTGTCGTGTATGGGGTTGTAGGAATAGTATCATCTGAATCAACTGGTATGTCCTAGGTAAATCTAAGTTTTATATAAAGCGAGCATGGGCATTTATGTTATGAGGAAATTTGTTTTTATGATAGCAAGATGAGAGGTCCTCATATGCTCTGAGAAACTATAAGAGGGATTCATCATTAGAGAATTCATCTAATGTGAACATATTTAGTGAAATTATATCATCAATAAGATTAGGATAGACCAATGATAATGTATACGTATGATTAAATGTATGGTCTATACATGCAATGGGTGGAAAAACACTATATGTTTTGAAGTAGTATAATAAGGTTGATTATGAAGAAGGGTAAGCTATAATCCCAATCCCTACTTTCCATGTTGTGTGGATGCCTTGACAAGATTAAATATTCTTTGTTCATTCTTTCCAAAACCTTTGCCATGATAGCCCATCTTATGAACACATTTAATTACAAAATGAGAGGTAAATTGGTGATTTTGTATTGGTGTTATTACAAAACTTGAAAGCTTCTGATGTGTTGCATGGTTTGAAGGTACACTATGAGCAGTGGGTTCTATAGGTATATTATTGAGATTAAAGTGTGGAATGTAATTCTATGGAGATTTAATAACCTGGTAGTATTTAAAAGGTTTTTTGTCTATTGGGCATATACATATATATATATATATATATATATATATATATATATATATATATATATATATATATATATATATATATATATATATATATATATATATATATATATATATATATATATATATATATATAACCTTTGTGACTAACTTTTAGACAATCATGGAGTGTGGAAGGGATGACATTCATATCATGAATCTAAGTCTGACCAAGTAATAAATTATAATTGAGGTCATTTGGCATGACTTGGCAAGTATTTAGCAATGTCTTAGGTCTCAAATCAAGATTGAGTGTTATTTTACCCATGACTTTCTATGGAATGTTGTCAAAACCTCTAATGTTCATGTCAGAATGGTCTAGATCTATAGGTTGTATATTAATACATTTAAGAAAAGAACTATTGTAAATGTTGAGTCCTAAACCATTATCAACTAACACTCTTTTAACCCCTACATCATTAATTCTTAATTAAATATATAGAGGTATATGTTGTTTGATGATGTGGTATGGGGGTAAATTCTCTTTCTTAAAGGAAATATGCTCTTCGGTCCATTACATTATGTTGAGGATAGAGGCAACATAATTTGGTTCAATAGAAATAGAAATTATAGTATTATGAAGGGTTGTATACAATACATTTTTGGAAACATCCGATCATTGAACGATCTCAAGAACTAAAAATATATTAGAAGGGGTGCTAACCTAAGTGACAAAACTATATCCATGGGTGTAATCAACCTACCTATCTTCATAAACTTGGGTGATATCATGTACCGCATGATCTATTATAGGCATAAAGTTAGTAGTAGGTATAGGATAAGAGATATATGTACCAAGTTTTAAGGGTGGAGAAATATATATAACCACTAGTGTTTTCTTATGTCTAGTAGTGATAGGGAAATACTCAAAATTAACCAAAGAGTTATATGCATCTAGGTAGAAACCATGTATGTGGGATGAAATGCATGTAATTGGAGTTATGAGTTGCATAGAAATATAATTATAAAGAACATTCCACATAAGAGATAAAAGATAAGGGGTAAAGAGTATGGAACTGTGCACTAATGCATAAATTTTTTTGACTTGTGATATGACATAATATGTTTAGCAAGATGGAGCTGAAAATTATTCCATGTGAGAGGGAGAAAGTATGTAATGAAACCTTGTATTAAAGAAAAGTAAACATTTCTTTGAAAGAAAGTGATATAATATGTATAGCAATATATTTCTTAATATCATCTCATATTATAAAAAGTAAGAATGAAAGGGAAAGAATTTAGCTTTGCATTAGCATATAGCAAACTTCATCATTCATATACATGATAGGACTGAGTATGGACTCATTATTTGTAAGATTTTTTTTTTTGAAATAAGTGAGACCCATTTTTGATTTTATATAAAATTTGATTTATGTGTAAGGTGATACCCCAAGAAGCAAAGGGACCTAGTAAGATCAACTAGGGTTTGAAATAAAATGATTTTTAAAATTACTATGGTGAATTCTAAAAATTAAATATGAAAGTCTAATTTATATATGCAGGAAAAAAAAGCATAAAAATACTAGAAAAATTAGCAATGAATTTTCCTTAAGGTTTTTGTGTAGAAATGAAGTAAGTCAAGTTCACCAAATGATTTAACTATTTTATGAATAATGGATTTTTATTCCTATTTTAGCTAAGGGTATAGATTAATAAATTAGTAAAGAATATTTCAATAATTATAGTCTTGATTTATATAATTTATCTATCTTTTTTACCTTTCTATAAATAGCAATAAATAAAGAGAAATATAACTTAGCCTAAAATTAGATTGAGATGGCTAAGATAGAGGTTGAAACTAGTTATGTAGGACTATGATAGTGTCATGAATTTGAATCTGAATTTCATTCATCCAAAGGATAGGAGCACCAAAAACATGACACTTCAGTTTTTGACGTTGTAGTCCACTCTTGCCACTATTGTCTAAACTGGTCATAGAGACCTGAAACTTTTTAGATTTTTGCATTGTTCCTATGTAAGAATTCTTATGAAATATTGAGTTTTGATTCATGATATAACTCACTATAGAGCTAATTTAATCTTCAAACCCTAACCCTCCATCATGCTTGATAAAACAATATTTGAATCATTTGATAAAAGGGGGGGTTAGTGTGTGAGATGCATTAAACGTGTAATTCACACCCCTTATGTGGGTACATTGCCTACATACCAATACTTTGAAGAGGGATCAATTCATATGTAGTTCTCCCACATAATGTGCTTTATAAAATAGTGTGATGCAAATGCAAAAATGCTAAATTGAGAGTGCTTGAGATGGCTAGGGAATGGTGTGAGGGTTTGAGTATGTTTTCAACTATGTTGGGTGACTGTATACAAAGAAATGGAAGTTTTCCTTAGTGCTTTGTTTTTATTCTTACTTTCTTTCTAAGATTCGTTACCTCCCCCTATAAATGAGCTTTGAATAGGCTTTTATAGGGAACCATTGGTCATGAGTTAGAAGTATTTGTGCTAGGATGACATAATGAAGGATAGGGATTAGATAAAAATGATCATTTGGGTTCAAAATGAAAATAGACATGAGTGCTAAAAATGGGACTCCCTGGGATCTGGCACTATATTCCAAGTATAATGTTCTTATCCTATAGGCTTAGGACCTAGGGGAATAGGATTGGCCTAGGAAAAGCATCCTGGCTAAGGTGGAATGACCATTCAAAAGGTTTTATATGATTGACAATGAGTGAAAAAGTTTCTATAAGTGTCACAAGAGCATGCAAAAAGGAGCTATGGGTAGGGTGTCATAAGCCACACTCAAACTACCAATTTTGACATTTTATATAACTACAGCTCACACTTCTTTGATATATATAGGCATATCTTGCCCTAAATCCTCCCAAAAATATCAGTTGTACAAGGTTGACCCAATGTATTTTTGAGGATAATTCACTAGGTCTGAGTTAGGTCAATCAAAAGGCTAATAAGCTTAAAAAGTGAAAAATACCCCTAAATTGTACTGGGTTGACCCAGTTGACCTAGTAAAACCAACTAACAAAAAGGGAGTTAAGGCAAGAAAAGGATGGATAAAACATGACAACTGAAAGGAATGGGTAGGATTGAGAATAATAAGCCTAAGTTAAATGGTTTTAGGAGACAAGTATGTAGATGGCAAGTGAGAAAATGGATAACAGTCTTATGAAGCACTAATAGTCTACCCACCCCTTTTTCAATGCACCTCTTAAGGCATACACTCAAAGAGATTGAGACTCGATAGGTTCTTGCAAGATACAAAGTGTCAGTAATCAATAAAAGTTTGAAAATATTATGTATAATATACCCCACTTGAAGGTCATAATGTGTTATGTAAGTGCAAGATGAGATGGTGCTTCAGGATAGAACATGATAACACATAATGTTGATGCTAAGTAAAGTGTAGTAAGTAGCAAATAAGATAAATGAAAGGGTTGAATTTAAAAACACGTACCTTTAACTTACCTTAGTGTCGTAGATAAAGAATTAGAATAAAAAAATATGTGAAGGCATCTAATGTAGAGAACACTAGATGAACTTGTAGAAGTTAGTGCAAAAAATAGCCAAAAATCAATTTATTTGGAATATAGGCATGTGATAGTGGAAAATATTCTCTATGTCATCATGAATCTAACTCATTTTATGGTTTGCAAAATAGATGAGTAGAAACAAAGATATAAGCAAAATAAGGAATTGGCTGAAAAGTAATTGAAAGATTTGAATTTTAATAAGTGTTTTTAAATATGAAAAAAGATAATTCATATGTTATTTTGATTTGTGAGAGAGGGGAAAAAGAGTTATAGAGACCAAATGAGCTAGGATGGCTAGGATACAATAGACTAGATAGGGAGAGGTTTCAGAGGCAGCAGTAGGTGCACTATAGATATGTAACTATAAATCTCAAACTAGTTTTTGAAAATTTTAGTGAATTAAGTGTATTTTTATTAAATTTTGATTTGAAACATTTCTATATGTCAAAATGAAAAAAAATAGATTATAAGGGTAGAAAATAGGAAGACAAAATGTGTTTAGAGGGGTTAAGAAGAAAGTAGCAAAACTACACTTTTTTGGGCAAATGTAAGGGGTTGTTAGGTAGAAAGCACTTGGTCAACCAAATCAACCCAATGGGCTAGAAATGAGCATAATCCACAGTGTTGACCTAGTAGGTATGGGTTGATCCTGTACATTCTGTAAGTTGATGACCTAGTTCAAAGTTTCCATGTGGTCCAAAAGGTCCATAATGGAAACTCAACAGTAGGGAGGGGAAG